>UESW01003903.1:1707457-1863759 GCA_900491605.1 Calamus simplicifolius | reverse complement strand
AAGAAAAGATTATATATGCATAAAGAAAGAAAGAAAGGGGGAGAATTAATTGTTAGAGAAGGGAGAATTAATTGTTATGCAAAAATGAATTGAAATGATTAATCAATTACAATTTGATATATATATAAGAGGAGCTACTCAACGCAGGGGGAGCTTAACAAAAAGCTCATTTACAATCTTATGCACAAAGTTTAATAATCATATTAATGGATTGTACAATTTTAAAAGTTTACATTGAACATTGGCATCAAAACCTTAATTTCAAGGGTTAAAGTTAAAATGACTATAATCCTTAATTTGATTGAATGATTGATTGCATATACTCAAAATTTTTGTTATCATCAAAAAGGGGGAGATTGTTGACCCAATTGATGATTTTGATGATTAACAAAACTATGTGAGTATAATTTTTGAAGGCTCTAATGATTTTGATTTAGTGTTTCAGCCAATAAGACTTTTGAAAGATCAAAATCAAGTGTTACAATGTGTTCTGGATCGAATCTAATGTCTAGGTAAGAAATGCAGACATTAGAGTCGACTCCGAGAATCACAGAGCCGACTCCGGAACTGGCACGGCCATTAGAGTCGACTCCGAGACTGTGAGAGTCGACTCTCACAGACGGAGCAGAAAGTCGATTTTTCTGGCTCCAACCTAGAGTCGACTCCGGGTAAGTTAGAGTCGACTCCGGAAAAGCATCTTGTCGACCCCAGAAAAGCCAGAGACGACTCCGGAAAAGTCAGTTTGAAACGCCTCGAGCTAGAGCCGACTCCAGAAAAGTTAGAGTCGACTCCAACCCACCTGGAACGAAAAACGAAGTTGCCAGATCAGCTCTAACGGTAACTTTTCTTTTTACTCATTTCTAACGGATATATTTTGATAGAAGGTACACTCCAACGGATAGTTTTATTCCAAAAGAGGTGTAAAAGAAATCTATAAAAAGGAAGTCTATTGTTCAAAAAAAAAGAAGAGAGAGAAGAAAAATCCGAAAAACTAGAGAGAAAATCTGAGATAGACAAATCCCATTTCAAAAATCCGTGAGCTTGAATCTTGAAAGAAAAACCTTCTAGCTCAAATCCACTCCACTCCAAAAAGCTCAAAAGGAATCCAAAGCGTTCAAAATCAAAGTCTTGGAGGATTTCCCAACTTGGAGAAAGAAGTTCAGATTCTTGCTTTTCAACTCTTCTCAACTGCTTCAACTGTGAAGAATCGGAGCTGAGGCTTGATTCAACCTAGCAAGGAGAAGAAGAAAAGAAGAAAAGGAGAAAAGCACAAAAGCCAACCAATCTTCAAATCAGGCTTTTCTAAACCTTGTTATTAATTTGTATATTTGCTCATTAAGGAGCTTTGTATTTGAAAAACATATTCCATTTGTTTGTTCCTAGTTCAATCTAGGGGATTGAACTAGAGGAGGTAGTTTTACCTCAGTTCAAGCTTGGTTAAGCTTGGTTTAGGGTTTTGTGCTGGTGAACCCATGTAAAACCGGCTGGGTTCGTTGTGCGCCCAGGAAAACAACAAGTTCGAGTTGTGAGCTTGAAAAACAACTCAGCTGTAATCTAGAGTGATTATAGTGTGGACCCAAGTGAATCTTGAGAGTGGACGTAGGTGTTGGATACACCGAACCACTATAAAATCTTTTGTGTTTGCCGTGTTCTATTGACTCTATCTTTATCTCTATTCTATTCTCTGCACTTTATAGTTACTTTGCATTTGCCTTCATTAATCTCAAGCAAACTATTTAAAAAGGGCTAAATTTTTAAGAACCCAATTCACCCCCCCCTCTTGGGTTGCTATCTGGGCCAACAGAAGGTGGCTACGTTCTTCCGAGAGTCCTACGCGACCCTGGTTAAAGTAAGTAGTCTTGCAGCCCCTTGCCTTTAGATTTCCCTTTTCCTCTTCTTTTCTCTTTTTTGACATGAGGCTTACATGCAGCTTGCAAACTCCCTAGCGGCTACAAGGGAGGCCATCCATGGGGGAAAGACCCTCATATGGGAGGTCCGACAGGAGGCCGAGGAGGCTCGTGCTCGAACTGAGGCGGCCGAGAGGGCCCTGGAGTTGGCTAGGGTTGCCCGGGCCGATGAGATAAAGGAGGCCGAGAGCTGGGCAGAGGCTGAGGCCAGCCGTTTGCGGGCAGCACTCAGTTAGCTGATGGTGGCCGAAGGCGCCGTCGCGGCAAGGACCTGCATATTTCAGAATTGACCGCGGCCATCCAGGCAGCCGAGAATCGGGCGGGCGAGGCCGAGGAGATGGCGAAGGAGGCCAAGGAGGAAGCGGGTCATGCCCTGGAGGCTGAGAGGGCAGCGGCGGCATCTCTAGCTGTGGAGAAAGAAGCTCGAGTTGCCGAGGTGGAGGCAACTATTAAGGCCAGGGGTGCCAGGACCATAGAAGAGTTTAGGGCGTCTGAGCGCTTTATGGACAAGCTGGCCGAAGCTTCAGTGGAAGCGTATCTCCAAGGGTTTCAGCATGGAAAGGAAAAAGTCTCCTGAGACCTGAACCTTCCTCAGGCCCTTGAGGTCGAGCCGGAGCATCTTTCCGAAGTTGCCTCGTCTGACGACGAGCCTGCGCCGGCCGAACCGTGAGCTTTAAGTTGTACTTTTTTTATTTTCATTTTTTTTGCAAGTCCGACTTGGTCGATGTTTTGTAAACACTTCGAATTAATGAAGTACAATTTTTCCTTCAATGAGAATTATCTTTACCAAATTGTAGCTTCTACCCCAAGTCCTTTGGCTGCCGACGTGGGACCCTTAGGGGCTTCATCGGTACCAAGGAGCAACCTTTAGTTCATTCTCGAATAACCTCGACTTAGCCATGTAGGACCGAATCCTAGAGTTGAGGAAGACGGACTTCCGAGGACCGATGGAGCATCGGACTCGGAAGGCCGAGATAGACTCGGGCTTCTAGGGGCCAATTGCATCCTGCTTTGCCAGTGGTACACTGGGCTTCGTGCCTAGCTGGCCTAAGGCTTTTGGTGCCGAGCTGGTCTTGGGCTTTTAGTTGCCGACCGGGGTCGGACTTGTTGTTGAGAGCCGATGGTACATCGCTCTACCAGTGGTACACTGGGCTTTTTGCCTAGCTGGCCCATGGCTTTTTGCCTGGCTGGCTCAGGGCTTTAGGTGCCGAGCTGGCCTTGGGCTTTAGTTGCCGATCGGGGTCGGGCTTGTTGTTGAGAGCCGATGGTACATCGCTCTGCCAGTGGTACACTGGGCTTTGTGCCTAGCTGGCCCAGGACTTTAGGTGTCGAGCTGGCCTCGGGCTTTAGTTGCCGACCAGGGTCGGGCTTGTTGTTGAGAGCCGATGGTATATCAATCTGCCAGTGGTACACTGAGCTTTGTGCCTGGCTAGCCCAGGGCTTTTTGCCTGGCTGGCCCAGGGCTTTAGGTGCCGACCTAGCCTCGAGCTTTAGTTGCTGACCAGGGGCGGGCTTGTTGTTGAGAGCCGATGGTACATCGCTCTACTAGTGGTACACTAAGCTTTGTGCCTGGCTGGCCCAGGGCTTTTTGCCTGGCTGGCCCAGGGCTTTAGGTGCCGAGCTGGCCTCGGGCTTTAGTTGCTGACCGGGGTCGGGCTTGTTGTTGAGAGCTGATGGTACATCGCTCTGCTAGTGGTACACTAGGCTTTGTGCCTGGCTGGCCCAGGGCTTTTTGCTTGGCTGGCCCAAGGCTTTAGGTGCCGAGCTGGGGTCGGGCTTGTTGTTGAGAGCTGATGGTACATCGCTCTGCCAGTGGTACACTGGGCTTTGTGCATGGCTGGCCTAGGGCTTTTTGCTTGGCTAGCCCAGGGCTTTAGGTGCCGAGCTGGCCTTGGGCTTTAGGTGCCGACCGGGGTCGGGTTTGCTGTTGAGAGCCGATGGTACATCGTTCTGCTAGTGGTACACTGGGCTTTTTGCCTGGCTGGCCCAGGGCTTTAGGTGCCGAGCTGGCCTCGGGCTTTAGTTGAAAAACTGAGATACTAGAACTCAAGTTTATTAATATGAAATGAGGGACGAAAACCCAAAAGAATACATGCATGGTATTTAATGTAAGAAGGAAATGCAAAACTGATAATATCGGCGAAGGTTGTCAGCGTTCCACATCCGGGGAAGCGGCCTCCCATCCAGCTCTTCAATCTTGTATGCTCCGTGACGGAGTGCTTCGGTGATCCGGTAGGGCCCCTCCCAGTCTGGAGCTAGCTTGCCTCCTTCCGTCGGCTTTGAGACTTCGGCTCGTCGAAGGATCAGGTCTCCCGGTAGGAAAGTCTTGGGGCGCACGCGGGCGTTGTAATACTTGGCAGCTCGTTGTCGATAGACCACCATCTGGAGCCGCGCTCGATCTCGCACCTCCTCCACCAGGTCGAGGTTGGCTCGCAGCCGGTCCGGGTTGTCTTCCTCACTATATGACTCCACCCGAGGACTAGGGGAGCCTATCTCCACCGGAATGACAGCCTCGGACCCAAAGACCAGGCTGAATGGGGTCTCTTCGGTGGGGGCTCGTGGCGTTGTATGGTAGGCCCATAGCACATTGTGGAGCTCCTCTACCCACCATCCCTTGCAATCATCCAGTCAAGTTCTCAGTCCTTGGAGAATGATGCAATTGGTTACCTCGGCCGCTCCATTGGTCTGAGGGTGTTCGACGGATGTGAATCTCTGATGGATGCCTAGTTCGGTGCGGAATCCTTGGAAGGTTGCGTTGTCGAACTGCCAGCCGTTGTCGGTGACCAGAGTGTGTGGTAGTCTGAACCGGCATATGATAGACTTCCAAAAGAAGGATTTTACCTTGCTCTCAGTGATCTTAGCAAGGGCTTCGGCCTCAATCCACTTGGTGAAGTGATCGATGGCCACCAGGAGGAACTTGCGCTATCAGAAGGCTTGAGGGAATGATCCCAAGATGTCCATACCCCACTGGGCGAAGGGCCAAGGTGCCGCCAGGGGGGTCAGCTGAGATGTCGGCTGTCACTCAATATTGGCGTGGCGCTGGCAACTATCACACTTCTTAACAAGCTTGGCCGCGTCTTCCCTCATGGTCAGCCAGTAGTACCCCTACCGTAGGGCCTTGTAAGCTAGGGCTCTGCCCCCCAGATGACTCCCGCAGATGCCCTCATGGATTTCCCGCAAGATGTAGTATGCTTCGGCTGGTCCGACACACTTGAGAACCGGGTAAGAAAATGATCTTCGATAAAGCTTTCCGTTCATCATCAGGAACTTTGGGGCCCGCCGCCTGAGTAGTCTGGCATCAGCGGGGTCTTCGAGGAGAGTGTCGTCGGTCAAATATTAGACATAAGCGTCCATCCAGGAGGGCCCTTGCTCGACCGGCAGTGCTTCATTCGCAGCTTCAATGCTTGGGGTCTGCAGGTGCTCCACATACGTCCTTTCCAGGGTCTTGTCGGCCGAGGTGGCCAAATGGGACAGCGCATCGGCCCTAGCATTCTCCGCCCGGGGGATATAGCTGACGCGGAAATAAGAGAATCGAGAGGCTTGGGATTGCACCTTTCTCAAGTAACGGGACATGGTCGGGTCTTTGGCTTCGTATTCCCCAGCAACCTGCCCAGAGACAAGCTGGGAGTCCGTGAAGGCCCTCAGACGATCCGCACCGAGCTCCCCGGCCAGCTTCATCCCCACCAACAGGGCTTCATGTTCCGCCTGATTATTAGTGGCTGAAAACAGAAACCGAAGGGCATACTCCACCACCTCCCCCTTGGGACTCGCGAGGATGAGCCCGGCTCCGCTTCCCTGAGAATTTGCTGCTCCATCCACATGCAAGATCCATTCTTCCTTTCCTGCTTCCTTGGCCGAGGAGGACTCCATGCGCGCCTCCGGACACGATTCCTCCGAACACTCCTCGGCCCAAGTGCACTCGACCAAAAAATCAGCCAATACTTGGGACTTCATGGCAAACCTCGGTCGGATAGACAAGTCAAACTCGCTCAGTTTGATGGCCCACTTGGCTAGCCGACCAGAGATGTCAGGACGGGACACGATGGTCCGAAGAGGTTAGTCCGTGAGCACCACGATGGGATGAGCTTGGAAGTAGGGTCAGAAGCGTTGGGCAGAGACCACCAGGGCGAAGATGATCTTTTGATTCTAGAATATCTGGTCTCGACATCATGAAGTATCTTGCTGGTGTAGTAGACCGGCTTTGTACTCCGTCGGCATCCATATGCACGAGCACAGAACTGACGGCCTCGGGGGAGGCTGCGAGATACAGGAAGAGCTCCTCCCCACCCCTCATCTTGGAAATAGTGGGGGAGTGGATAAAATTGCTTCAACTCCTCAAAGGCATCCTGACACTCCTTTGTCCACTCAAAGCTGTTGACCTTGCGCAGCGCCTTAAAGAAGGGCAGGCACCTTTCTGCCGATCTTGACATGAAGCGACTCAAGGCCGCCACCTTTCCGTTTAGGTGTTGCACCTCCTTTTTATTAGCTGGGGGCCTCATATCCAAGATGACCCGGATCTTGTCGGGATTGGCTTCAATCCCCCGCTGAGTTACCATAAAGCCCAGAAACTTGCTTGCTGCCACCCCAAAGGCACACTTGCGGGGGTTCAGCCTCATTCGGTATCGGCGCAAGTTGTTGAAAGTCTTTGCGAGATCGACGACGTGGTCAGCAGTATTGGTGCTCTTGGTCAGCATATCGTCTACGTACACCTCCATGTTACACCCGATCTGGTCCTCAAAGACCTTATTCATCAACCTTTGATAGATGACCCCGGAATTCTTTAGCCCAAATAGCATCACCTTGTAGCAGTAAATCCCTTTTTCAGTAATAAAGGAGGTGGCGTCTTCATTAGCCAGGTCCATTCTTATCTGGTTGTACCCCGAGAATGTGTCCATGAAGCTGAGAGTTTCGTGTCCGGACGTAGCATCCACTAGCTGGTCGATCCGAAGTAGTGGAAAGCCATCTTTGGGGCACGCCTTATTGAGATCGGTGAAGTCCACGCAGATCCTCCAGCTCCCGCTGGCCTTGCGAACCATCACAACATTCGCCAGCCAGTCGGGTAGTGCACCTCACGGACGTGACCTGCTGCCAACAACTTTTGCACCTCCTCATCCACGTCCTTCTGTCTGTCAGGGGCAAAGCTGCTCTTCTTTGCCGAAAGGGTCGGCACTCCGGCTTGATATTGAGCTGATGGGTAATCACTTCTTCTGGGATGCCTAGCATGTCAGACGCCGACCAGGCGAAGACATCGGCATTGGCTTGCAAGAAAGCGAGGAGCTGGCTGCGGGCTTCCTCTGGGAGCAGAGCTCCGATCTGGATTGTCTTTGCTGGGTCCTCTCCAAGAGGAAAGGCCAGCAGGCGCTCAGTCGGCTCTCCTCTTCTCTCCAGGTCCCGGGGGTCCAGTGCTTCTGGTGCAGGTGCAGGCATCACTCCCTGTGGACTAGGGGCCATGTGGCAGCAAAGTGTGGGTGGGTTCTGCTCCCCCCGCATCTCCCCAACTCCTTCACTGGTGGAAAACCTCACGAGTAGCCTCTTGGTGGAGATGACAGCGTCCAAAAGATTAAGCCCAGGTCTTCCGAGGATAGCATTATAAGCGAGGGGTACCCGGACCACCAGAAAGCTCATGAAGACTGTACTTTAGCATGGGGTCGTGCCAGCCATGACAGAAAGAGTGATCTCTCCCTCGACCTTCATGGAATCTCCAGTGAACCCCATCAGGGGCATGGCGATAGGCCGAAGCAGGTCGGGTGACAGGTTCATGCGAACGAAAGCATCATAACTCAAACATCCACCGAGCTCCCACTATCAACCAGAATTCTTTTTACAGGATGTTTAGCAATCGTCATGGATACGACGATGCTATCATCATTTTATTTACCACCCCTCTAAGTCCCTTTTGAAAAAAGGGATTACAGGATCTAACTCCCCCTCCCCTCTCGGCCTCTTGGGCGGGCCACCTGCCACCCAGGAAATCATCGCCACCGTCTTCTCAGTCGGAATATTGTCAGTCGCCGGTAGCGGAGGCATCGATGGACCAGGAGCACCCAGGTTGTTCCTCTGAATGAACTTCCCTAGGTGGCCACGCTAGATTATATCCTCTATCGCCTTCTTCAACTAGCGATAGTTGTCGGTGTCGTGGCCGTGATCCCGATGGTAGCGGCAGTACAAATTCTTGTTGCGGGGGATCTTTGGGTTCAATGTAGGAAGGCATGGCAGGTACGACTCGCCCTCTATCTCTAGCAGGATGTGGGAGAAGGGAGCAAGCAAAGGGGTGTAAGGATCGTCCCTCTGTGCAGGAGCTCGAGGACGGTTGTCTGGTTGGCGGGGAGGTTCGGGCCTCCTGGGCCAGACTTCAACGGGCTCAGGGCGAGCTGGCTTCTTAAGGACACTCCCGCTAGCCTCACCGAGAGGAATCAACCTCGTCGGCAAGGATATACTTCTGGGCCCGGGTCAAGAGTTCGGCGTAGGAATCGTGCGGCTTCTTGTCAAGGGAGTATTCGAAGCAAGACGGACGAAGCCCTCGCTTCAAGGCCAAAGTGGCCACTGAGTCCTCAAGATTGTAGACTTCCAGGGCTGCCTTCTTGAACCGAGCGATGTAGTCTCGCAGGGACTCGCCGCTCTTCTGCTGGACAGAGAAGAGGCTGTCAGCTACCCTTGGAATCTTTCGACAGGCATTAAAATGAGCCAAGAAGGCCCTCTCCAACTGGCGAAAAGAATCGATATTCCGCGGCGGTAGGCGAGTACCAGGCTCGAGCCGCTTTCTTCAAAGTGGCAGCGAAGGCGATGCACATGAGTGAATTGGTTGCCACCTGGACCTGCATGAGAACCTTGTAACTTTCTAGGTGGTCCAGGGGATCCGTGGTCCCATCATATGGATCCAGCTGAGGGAGGCAGAACCGGGTGGAGATGGGCTCTTCCATGATACAGTGGGACAGCGGAGGTCGGCTGTTATAGTCCGCCTCTGGCAGGTGGGTGATCCGGCGGCTGAGTTCCTCCAACCGTTGGTTGTACTCGTTGAGTCGACGCTCGGCTCGACGGGCTATCCTGCCATCGAAGGACCCCTCCCCGAGGATTCTGAGGATGGGGAAGAGTGACGGCGATGTCGGCAAGGGCGCTCCGCCTCCTTCCCGTGTCGCTGCTTGGGAGAAACACTGGCGTGACGAGAAGGCGATCGGGGTCTCTTGGAGGCTCCCCGATGGTGAGGCTTGGGCGAAGCTTGGCGGTGGCGAGCTTCCGGGACCGGCGATCTCCTTCGGAAGGAATGCTGGCTGGATTACCACCCCAGGAAACTGATGGAATGGCTCCGGCTGCCGTGGGGCTACCTGCTGGTGCTGCAGACCTTGAACCACCGCCACCAAGGACTGAACTTGCGTTGCTAGGGCGGCAAGCCGATCTTCTTGGAGCTGCTGTGGAGGAGGCACAGAGACGTCGATAGGGGGAGCGGAAGGTCCAGCCACCTGGAGACGCGGTGGTGCAGGGACACTGGTTGGGGGAGCTGAGGGGCCAACCGCCAGCGGATCAGCTCCTTGATGCTGCCCCCCAGCGCAACTGACAGAGACCCCTTTCACACGGGTCGTCACCATCGCTCAAGAGCTCGGGAAAGAGAGGTTGCAGATTGCTGGTTCGATATCTTTCTCTTCCCCCTACCTGGCGTGCCAATCTGTTGATGTCGAGTCACTTTTTTCAAACGCTAGGGAAATGGACGTCCTCCTTGCCGAACTCCTGCAAGAAAAGTCTCTGGAGACCGGATGCTCCGATGGGGACCCTCTGACGCTCAAGTTAGTCACTTGGGAACAGACGAGAACTGACTAGCGGAAGGAAGCTAGAAAGTTAGGGTTTAGCTAGTGGGAAGAAGCTAGAAAACCTCAGTTCTTGGATTCCTACTTACAGTGAGAGTATGCGCTTTTATACCTGTTCGAAGATCCACCTTTCCGTTCCAGAAGATAGCTGATTTCGAGGTACCTCGTCCTATAACGGACAAAAGGAGTGAGGCTGGCAGTGATGGGTCGTACTGTCACCATGCATGTCAGAGGTGTCCTGCGTTATCTATCAGTATGGTTTCATAGGTGTCCGATGGCTGTAGCTATACCTAGTGTGCACTGTTGCCGGATGTGACCGCGCATAGTTATGGGGGGGGTGGTGAATCGTACGCTGTAACAGTGAATGGTCATGCACAGTCATGTACGTGCGATGGACCATACGCCGTTATGAGGCATGGCCACATGCTGCTACGGATGGGCGACAGACCATGTGGGCATGCCAGGTGGCCCGAGGCTATAGGTTGCTGGGCTCAAGGGTCAGACCACGTACCGGGCACTGTTCAAGCAGTCCGAGGCCGAGAGCGAAACTCGAGGCCGAGCGCTGTTCATGAAGCCCTGGACCGGAGGGGTCTCGGAGGTTGAGGTACTATTCATGAAGTCCGGGACCGGAAGGGGTCTCGGAGGTTGAGGCTCGAGGCCGAGCGCTGTTCATGCAGTCTGAGGCCGTGGGATCTCGGGGGTTGAGATACTGTTCATGAAGTTTCAGGACCGGAGGGGGTCTCAGAGGTTGAGGTATTGTTTATGATGTCTGGGACCGGAGGGGGTCTCGGAGGTTGAGGCTCGAGGCCGAGAGCGAAACTTGAGGCCGAGCGCTGTTCATGCAGTCCGAGACCGGAGGAGGTCTCGGAGGTTGAGATACTGTTCATGAAATCCGATACCGAGGGGGGCTCAGGAGGCCGAGAGGGCCTCCGTCAGTCGCCATTACCGTTTATTCTGACGACGTTGGATCAGCCATATCACTTGGGAATATGGAGTAATCAAATGTACAAATTTATATCTTTCAACAACTATGCAGTATTTTAAAAAAAAAATCGAAAGAAGAGAGAGGGGAGCAGAACTCCCCTCTAATTATTTAAAAAAAAAAACTAAAGAATAACCGTAAGTGTAAAAAGAGAGAAGAGAGCAAGAAAATTTTTAGACCCGTCGACCTTCATTGTGGCTTCCAGAATCACTCTTTATATAGCATATATTATTCAAGGACTCGCTTTAAAACTTTCCTGGCCATCAGTTCTTAGTTATTAAGATCATGCAATTCTTCTTTTTTATCTGGCCTATCAATCTCTATAATAATCTTATCTTTGGTCTCTAAGATCTGCTTCTTGGTATGGCAGTTCATCTCTTTAAAGCGAGCTTTAGCGGTGATGTGCCAGCCAAATGTACTAATAGTTATTGGCAATCATATTAAAAATCAAGAATTGTAATTGTTGAAGGGACGAGAAAGGAGATCTAATAGTGGGTTCATACTTTGCAATAATCATTCATATGAAATGATTCGGTAAAATTGAGGAGATGCTAATATGTATTATATGTTGGGTCTGGTATGGTACCATCAAGGCCTTGAAGGGTTAACTTGTATTGGGCTGAATTTGAGTCCAAGGATTGAGATTAAATCAAGTCACGGATGTACACAGACTTAAAAATAGTTTAATCTTGTTGAATTAGTTCGTGGAAGTTTTTATTGAGTCTGAGCCTGATCCACTTCGTAAATATATTTAAATTCTAATCGTTAGAATTTGAAGGAATAGAAATAAATTCTTTTCTTTCAGAAATCCTCTGTGGCGGAGCTCTATCTCCTCTTTTCTATCTCTCTCCTTCATCTTTTCCTCTCCCTTCTCCTCCCTTAACGGAGGCCACGGTGGCAGCCTATTCCCGATCAAGGTGTGGTAATAGCGGACGGAGGTGTGGCAATAACGCACGGACCTCCGTGCATTGGAGTTCCAGCCAAGGGCAAAATTCAGGTGAAGACGCTGGTTGGTGCCAAGAAGTCTAGCAGCCAAGAAGTCAATGCTTGACTTCTTGAAGGGAAAAGAGGTGTGTCTCATGGAAAGAATCTCACGGAAATGTAGGAAGACGAGAGGGTGGAAAGAAAAGAGAAGTTACAAGCCAAGAAAGTAAAGAAGCCAGTCAATAGGCTTTGAAGACTTTGAAGGAAGCCAGGTGAAGACGCGCGGTGAGTTTTGAACTGTAAAAAAAAAAAAAAAGGACTGTGGTGGTTGTTGAATAACGGATATATTACCGTTGATTGTTGATAAAGGATACAAAAATCAGTAACCAATCTGATTATTGACAATAAAAAAGTGAAAGTCCAAGGGTACTTCTTCAGCGATGTTGATCTTATTGTTGTTCACCAGGACTAAACCCCAACATTATAGCTATTCTAAAGGTGTTTATTAGCCTAGAAAGTCTTCTATGTAAAAGATTTGACGCTGTTCTGCTATTGTTTCAAAACTCAGCCAGATATTTATATTTATTACTTAATCATATGTCAACTCATTTCATAAGATGCAATTTTAAGAGGGCGCAGTGCAGAGGATTAAGTCATAACTTTGCCAGCTCTAGGCTCATTTAATTTCAGTTAGATTTCTTCATCATAGGATTTTTTTAAAAATATATATATGCTAAGAGATGTTAATGAATTTGTGAGAAGAGATGGTAATATAGTATGAATTGGATAGCCATTTAGGCAACACGTGGTGACTAATCACAAGATAACAAATGATAGCCGATTAGAAGATGATGCATGCTGGCTCTAAAAAGGAAGTCCCACATGAAAAAGGAATCCCACCAAAGGCGCCACCTACTGCAGGATCTCTATAAAGAGTCTGCTATACACCGGCATGGTAAAAGCTCAAGAGGTTTAGATCTCTACTTATATTATTATTTTCCTTCTCTTTAATTCTTATGTTGACTTAGGCATGGAAGGATCTCTCAAAGAAAATTGTTGGATCTTTTTTTATTGATTTGTAGGAAGCTTTTTCAGGATGATGGTTCATGCTCCATCAAGTTAGTTCTTATCTTCGTGTTGGCATTTGAAAATTAATTTTGAAAGTCATTAGGTGGTCTTACATTTAAGTAATTTAGAAGTTTAAAAAAAAAAAGAATATTTTGAGAATAGTAGTCGATATGTCCAACCATCACAGTATATTATATTGATTAAGTTTTAAACTATAAATTTAAAATATAATAAAAGAAGAAAGTCTTCGTATCCTATGATTGAAGGAGGCTTGATTATTTCATGATTATATGAATCAAATCATATTTTATTGTTGTATGAATTAAATCTACTATCATGCTTATATATTTCATAATTGTATGATCGAATCATATTTTGCTATTATATAAATCAAATATATTGTCACATTCCCTCAAGCTAAATAAGTGAGCTTGAATATTGAGCTTTACCTACAAATAGCATATTAAATGACTTGGATAGAGACCTTTAGCGAAGATGTCAATTATTTGATTAACACTGGAAATAAATCGAACGATCAACTCTTTATGGGTCACCTTTTCATGGACAAAGTGATAATTAAGCTCAATATGCTTTATATGGGCATCAAAATTTGGACTAAAAATGATGGAGATGGTAGAAACATTATCATATCAAATAATGACAGTAGTCTCGAGAGAACTCTAAGTTCTCAAAGAGAAAACAAATTCACATGACTTCAGTAGTGGGCCAAACTGCTACATTCGGCCTTAGTAGATGATCAGATAATAATAGGTTGCTTTTTGATAGACCAAGAAACTACATTAAGTCCTAAATAAGTATAATATCTACTTATTGAGCAATGACCAATGGAGCAACTGGCTTAATCAACATTAGTATATGCTTGAATTTTAATTGGGTCAGGTCGTAAGAGAAGCCCAAGAGAGAGAGTAGCTTTTAGATAACACAATATGTATTTGATGGTAGCCCAATAGTCTTCGTTTGGAGATTGTATATGTCATGAAACTTGATTCACAACAAAGGAGAGGTCTAGCTTAATTAGAGTGAGGTATTGTAAAGCACTTACAACACTATGATAGCTAGTTGGGTCATATAGTAGAGGATTGGAAGTGTGGCCTAACTTGGTTCACTACAAGAAAATACTGAAATAGCGACACAAATTTAGCGACGCAATGATGCATCGCTAAATTGCGACCACATTGCGACGCCTCCGCGATAAAAACATTGCGCGCAATTAGCGACGCATTAGCGACTCAATAAACCAGAAAATAAAAAAAATTAATTTTTTTATTTAGCGACGCAAGTAATGCATCGCAATATTTTTAAATTTAGTTTTTATAAAATATAAATATAAAAAAAATATGCGACGCAACTCAGTGCGTCGCAATGATTTTAAAAAAATTAATTATGTTAAATAGCGACGCATTAGCGACGCAATAAACTAAAAATTAAAAAAATATTTTTAATTTAGTGACGCACTAATTGCATCGTAATTATTTTAAATAAAATTAATTTTTATAAAATATAATTATGAAATAAAAAATTGCGACACAACCCAGTGCGTCGCAATGTTTTAAAAAAATTAATTATGTTAAATAGCGATGCAATAGTGACGCAATAAAATAGTAAATTAATAAAAATAATTTTTTATTTAGCGACGCAAGTATTGCGTCGCAATATTTTTTAAAAAATAAATTTTATAAAAATATTAAAAAGATTATAAAATAAAAATAAAAAAATATTGTTTAAGGAAATCTGAATATTCTATTTTATATATATATATATATGTGTATGTGTGTGTTAAACTCTAATCATATGAGAACTGGAGCGAGATAAGATACAAGAAGAACGAAAGTTAAATGACTAGCATCTAAAGAAAGACTTGGATCCAAACAGATAAACAGGGGCCAAAAAGAACAAAGAAACGATCCAAAACGGGGGGTAAAAAAAGCCCTAGAAAGGTAGACAACAAACCTTTAAAAACCGTGTCTAAGACAAACTCCAAAACCCTAGTATCCTTAGCTCTGATCGATCACTCAGGAGTGGCAACACGAACAAGACGAAACACGCGACAATAGGAAAGATCTCTCTCTTGAAACCCTAGGAAAAGCTCGCCGTCGCCCCCTTACGTGGATCAGATGGAGGTAGAGGGATCGGTTTCCTGAGAAACCCTAGTATTAGGCTTTTGGGGAACGAGGAAAAGAAGCCCTCCTCCACGGCGAGCTCTCGGCGTCTCTCCCCTCGCTCTCTTCGCGACTCATGCTCCCCCCACCCTTTTAAAGTTTCCCAAATGGGACTACGAGCAGCCAAGCACCATCTAGAAGTGAAGCGGAAGGGCCGCGGCACTGTGCCGTGAAACTATCTTGGTCTACTGGCTTCGATCGATCGCAACCGTCGGATCGTCGCCGATCGGATCGATCGCAACGGTCCGAGATCAGTCATCGCCGACCGGGATCGATCATGGCTTTGATCGATCGCAACCATCGGGTCGACGCCGATCGGATCGATCGCGATGGTCCGAGATCGTCGTCGCCGACCGATCGATCATGGCTTTGATCGATCTCAACCGTCAGATCGCGATCGATCGATCGCGTCCGAGATCGGTCGTGATCGATCATGGCTTCGATCGATCGCAACCATCGGATCGTCGATGATCGATCGCGGTCGAGATCGGTCGTGATCGATCATGGCGATCGTCGGATGCGATCGGATCGATCGATCGAGATCGGTCATCGCCGACCGGGATCGATCATGGATCGATCGCAACCGTCGGATCATCGCCGATCGCGAGATCGCCGACCGGGATCGATCATGGCTTCGATCGATCGTAACCGTCGGATCATTGCCGATCGGATCGATCGCGACGGTCCGAGATCGGTCGTCGCCGATCGGGATCGATCATGGCTTCGATCGATCGCAACCGTCGGATCATCGCCGATCGGATCGATCGCGACGGTCCGAGATCGGTCGCCGACGATCGGGATCGATCATGGCTTCGATCGATCACAACCATCGGATCGTCGCCGATCGATCGCGACGGTCCGAGATCAGTCATCGCCGACCGGGATCGATCATGGCTTTGATCGATCGCAACCGTCGGATCGTCGCCGATCAGATCGATCGCAACGGTCCGAGATTGGTCGTCGCCGACCGAGATCGATCATGGCTTCGATCGATTGCAACCGTCTGCCGATCGGATCGATCGCAACGGTCGAGATCGGTCGTCGCCGACCGGGATTGATCATGGCTTCGATCGATTGCAACCATCGGATCGTCGCCGATCGATCGATGGATCGGTCGGGATCGATCATGGATCGATCGCAACGTCGGATCGATCGATCGATCGCGTCCGAGATCGGTCATCGCCGATCGGGATCGATCATGGCTTCGATCGATCGCAACCATCGGATCATCGATCGGATCGATCGCAACGGTCCGAGATCGGTCGTCCCGATGGGATCGATCATGGCTTCGATCGATCGCAAGTCGGATCGTCGCCGATCGGATCGATCGATCGCAACGGTCCGAGATCAAATCGCCGAATCGATCGCTTAAATATAAAAAAAATTAAAAATAAAATATTGCGATGCAACCATATGCGTCGCAATTATTTTCAGAAAAAATATTTTTATCAAATATAATTATCAAATAAAAATATTGCGATGCAACTCGTTGCGTCGCAACTTTTAAAAATTAAATTACGTTAAATAGCGACTCATTAGCAACGCAATAAACTAGAAAAGTTAAAAAAAATAATTTTTAATTTTGCGATGCATCTGTTGCATCGCAATATTTTATAAAAAAATAAATGTTATAAAAAAATTAAAAATAAAATATTGCGACGCAACCATATGCGTCGCAATTATTTTTAGGAAAATAATTTTTATCAAATATAATTATCAAATAAAAATATTGCGATGCAAATAGTGTGTCGAAAAGTTTTAAAAAATTAAATTCATTAAATAGCGATGCATTAGCGATGCAATAAACAGAAAATTAAAAAAAATAATTTATAATTTTGCGATGCATTTATTGCGTCGCAATATTTTTTAAAAAATAAATGTTATAAAAAAATAAAAATAAAACATTGCGACGCAAACTGATGCGTCGCAATTATTTTCAAGAAATTTTTTTTATGAAATATAATTATGAAATAAAAATATTGCGACGCATTAGCGACGCATTTTCCGAAAATAAAAAAAAATTTCCCGCGGTCATTGCGCCAAATTAGCGACTCATTAGCGACGCAAATAATTGCGTCGCTAAATTTCTCAGAAAATAATAAAAAAAGCCAAATTAGCGACGGGTTAGCGACGCATAATTGCGTCGCTAATCTAAAATAAATTATAAAAAATAGCAAGGGATTAGCGACGCAAAATTGCATCGCTAAGCCCTAATATATAACCTCAGTCGCACCCGGCCCCCCGGTCTCTTCTTCTTTTTTCTTCTAACCCTACTCCTCCGCCGCCGTCCCCTCCTCCGGCTCCCCCCGCCCTCTCCCCCGGTGCTAGGAACAACGACGGCAGCCCCCCACCTCCGGCGGCGTCCCCTCTCTACCAAGGTAAGCCCCTCTTCCCCACTCCCCTCCCCCGCCCTCCCGTTTTCCTTAGGCCACGGCCACGGGGGCGCCGTGGCCGTCGTCTCAGGCCACGGCCGGCCGTGGCCGGAGATGGCGGTCGTGGCCGCGGTGGCCTGGCCACGGTGGCTAGGCCACCGTAAAAAAAAATGGTTGGGGGTGGGGTTTTTCCCCACCCCTGAGGCGCCGGCACCGTCGTCTCAGGCCCGGCCGCTGCCGGCGGTGGCCTGGCCACGGTGGCCAGGCCACAAAAAAAATAAAAAAAATTGGTTGGGGTGGGGTTTTTTCCCACCCCTGAGGCGCCGGCCGTGGCCGTCGTCTCAGGCCATGGCCACGGCACGGTGGCCTGGCCACGGTGGCCAGGCCACCATAAAAAAATAAAAATTGGTTGGGTTGGGGTTTTTCCCCCACCCCTGAGGCATCGGCCACGGCCACGCCGTGGCCGGCGGTGGCCTGGCCACGGTGGCCAGGCCACCGTTTAAAAAAATTAAGTTAAAAATGAGTATTTTAAACACCTTGGTATTATATTATACATAATACATATTAAATATTTATAATATTGATATATATTTTTAAAATGAGTTAAAAAGAACCTTAATTTTTATCAGAACATTTTATAATCTAGCAAAAAGAAAGGGACCATGTAGAACATAAAAAAGATTTATAATAAAATTTAAATAAAATTTAAAAACATGATAACTAAAATTGGAGCTCTAAAATATTTTATAATTTAATCATATTCAATGATTTGGAATAGTAACATCATATTCAATGATTTAGATTATTTATATTTTTTTATATAAATGTTTAGAAATAGTAACATCATATTCAATGATTTAGATTATTAATGATCATCATTATTTAATTTAAAAAATATTATTATCCAACAACTCGATTTCTTAAATTAAAAGCAAGCCTAACACTAGAATTGTTACTCATGATACAATTAGGGTTTCATTTAGGCTAGATCACATGATTTAATTCCGGTTCCACTCTAATAGGATATTAATCATAATTTTTATATTATAATCACAGTCAAGATTTTATGCATTAGGTTAGGCCTAGATTAGATTAGCTGGTAGCCTAATAATGACTATTATTATGAGTTGTGCCTTTCATTTTCATGACTGTTTCTCACATGTGGCTTTAGAGAATTGGCATGATACATCATGTTGGTTCAATAAGCTGCCAAGCCTATTTTATTTCTTTATAGCTGTTTATGCAATAATATTTGTGCATTTGCAGTTATTTACAATTGTTATGTCTTGATTATTTACATTCTGCTTCAAATTGAATGATGCATTAAATTATGTAATGCTAGAATGAAAGTCTTGTTGTAGTTTTATTTAATTTTTAGCAACAAATTAGTAGTTTCAATGATTTATATTTTAGTCTTCACAAACATTTATATTCGACATAATAATCTTAAGAAGTCAGTGACTATATATAGAACACTATTCCTATATGTATAATTGACAAGAATTTATGAATAACAAGCATAAGTTCGATTGTCTTCGGATTTCCATATTATTAATCACAACACTATAACCTTTAGACCCGTTTGAGAATTTGTAAGACTTAGTCTTGCAAATTCTCAAATTGTCCTGGTGGACAGTTTGAGAATATTTTTTGCGATATGTTAGTCTGCTATTAATCATCGTTGGTTGATATTGCGGTTTGTATTTGCTCAATTCTCCTAGTGTGGCATATATGCCACACATTTAGGAGAACATATGGGGAAATGCTGCAAATTTCAATGTAAACCATCGATGATAATTAATAGCAGAATAACATATCACAAAAAATATTCTTAAATGGGATAGGGAGACATACTTGATTGCTTGTGAAGTCCGATGATTTTATAACATTAGCCTGGCATGAACCTGTGCCTCGGTCCTTGCTAGCACATCAATTTTTGTAACCGTGGCCCGGCCTTGCAGGGTAGGGACCTTAGTTGTGTAAAAGAAAATTGGTTTAGTTATAAATGATTTAAGTAGTCACAAAATTCGCCGAACCGGTTAGGTCCGGCACGGATATATTTGATACTATAGAGCATTTGGGGTTGAGGTATGCTTGGGAACCAGATGCAGATAGAATAAATGGCCGTATATGTAAAGAACATAACTGGAAGAAGCGGAGTATATTTTGGGATTTGCCTTATTGGAGCACAAATCTCATCCGGCACAACTTGGATGTTATGCATATCGAGAAAAATTTCTTTGATAACATATTTAACACGGTGCTAAACATCCCGGGAAAAACCAAAGATACTGCAAAGTCAAGAGAAGAACTTAATCAGTATTGCAGAAGAGGTGATTTGAGGAGGAGTGCCGATGGGACCTATCCTAAAGCCTGTTACACTCTTGACAGAAATTCACGAGAAGTTTTATGTAACTGGCTTAGAGGGTTAAAATTTCCAGATGGTTATGCCTCAAATATCGGTAGGTGTGTGGACATGCATAAGCTCAAGTTGTTCGGCATGAAGAGTCACGACTGCCATGTTTTCATGCAACGTTATTGCCTATAGCTTTTCGTGAGTTGCTTCCGCAACATGTCTGGAAGGCATTGACGGAGCTCAGCTTGTTCTTCAAGGAGTTATCTGCCACAGTCATTACTTCTGCATCCATGGCAAGGCTTGAGGAGGAAATTCCAATTATTTTATGCAAGCTGGAGCGAATATTTCCTCCCAGTTTTTTTGACTCAATGGAGCATTTACCGGTTCACTTGCCATACGAAGCGAGCATAGCTGGTCCCGTGCAGTATCGCTGGATGTATCCTTTCGAGAGGTAAATATATACATCATTAAGACATGTTGACATTTCAAATATTATTTCATTGCAAGAAAATTGGTTAATTTTTTGTCTCAACTTTACATATAGGTACCTTAAGAAGTTAAAAAATAATGTGCGTAATAAGGCAAGGGTTGAAGGTTCTATATGCAATGCACACTTGGTCGAAGAAGTTTCAGCTTTTGCCTCGCATTACTTTGAGGGTCACGTCCACACGAGGAGCCGAAATCTTGGTCGTAACGATGACGTATGTGTGGACGAAGGAGAACCTAATGACGGTAGAATATCAATTTTTAAAGGTATCGGCCGTTCATTTGGGGGCAGAAGTCAAGAAATCTTAGCGATATGGAGTAATGCAGCACATTATTACATCCTAATGAACTGTAGAGAAGTCGATCCATATATTGAGTAAGTGTATACTTCAATGCTTAATTGAAACTTCTAATTTAAATTACAATATACCATAATATTTAATTGCTAACATAAGTTTTAATCCTTATCATCCCATAAGGATGTATTGTGATAGACAACGACAGATGAATCCCGACATCAGTCAAGTTGCAATTGGGCAGAAGTTAGAAACGGAGCTTACTGGTTTTATGAATTTGTGAGTAGTATCACTCAATCAATTTCAATAATGGCTTTTATTTTTTGAATTGGTTGTGAATAGCTTATTAATTTATAGGTAAACGGTCCATGGTCCACAACCGACAATATTTTCATTAAATGTCTATCGCAATGGCCATTGAAGACCGTAACAACCTCTACTGGCTATTTTGTTAATGGGTACAAATTTCAGATTGAACGATTAGCAGCTTCAAGAGGCACGCAGAACTGGGGCGTGTGTGTTAAAGGAGAAAGTGTTGGAGCAAATATGCAGGATTATTACGGAAAGTTAGTAGAGGTGGTTGAAGTTGAATATCCCGGTTGGCCTATGAAACGAACCGTATTGTTTCGTTGCGATTGGTTCGATCCGACAGTTCCTGTGGGCAAAAGGGTTCATAACGACTACAATTTGGTTGAAGTGAACCATCGACGAAGATTGCAGAAATATGAACCATTCATCCTTGCATCCCAAGCTCAGCAAGTGTTTTACTGCGGATATCCAAGTTTGCGCAACGACAAGCGAGATTGGTGGGCTGTTTCTAAAATCGTCCCACGTTCAACAATCGTATTAGAGGAGAGTTCATCAAGTCAATCAGCCGAGTGCCCTGCATTTCAAGAGGATGAGATGGAAATGCATGCAATTGAGGATGACACAAGGGCTCCTGAAACATCACTTAGAGATCCAAATGGTGATGTCCAAGAAATTGCGGATGCAAATGTTCGGTTTCCTTCCGATGATAATGAAACTGAATCGCAGTCCGATACGGCATCGGATGTTGAACCAACATTTCACGAAACAAATGACACCGATTAAACATAGAGGTTTTTTAAATTCAATTTATTTTTATAAGTGTTAAATTTTTACATAGTCAATCATTAATCGTAATTTAATTCATGAATCTTTAGTATTTTCAGTATGATGGGCAGAGGTAGATCTACCGATGACGGACGGAGTGAGCAGGGACGTAGCCCTACAGCATCAGATCACATGAGCTTTGGAGATGGAGAGTTTCGATCTCCACACATTGCACAGCCTTCGATCTCTCCAGCAGTCGGCGGTGATCCTGCATTGCTATTATCATCCAGCCGATCGGCACAGACCTCCGAGAGTTCTTCCACCGTCGGTCGCACCGTACTTCGACTGGATGCTCATGGGCTGTAAGTATATACTAATTAAAATATATGTTTATGTTTTTAAGTCAATTACTTATAAACATGCATTTTTTTAACAGATTTATTGAGCAGCATCATGTATCGAGCCACATCAGCTCCATATTTCAGAGGCATGCAGATCCCAGTGGCTACGATTGGCGCCATGTATCTGCAGCCACGAGGGAGTTTTATTTTTCTGAGTTTCAGGTAAACTTATTAAATACAATTTATCACTGATATAAAATTTTTTAATCTTAATAAATTCTGAAACTAACTGTTTATTTTAATGCAGAAAAAGTTTACGTGGGACCCTGCCAGCCATGATGCCATTAGGGCAGCATGGGAGGCTCTTACGGGACGCCGATACTCTGACATGCTTCATCGTTGGAGGTCATCGGGTCACCGTCCTGCGCATGTGCCAGAGGGTATTTGGCACGAGTGGCAGCAGGCCTGGCAGTCTGATGGCTGGCGCAGGAGGTCCGCATCAGCCAGCACGAATCGCCGATCCGAGAGGGCGGTCCTGGCACGGGTCTCTCCCGCCACACTTCGGGCTCCATTTCGATTCAGGAGCACAGACGTCGTATGGTAAGAAAACATAAATAATTTAATTACTAATTTAGTTATTTAAATACTTACTTTAATATCAATTTTTCTATTGTTATAGTCTGAGCAGGAGGGCGGAGATCCTGGTGAGTTTCATCTATTCAGGGCGACACACACCAGGAGGGACGGTTCCTGGGTCGATACACGATCACGGGAGGTTACGGTAAGAAATTAGCTTTATGTTGTATCTGTTTAATTTCTAAAATTTTATTTAGAGAAATTTATTGATTCATTTATTGTTGATTTTATAATTCAAAGACACGAGTCGAGGAGCTTCACTCCCAGGCATCGCAGGTCGACTCTACTGATGGGGGGACGCCCGTCGAACTCTCAGCAGAGGAGAGTCGATGTGTGTTTTTGGAGGCTGTTGGTGCCTAGCCGCGAGACCGCAGGGTCTATGGTCTGGGTACTAGAGCTTCTGCATATTTTCCCCATCAGGCCTCCAGCTCGCGATATTCTGGCGATATTCCTGCCGAGCGTTTAGACGACATTCAGAGATCTATCACGGAGGAGGTTCGTCAGGAGGTTTGACAGAACGTTCGGCAGGAGGTTCGACAGGAGGTTGAGCACGAGTTCGAGCAGCGTATGGGAGGCCTTCAGCAGGAGCTTGCAGATGTGCGAGAGTAGATGCGTCAGTTGCAGGATATGGTTAGCCGCATGTCGCAGGGTTTCAGCCTCCACGTGATCGTGCTGATTCTTGATGTATTTTTTTCTTTACTTTTTATATTTTGTACATGAAAACTTCAAAATTTTAATATATTAATTATTTTTATAAATTGAATGATGAATGTTTGGATCAATATGAGTTATGAATGTTTCGATCAATATTTAAATGTAATGAAATTGTACTAACTATTTTAATTTTTAATATTTTATTTTTTTAAAAAATTAATTAGCGACGCATTAGCGATTGAAATTGCATCGCTAATATTTTCAAAATATTATTATTAAATATTGCGACGCAATGACCTGGCGTCGCAATATTTTTTTTAAAAAATTAATTAGCGACGCATTAGCGACTCAAATTGCATCGCTAATATATCTAAAATATTATTATTAAATATTACGACGCAATGACCTGGCATCGTAATATTTTAAAAAAAAAAAAATTAGCGACGCATTAGCGACTCAAATTGCATCGCTAATATATCTAAAATATTATTATTAAATATTGCGACTCAACTAAATGCATCGCAATATTGCGACGCAATTGAATGCGTCGCAATATTTAATAATAATATTAAATATTAAAAATTAGTTTTAAAATTAGCGACGCATTTAGGATGCGTCGCAATATTGCGACATATTTAGTTGCGTCGCAATATATTGCGATGCATTTAGTGCATCGCAGAGAGTCGCTGTTAAGCGACGCAATTGCGACAAATTGATATTGCGACGATCATCGTAGCGACGCCGTCATTGCGTCGCTAATGCGTCGCAATAGCATGTTTAGCGACGCATTAGTGACGCAATGACGGCGTCGCTATATTTTTGTTCTCTTGTAGTGGTTATAGCTTAATATATTTACACCTAAACCTTTTATTCTAATTAAGGAGGTCAAAGGAATATTTTAGTTTGAAATAAGTGAAGATCATAGGGAAGACAATGGGCTTCGATATAAAAAAAAAAAGGGCCCAAGTTCCTTCATTTTGAAATGTAAGTCTAAGTTGGCAATGAGAGTGGAGATATGAGCTAGTGATAATAATATCATCAACATAGAGGAGCAAAATGGTATAGGAGCCCTCATAACAGATGAAAAGAGATGGATTACACTGAAACATGAAGAAACACAACTTAAAGAGTTTGAGATAAATTTTTCATACCATGCTCGTTGAACCTATTGAAGATCGTAGATAAACTTGTGGATGCAGCAAACATGTTGGCCTTTCTAAATCTATATGGCCCAGTGGTTGTGCAATATACACTTCTTCTCAAAGATCTCTATTGAGAAAAGTACTATCAATAACAAATTGGCGAAGAGGCTAATTGAAACTGAGAGCCAATGTTATAATAACGTGAATAGTATTATGCATCACTATAATCACCGTGCTTTATACTTGTTGATGAAGCCATTGAGATTTGGCTTGAGATGATGCACTCAATTACAACCCATCACATTCATATGAGGTTGAAGAGGAATAAGAGACCACACGATGGTGCATTGAAGAGTGATGAATTCAATATCCATTCCAGCTTGTCAATCAAGAACTTTTGATGCTTTTGTATAATATAATAGCTCAGATAGATGTGTAGCTAATAATGTTATAGGAATAGGATGTTCCGTACTAAAAAAGGTTTTCTTTTGAACAATTCTATATTGGATTGTGTTACCACTGAATAAGTTTGGCCTGAATTTGAGATTGGTTGAGATAGGTAAGATATGAACAAGTTGGCATAGAGTCTTTTCGTAAGATAGAGGATAGTTGGGATTATGTTGGTTGAATTGGAATGATTGGGTTCGTGGAATATATTAGGCAGTAGTCATTGTTGGCTGATCAATGGAAAGTAGTTGTTGGCCTTGAGGGTCAATTGGTGTTGATAGTTCTATATGTTATTGTTGCAAGCTTGAAGAGGAAAACTGTAAAACCTGATATAGATATCTAGCAGTTGATAAAATGCTCAAACTAGTTGGGAGATCTAGAGTGAAGCATGAACTTTGGATACTATCTTGGTGTAACACAAGTGGTTGAATGATAGAGGACTGAATGAGACCCATGGTGTTAGAAGTCTGAAAGTGACAAAGATGAGGTAGAGAAAAAAAAAAAGGAAAGTTGGTATTACAATATGGGAATAAGGACTCGTTAAAGGCAATATGTTAGATATAAAAATATAACCTGATTTAATGTCAAGGCATCAATACCCTTTTTGAAGAGGACTTAAATTTTAACTTATAAGAATGATAGGGGTAGAGACAAGGATAGCATGCACATCTAAAAGATTGAGATAGGTGTAATCGGGTGACTTTTGAAATAAAGCTTCATAAGGTGATATATAAGGTATGGAGGAAATGAGTAGCCTATTAATTAAATATGTAATAGTTAAAAAGGTTTCAAGCTAATATTATGAATGTAAATTAGTGTAGGCTAGGAAAATTAGAGTGGTTTCAACAATATGGCGATGTTTTTGTTTGAAAATACTATTTTGCTCAAAGGTGTATGGATAAGTTTGTTAATGGTTAATACTATTGGATTTAAAAAAACTAGTAAAATTATATCTCGTAATTTGTTCCTACTATTTGAGTGTAGAATTGTTATTTTTATTTTAAAAAGATTTTAAACTTTTTTAAAGTAAATAAATCCGGTGAATGCATAGAATTTATATTTAAGCAAAAATAACCATGTATAATGCTTGTAATCACCAATAAAAAAAATATTTAAAAATTTAAAATTGAAGAGACAGGGATAAGGCCCAATATATCACAATGAATTAGTTTCAAAGGGTTTGATAATAAAGACTTAGAAGAAGAAAAAGAAATTTTATGGCTTTTCAGGTTGATAAGAAAATAAATGTCTTTGGAAGATTTTAGGATAGAAACTTTAGACATGATTGAATATTTGAAAAAGAAGATGAGTTCCCTAGTTGTTGATGCTATACTCAGTAGAGACATGATGCTCAATAAAAATTTTGGAGAGATCTTATTTGTGGATTTGTATGTGCGAATAGTATAGAGCTCATTCTCGAGTAACTTGTGGTAGAGCATTCTCCTCGTACCCTTATTCTGTATCATAAAGTTATTGGTATCAAATTGAAGAAAATATTGATTATCATGAGCAAATTTTTGGATTAAAAGTAGATTGGCGGATGCATTAGAATATAGTGAATGATATCATTTAATATAAATGATTGGGATGGAGTAATAATATATTAAGATTCAATGTATTTGACAGCAAACCCTTCACCATTCCTAACTTGCACATTATCTTAGCCTTAATAAGAAAAGTTGATGGCTAGACATTTAAAATCACCAATAATGTCTGTGAGTGGCTCTTGTATCTGCATACCATGTAGAGTCATCTGTAGGCCATCATTGAAATAAGGTGCTAACGAAGAAGTTAATTATGGAAAGCTAGATCAAGGCAATAATAGTAGTCTAAGGTTGTATTCCCAGTTTTGTTACATATTTGGCACGTAGGCTACATAATATTTTGCTATACATTCATGTACTGCACAATCTTTATGATACTACTGAGATTAGATGCTACTGGTGGTTACTAGATAGATGGCAACCATTGTTTTATTTATTAGACCCACTGTAATTTGTAATAAATGTTGTAGCATTGAGTTGTGTGGGATTGGATGTCCCACCAAGACTCAATTATTCAGCTTAAAAAAAAAGGGTCTGAAGTTTTTCTACTATAATCGATGCATATTTTGTATATTTTCTAATTGCTACTTAAAATGACCTATGGGACCTTGGAAGGCCTTTTAGGGTGTATATAAGAGTATCCATGTCACTGATGGGTTCTCTGCTACCAATTAGTTGGTCTTTCATTTATTTAATTTTTTATGAATATTCTTACATTAAGAGTGAACCTTTCTGAATTTCACCCTTTTGTTGTTTCAGGTAAATGATGTAGGATTAATTAATGGTCTGAAATTGTCTCTCAAATGCTTCCTATGCTTTCTTTGCAGATTTGATGCTAATAGTGTATAGAATGACAATTTTTTTTTGTTACAAGTGGGCGATCACACCACTCTGGGGTGAGTCAAATCCAAGATATTGGAATACATAATTTGCTCCAAAATAACCGGGCAAGGGTCATCAGGGTGCCATTTCCACTGACCAGAATGGCGAGCTACAGCCGAGGCAACCAATCAGCTGCAGCGTTGGCTTCCTTATAGACATGTCGAATCAGAATATCATAGCTAGACTGGAGAGAATCTCATATATCACTGATCAAAGGGTTATGGGAGGGACAAAAATCAACATCCCGTCGAATCCATCGGATGATCGTAATAGAGTCTCCCTCGATAACCACGCGGTGCGAGCGCAAGATGCGAATAGCATAGGTAATGCCAGCCCACGCAGCCTGTAGTTCAGCCATGGGAACCGAAATGTTGAGAGAACCATGCCCACCAGCCGCAAGCAGCTCTCCCTCAAGCCCCCTGATAATAAAACCAGATCCAGCAATGCGACCCGATATAGTGCCATCAAAATTCACTTTGACATAACCAGGGGTGGGGGCTCCCAAACAATAAAAACCGTAAAACGATGCACTGCCGGAGCAGAAGGGGAGTCCCAGAGGCCCAGTCTGTCAGAGTGACTAACCAAATCAGAATGAAGATACTCCGTAACAAGGAAGCTGGCAGTGCGGATAATAGTCTGTGTCGAGACCGTACCCTCAGCAAAAACAAGCTGGTTACGAGTTAGCCAGATTTGATAAGCCAAATAAGATAAATACACACCCTGGAAGCAACTGCCACTCTGAAAGGCTGTACGAACGGCATGCAATAGAGCCCGTCGGCCGGGTCCCTCCTCTGGCGTCTAAGGACTATATCGAAGATGCAGCCAAATCTGAGAGGCACAGGAACATGTAAAGAGGGCATGCTCAACTATTTCATCCTGGAGCCCACATATCGAACAGAGCGGGCTAATATAGAGACCGTGCCCAGCCAGAAGAGAACATGTAGGGAGGCGGTCCCACCTCAGTTTTCAAAAAAAAAGCTGGATCCTAGGATGACTAGGCATATGCCAGATCTAAGCCACATCATCCAAACCCGCAGACCGAGGGCAGATGCGATCAATCAGATCTCTAGTGGAAGCACGAGGGAGGCAGGATCTACGCCATAGTCTGGTGTCAGAAGCTACAGAGGAGGCAAGAGGGGTAGCTAGAATCTTGTGCGCTAACTCAGTTCCAAATAACCCGGACACTGTAGGAACATGCCAAGCATTAGAGTCCTGGCAAATCAGAGCAGAAACAGACAGCGAAGGTCCAACATTAGAGCTTAGGAATGTCGGCCACCGTATTAGAGGAAGGTTCGCTATCCAGGTATCATGAGTAACATTTGTAGATCTTTCATCCCCAATCATACAGTGAATATCAGACATAATAGTGGGAGCAACCTGGCAAATTGCTCTCCACATGAAGAAACAACCACGTAGAATATGGGAGACCGACTCAGAAGTCCATCCTCCATATCTGCCACGCATAACAAAGCTCCAAAAGCAATGAGATTCCAGGAGGAATCTGGTGGCATGCCTAGCGATGAGGGCCTGTCTATGAACCACCAAAGACTGAATCCCCAAGCCGCCCTCATGAATAGGCAAACAGATCATCTCCCAAGACAGAAGATGAATGCCATGACCTCCCTGCATCGATCCCCATAAGAAGGCATGAAACTGATGCTCTATTCGTCGGAGACAAGTAATGGGGATCAAAGCGTTAGAAAAAGTGTACAGAGGGAGAGAGGTAAGAATAGAACGGAGCAGAGTAACACGACCCATCATGAAAGGCCAGAAACCTGCCATCTGTCCAATCTGTCAGTAATCCATCGCTCAAGGATCCGAAAATCCTGCTGACGGGGACTTCGCCCAGTAATAGGGATCCCAAGGTGTGGTCAGATGTCGTCAAAATCCCCAATAACTAGGAGATGGCAGCACGATGACGCTGTGAAGTAGATGGGCTGAAACACAGGACATATTTCTGCAAATTAATCAGCTGGCCAGAAGCATGACAATAAGACTGCAGAATAGCTGAGCAGACCGTCGCATTCTGAATAGTAGCAGGGCTAAGCAGAATACAATTATCAGCAAAGAGAAGGTGTGAGAGAGGGGGACCAGAGGGCCCTGGCATGTAAGGCTGTAACTGAAGCACACCAACTGCCTGAGCAAAGCTATGGAGAGATCATCAACACATAGAATAAACAAAAAGGGGGAAAGGGGGCATCCCTGACGAAGACCCATAGCAGAGGGAAAGAAACCAATCGGGCTACCATTGATAAGGATAGAAAAGGTAGGCCACTGAACACAAGCCATAATCCACTCAATGAAGAGATCAGCAAAGCCAAATCCCGAAGCGTCTGTCTAAGAAATATCCAGCTGATCCGATCATAAGCTCTCTTCATATCCAGCTTCACTGCCATTAATCTCTGTCTGCCGGTCGCCCGCTGAAGATCAAACATGAACTCCTGAGCAAGTAGGGTATTATCGGTAATACTGCAGCCTCGGATGAAAGCCCCTTGCTCAGGAGAAATCAGATGCGGTATGATACCCTGCATTCGAGTGACCAAAAGGCGGGCACAAACTTTGTATAGAGTAGTGCACAGACTGATAGGGCGATAGTGCTGGGGGAGCAAAGCATCCAGACGCTTTAGGATAAGGGCAATATATGTTCGTTTCCAATCCCGAGGAATGGAACTAGAAGAGAACATAGACTGGATGGCTGAAATAACATCCTGCCCCACAATATCCCAATAGTCCCGAAAGAAGAAAGGCGGAAAACCATCTAGTCCTGGAGTCTTATCAGGCCCCAATGCCCAAACCGCAGATCGAATCTCCTCCGCAGAGACTGCCGTCGTAAGATTACTATTATCAGCATCAGTAACCTTAGCAGACTGTGAGATAGGAGTACAAGGAGATCCACCGGTAACCTGCTCCGACCAATGGGTCTGAAAAAATCGAGATATATGCTCCCAAATAGCCTCATCATCATCAAAGATATGTCCGTCCTCATCGCTAATACGGCAGATCCGGTTGGCTGCACGACGAGCCAAAGTAGCCTGATAAAAAAATCTAGTATTACGGTTACCCTCCTGGAGCCACTGGATCCGGGACCTCTGGCGTCAGAAGATCTCCTGCTGACTGAGTAAACTATGGTGCAAAGTCAAGCTCTGCCTGAGTGACTGAAGATCAATCAGAGATAGACCACCATCCTGATCCTCCTTAGCTTGAAGATAAGAAATATCGGCTTCAACAGACTGCACCCATTGCCGCAAATCCCCACCTCCCTACCGTGCCATCTCCGGAGTCGGCGCTTCACAAGATCCAGACGTTGGGATAAATGGTAGGTGGAGCTCCCTCTGATCGGCATACGCCAGACCTGATGAATCAAAGCTCGAGCAGAAGAATAGCGAGTCCAAAACTGCTCAAACTGAAACGGTCCCCGACAAAGAAATGACGGCTCAATAGATATAAGCAAAGGGCAGTGGTCTGAAGCAATCAGTGGAAGATGAGTGGTGGTAGCACGAGGAAAGTAGTGAAGCCATCCAAAGGAGGCCATGGCCCGATCCAGATGCTCCCACACACGGGCAGAGCCCTGACGGTTGTTGTACCAAGTAAACTGCGGCCCCGAAAATCCCAAGTCAAAAAGACCTGCAGAGGAGATGAAAAAGCGGAACTCACTAGAGTTCGGAGTATCAACAAATCGGCGACCGCCACACTTTTCCGAAGCATTCACAATACAATTAAAGTCACCAGCAACAAGAGTGGGAAAGCCCTGATCTAAGAAGGTGATAATCTCAGCCCACAGGCAGCGCCGCTCCCGATAGTCCGTACTGGCATAAGCACCCAGAAGCAGCCAAGGAGGGGCAGTCCCTTCCGAGACAACCAAGGCGACCTACTGTAATCCCTAGATTTCTCAACTGCTCGTGAGAGTTATCACGAGGTCAGATGATAGACTCCAGATAATTGAATTCCAGGTATATCTTAATTACTCGTGAGAGTTATCACGTGATCAGATGATAGACTTCAGATATTTGAATTCCAGGTATATCTTAATGGCTCGTGAGAGTTATCACGTGATCAGATGATATGATAGACTCTAGATATTTAAAATTTCAAGTATATCTAATTACAGAGTCCCTTGATTTGGGGACTCTGCAATGCCTATAAAAGATGGTGTAGAACCCTCCTTCCCACCATACGTGGGTGCCCCCTTCTCATCATCTCCTCGTGCGGACTTCTTCTCCAGCGTGCTTGTCTCTGGTAAGTCCTCTAACCATGCATGAGAGAGAGAAGAATTGAGAAAGAGAGAGAAAGTTAAAAAAAAAAAAGAAGAAACGAAGAAGAGGGAGGAGCCGGGTTACAGAACCCAGCTCTTCCCTTCTCTTCTCTGTGACCTTGGTTCAGGCCCGGCGGCGTGCCCACCGCCTCGCCGGGCCTGAGCCTCGGTCGACGACCCCACCGGCACCGGGGGCGGCGTCCGGTGGGGTACCGGAGATTAATGAGAGAGAAGTGGGCGGAGGAGGGAGAAAGAAGGATCTGTGAAGAAACGACCGTCGGTCCGATCCTTGGTTCGGGCCCGGCGGTGTGCTCGCTGCCTCGCCGGGCCTGGGCCTTGGTCGGAGACTTCCACCGGCACGGGCATGCGTCCGGTGGAGGTCCGGCCGGCCATGGTGGCCGGCCGTGCCGCCGGCGTGATCCATAGCCACGGAAATAGTGAGAGAGAGAGACGGATAAGAGAGAAATTAGAAAGAGAGAGAGGAAGGGAAGGTCGGCTGCGGCAATGGCCGGCTTTGGTCCGGCCAATGGCGGCCGGACCGACGCCAATTTGGCCGGAATTGGCACCGGCACCGTGGAAGACACTCGGAAGAAAAAATAAGAAAGAAAGCTTTAAATTGATAAAATTGTAGAGAGAGAGGGTGGGAGAGGTTGGCCGCGGTGGCGGCCGGCCACGGTCCGCCAACGACGGCCGGACCGCCTCCAATTTGGCCGGCGGCGGCCCTGGCCGCCGGCATGGCATCCAACTCCTCTGTTTCTTTTGAAACAGAGGAGCTGGGTTGATAAAATTAACTGGGCCGATTGGGCCGTTAGAGTTTTGGGCTTGTTGGGCCGCCTCTGAGCCCAGTTTGAGCAGCGTTTTGGGCCCTGTATCGGGCCGAGAATGATAAAATAAATATATGGCCCAAATCAGGATTTATTCTAGTTTCTGGGAATAATTTTATTTCCTATTTGGGTGTATACATTGAGAGATATTCAAGCCCAAAGTTGGGCCCGTGAAGTGGTTTGGGTAGAATTTAGGAATTATTTTATAATTCAGATTTTAGAAATTTAATAATGAAAAATGATTATGTAGGTTCCCAGGAGTCCAATTAGCTGGGTTATCAAGTGAAATTCGTGTACTATGGTAAGTAAGTCAAGTATTATAATTTTATTATTTACTTAATTTGTGAACTATGAAATTTCAGTTAAATATAATTATGCTAATTTGGCAAAATCATGTTATTACTATGATAATATGTAATCATGATAATGACAGTAAAACTATATGTATCACCGTGGTTCTCACATGACAGATGACAGACACTGGTACCAGAACCCTTCCTCTTAGGGATGTTTAAGAGGGCTACACATGATGTGTATATGACAGATGACAGATGACAGACACTGGTACCAGAACCCTTCCTCTTAGGGGATGTTTAAGAGGGCTACACATGATGTGTACATGACAGATGACAGATGACAGACACTGGTACCAGAACCCTTCCTCTTAGGGGATGTTTAAGAGGGCTACACATGATGTGTACATGACAGATGACAGATGACAGACACTGGTACCAGGACCCTTCCTCTTAGGGGATGTTTAAGAGGGCTACACATGATGTGTACATGACAGATGACAGATGACAGACACTGGTACCAGGACCCTTCCTCTTAGGGGATGTTTAAGAGGGCTACACATGATGTGTAATGTAGGGACACATAAAGAAAATAATGACAGTATAAACAATGTAATTGTTATTGAATTAAGCTAATTGATCTGATGACATGAACCTTATGATAGCCTGATAAATGAAAATTTGAAATTATATTAGGCTTACTTATTGAGTGTGAGCTCACAAAATTCTCATAATGTTTTTCAGAGCCTCAGGAATGAAGATGGATAATTGAGATAGAAGGAGTTTTCCATTAAGAAGACTTAGTTTTATCATTTTGATTTAGTTCAGATTTATTTGTAGGGCAGATAGCCCAAGACTGATAATTCTGGTTTGTAACAAATCATGGATATGGAATTTGCTTTATATTGATTTATGTGATAAGTTCAAGACGCTTTGCATGCCCGGCATGCGGCGGGTTGTCACCCTAGCCCAAATTTTTGGGTCTGGGGTGTGACAGCTTTAGTGGTATCAGAGCTTAGTTATGACAGTAGGACATATACATGATGACACTTTAGGCAAAACACTAGAGGGACATAGAGACAAATTATAAATTTGAAGGAATTTCAGAAATTAGGCTTTGAAAGCCTAGCAAATAATGTTTACAATGATATTAATTACAAATAATTTATCAGGAGATAAGAATGGCACGTCGCACTAGAAGTCGATAAAATGATGAGAGTTCCCAGGTTGGTAATGCTTGCCAACCGGGAGGTCTAGAAGCCACCGGAGCTGCTGCCCCTGCCAATTCAGTTGGGACTGATCAGCAGCAACTCCAGACCGAGATGCTTCAGGTTCTCTCGGGTATGGCACAGTCGATACAGGACTTGCAGCACCAGATTCTGTAGGCTTAGTCCGCTCAGCCTGAGTTCAGTTTATTGGTGGTCATAATCACCTAACCTCAGTGTTCATATCAGCGATGCAGGCTGAAAGTATTTGATGAGTGGTGGTCAAGGATTTCTTGCTGTAGTCAAGGACCTTCAGCAAGAAGAGACCAAGTTGGAGGATATTCCCATAGTTAGAGAATTTCCAGATGTCTTCCCTGAGGATTTGACTAATTTATCCCCTGATCGGGAAGTCGAGTTCTCTATTGATCTAGTTCCTGGAACTGGGCCTATATCAAAGGCCCCTTATCGTATGGCCCCGGCTGAGCTAAAAGAACTGAAGGATCAACTGCAAGAGCTCCTAGACCGAGGATTTATTAGACCCAGTGCTTCTCCTTGGGGTGCTCCAGTCCTATTTGTTAAGAAGAAGGATGGCAGTCTTCGACTCTGCATTGATTACCGGGGAATCAATAAAGTAACAGTGCGAAATAAGTATCCTCTGCCAAGGATTGACGACTTGTTTGATCAACTTCAAGGAGCCCGGATATTCTCAAAGATTGATCTTAGGTCCGGGTACCATCAGCTTAAAGTCAAAGAAGGGATGTACCAAAGACAGCATTTAGAACCAGATATGGCCACTATGAGTTCTTGGTGATGCCGTTTGGGTTAACTAATGCCCCAGCAGCATTCATGGACTTAATGAACAGAATTTTTAAACCATATCTGGATCAGTTTGTGGTGGTTTTCATTGATGATATTCTGATATATTCCAAGAGCCATAAGGAGCATGAGGACCACCTGAGAATTGTGCTACAGATTCTGCAAGAGAAGAAGCTTTATGCCAAGCTGAAGAAGTGTGAATTTTGGTTGGATCAAGTAGCTTTCTTGGGTCATATAATCTCTAAAGATGGTGTATCTGTGGACCCGAAAAAGATTGAAGCTATCACTAACTGGAGCCGACCTACCAATGTGGCAGAAATCAGAAGCTTCTTGGGATTAGCCGGGTATTACCGAAAATTTGTGGAGAATTTTTCTCGCATTGCTCTACCCCTAACTCGCTTAACCCAAAAGCGAGTGAAGTTTGACTGGACAGTAGAGTGTGAGGAAAGTTTTCAGGAGTTAAAGCAGCGCCTGGTGTCAGCTCCCATTCTTGTTCTTCCAACGGGATCTGAAGGTTTCACTATATACACTGATGCCTCTCGAAAAGGATTGGGATGTGTTTTGATGCAGAATGAAAGAGTGATAGCTTATGCCTCCAGACAACTGAAACCTTATGAGCAAAATTATCCTACTCATGACTTGGAATTGGCTGCTGTGGTTTTTGCTCTTAAGATTTGGCGGCATTATCTATATGGAGTGTCGTGTGATGTGTCCAGATACAGAATCATAAGATGTTATAAAATGGACATTGTTCACACAGAAGGAGCTGGAATTTAAAGGTATGAAGAGGGAGATTGCTCAGTATGTGGCCAAGTGCTTGGTGTGTCAGCAAGTGAAAGCCGAGCATCAAAGGCCTGCAGGGCCTCTTCAGTCTCTGATGATTCCACAGTGGAAATGGGAAAAGATTACAATGGACTTTGTGACTGGTCTGCCCAAAACTCCTAAGAGCAACGATGCAGTTTGGGTCATTGTGGACAGACTAACAAAATCAGCTCATTTCCTACCTTTCAGAGTTGGGGTCTCTAGTGAAAGATTGGCTAATTTGTATATTGAACAGATTGTGAGACTCCATGGTGTTCCGGTATCTATTGTATCAGATAGAGATACCAGGTTTGTGTCCCAGTTTTGGAAGAGCCTTCATAAGGCCATGGGAACCAAACTAAACTTTAGTACAGCCTATCATCCCCAGTCAGATGGACAATCAGAGAGGACCATACAGATTCTGGAGGACATGTTGCGAGCCTATGTGATGGACTTGGGTGGAGCTTGGGATAACCACTTACCTTTGGTGGAGTTTGCATATAAATAGTTACCAAGCCAGCATCCAGATGGCTCCATTTGAAGCTCTGTATGGTAGGAGGTGCAGATCTCCTATATGTTGGGATGACGTGGGGGAAAGGAAGTTGCTAGGCCCTGAGCTGATTCAGCAAACAGTAGATAAGGTGCATTTGATCAGGGAGCGTCTTCGTACAACTCAGAGCAGGCAAAAGAGTTATGCTGATGTCAGAAGAAGGGAATTGGAATTCCAGGTTGGGGATCATGTCTTCTTAAAGGTATCACCAACCAAAGATGTGATGAGATTTGGGATTAAAGGAAAGCTGAGTCCACGTTATATTGGACCTTTTGAGATCTTGAGCAGAGTTGGAGAGGTTGCTTACAGCCTGGCACTGCCTCCGATTCTATCTGGGGTACACAATGTTTTTCATGTATCTATGCTGAGGAAGTATATCTCTGACCCCAGCCATGTCATAGCATATGAGCCTATACAGTTGAAGAAAGATTTATCATATGAAGAGCATCCTTTGCGTATAGTAGACCGCAAAGATCAAGTTCTAAGACGGCGTACCATTCCCTATGTCAAGGTGCAATGGAATAATCATTCTGAAAGAGAGGCTACTTGGGAACTGGAAGAAGAAATGAAAGAAAAGTATCCACGACTATTTGTATCTTAAAATAGTTAATGATTGAAAACTGTTAACTTTAGTTGATTGTTAGTCCTTGGGACAGAAATTTGGACCTTTAATTTTCTCTAATAAAAGTTATCAATTTCGAGGCCGAAATTTTTATAAGGAGGGGAGAATGTAATCCCCTAGATTTCTCAACTGCTCGTGAGAGTTATCACGAGGTCAGATGATAGACTCCAGATAATTGAATTCCAGGTATATCTTAATTACTCGTGAGAGTTATCACGTGATCAGATGATAGACTTCAGATATTTGAATTCCAGGTATATCTTAATGGCTCGTGAGAGTTATCACGTGATCATGATATGATAGACTCTAGATATTTAAAATTTCAAGTATATCTAATTACAGAGTCCCTTGATTTGGGGACTCTGCAATGCCTATAAAAGATGGTGTAGAACCCTCCTTCCCACCATACGTGGGTGCCCCCTTCTCATCATCTCCTCGTGCGGACTTCTTCTCCAGCGTGCTTGTCTCTGGTAAGTCCTCTAACCATGCATGAGAGAGAAGAATTGAGAAAGAGAGAGAAAGTTAAAAAAAAAAAAAGAGAACGAAGAAGAGGGAGGAGCCGGGTTACAGAACCCAGCTCTTCCCTTCTCTTCTCCGTGACCTTGGTTCAGGCCCGGCGGCGTGCCCGCCGCCTCGCCGGGCCTGAGCCTCGGTCGACGACCCCACCGGCACCGGGGGCGGCGTCCGGTGGGGTGCCGGAGATTAATGAGAGAGAGAAGTGGGCGGAGGAGGGAGAAAGAAGGATCTATGAAGAAACGACCGCCGGTCCGATCCTTGGTTCGGGCCCGGTGGTGTGCTCGCTGCCTCGCCGGGCCTGGGCCTTGGTCGGAGACTTCCACCGGCGCCGGGCGTGCGTCCGGTGGAGGTCCGGCCGGCCATGGTGGCCGGCCGTGCCGCCGGCGTGATCCATAGCCACGGAAATAGTGAGAGAGAGAGAGAGACGGATAAGAGAGAAATTAGAAAGAGAGAGGAAGGGAAGGTCGGCTGCGTGGCCGGCTTTGGTCCGGCCAATGGCGGCCGGACCGATGCCAATTTGGCCGGAATTGGCGCCGGCACCGTGGAAGACACTCGGAAGAAAAATAAGAAAGAAAGCTTTAAATTGATAAAATTGTAGAGAGAGAGGGTGGGAGAGGTTGGCCGCGGCGGCGGCCGGCCACGGTCCGGCCAACGGCGGTCGGACCGCCTCCAATTTGGCCGGCGGCGGCCCTGGCCGCCGGCATGGCATCCGACTCCTCTGTTTCTTCTGAAACAGAGGAGCTGGGTTGATAAAATTAACTGGGCCGATTGGGCCGTTAGAGTTTTGGGCTTGGTTGGGCCGCCTCTGAGCCCAGTTTGAGCAGCGTTTTGGGCCCTGTATCGGGCCGAGAATGATAAAATAAATATATGGCCCGAATCAGGATTTATTCTAGTTTCTGGGAATAATTTTATTTCCATATTTGGGTGTATACATAGAGAGATATTCAAGCCCAAAGTTGGGCCCGTGAAGTGGTTTGGGTAGAATTTAGGAATTATTTTATAATTCAGATTTTAGAAATTTAATAATGAAAAATGATTATATAGGTTCCCAGGAGTCCAATTAGCTGGGTTATCAAGTGAAATTCGTGTACTGTGGTAAGTAAGTCAAGTATTATAATTTTATTATTACTTAATTTGTGAACTATGAAATTTCAGTTAAATATAATTATGCTAATTTGGCAAAATCATGTTATTACTATGATAATATGTAATCATGATAATGACAGTAAAACTATATGTATCACCGTGGTTCTCACATGACAGATGACAGACACTGGTACCAGAACCCTTCCTCTTAGGGGATGTTTAAGAGGCTACACATGATGTGTATATGACAGATGACAGATGACATACACTGGTACCAGAACCCTTCCTCTTAGGGGATGTTTAAGAGGGCTACACATGATGTGTACATGACAGATGATAGATGACAGACACTGGTACCAGAACCCTTCCTCTTAGGGGATGTTTAAGAGGGCTACACATGATGTGTACATGACAGATGACAGATGACAGACACTAGTACCAGGACCCTTCCTCTTAGGGATGTTTAAGAGGGCTACACATGATGTGTAATGTAGGGACACATAAAGAAAAATAATGACAGTATAAACAATGTAATTGTTATTGAATTAAGCTAATTGATCTGATGACATGAACCTTATGATAGCCTGATAAATGAAAATTTGAAATTATATTAGGCTTACTTATTGAGTGTGAGCTCACAAAATTGTCATAATGTTTTTCAGAGCCTCAGGAATGAAGATGGATAATTGAGATAGAAGGAGTTTTCCATTAAGAAGACTTAGTTTTATCATTTTGATTTAGTTCAGATTTATTTTGTAGGGCAGATAGCCCAAGACTGATAATTCTGGTTTGTAACAAATCATGGATATGGAATTTGCTTTATATTGATTTATGTGATAAGTTCAAGACGCTTTGCATGCCCGGCATGCGGCGGGTTGTCACCCTAGCCCAAATTTTTGGGTCTGGGGTGTGACACCTACTGATGACAATAATGGAAAGCATCAACATGGATAGATGGGGTCCGCCATAGAGCCATAATACCCCTAGAAAGACCATTGGAGTTCACCGCATAGGAACCCCAAGACCGAGAAACCCGACACCAGAATCGCTGAAGACTAGGTCCCGACAAACGAGTTTTCAGTAGAATACAAATATCAAAATGATGAAGCTGCAGAAGCCGACTAAACGAGGAGTGAAATAAGGGTTTCAACGCTCCTCGGACATTCCATATAAGGATCTTCATTGGTCAGGTTGGGGTTTTTCTTGTCCCCTGCTTGGGACCCCTCATGTCCATATCAGAAGGACCTCCTATAGAGGACAACCCTGCCATGACTCCCTGAACAAAACCAGAGGGCAGTGGCGATGTGCTCGGATCAGGTGAAGCTGACTGCTGGGACAGCTCCATGTCCTCTGACCATGAGAAGAAGGCAGAATTGCCTATTTCAAAATAGAGACAGCAGCATCATGATCACAGATGTCCCGGGGTGGCAGTTTAGAGCCAATAGTCACCCTCTGGGAAGAACCCACAAAGCCTTTGCCCTTTGTTTGACTGCTTTGGGAATTGCCCTCTGGGCTATAAGATCAGCAGGCCGGGCCCGTTTAGTGGAAGCGGGATTAGCATCCTCTCGGATCTTGGGCACTCTGGCCCACCGATCCGATTCATGAAGACTAAAGGGATTAGTAGCCACTTTAGTTCCAGATCCCAACTTACTTCCTGATTCAGGCAATAAACCATCCTTGTGAGGCACTGTTCCAAAGTCACAGGGCAGAATCTGACTGTCCTGGCCAGAACCCTGCTGAATTGAAACTGGGACCTTCACAGAGAACTTAAAATCAGTGGTTAAGCAATGCTCGTGACCTTTCTGCCCAGCAGATTGAGTATTCTGGTTGGGTTTGATACAAATCTTCTGAACATTTGAGCCGGGTGCCAAAGTATCAGAAACTTTGGCTATAGTGATCGGCACAGGATAGAACTCCTGGCACGGGAGGCATTCTTTAGCTAAACTGGGATTCAAAGCCTCTACGAAGTAGATTGAAGTCGACGGAGCAGAGCGTCTTCGAGCAACCTTTCTTGGAGTTGTCCATCCATCACCGAAGGTCGGGGAAGTTGGTTTATTATTGGCCGAAGATGACGACGAAGAAGATCAGAGGCCGCCAAAATCAGCAACAGAGGTTGGTTTTTGTTACCGAGTCGCTGTCGTTCACGGACCAAACCACGGAGAAACAGAAGTGGAAGACAACGACGATGATGAGGAGCACAGGTTGGAATGACAATTTCTGAAAAGGTGACATTAACCAAGGATAGTACTATTTGATCCTTTTCACACCACTTATCAAAAGGAGCATTTACAAATCTTTTATCACCGTCTAAAATATTATATGAAAGAGTAAGGATGCTTCCATTGACCATCCTTATCAATTTATCACATCTTAAGATGGGAGAAAAAAGAAAACTCCATATAAGATTATTGGTGTCAAGCTTGATAGGAATTAAATTGACAATGTTAGCGATTACGAGAGGAGCTGATAAAGATTCTCATACAGCAGCGATCAAAGATGATCTTGCCATAGCGCTAAGATATTTGATCTCAAGTACTGACATGTCAATGAGCCATCTATTGCGCTAATATTAAAAGAAAAAATTTGAAAACAATAATCAGCATATTCTACTATCACAATATCTATAGACATGATACTAGAAGGATACATATAGAAAATTTGATTCAATTGTTTTGAGTTTAAGTTATAAAATTAAAAATTTAAATTTAAAATATAACATGAGAAGAAAATCTTCGTATCCCATTCTGCATGAGGCTTGTATATTACATCATTGAATGAAGCAAATCATTATTTTTTTTATGATTATATGAATTATATTATAAAACGTATCCTCTGTTGTATGAATCAAATTTGTTATTATGTTTATATATTTTATGAATATATGAATCAAATCATATCAAACCATATTTTATTATTATATAATCAAATTTATTATCGGTTGATTGGAATTGTTTGTTCAAATAAAATACATTTGGAGAGGGACTTCTATGTCGCTAGTTCTTGAAGCTATAATCATCGCGTAAAATGCGGGTGACCGAAGACGGATGGCACCAAAAATAAGAACGGACCCTGTATCTCGCGGCAATAAAAACAATCGGCACATGCATTTTGCCTAAGACAAAGTTATCCACAAATCACGAAGAAACTCATCCATCACACAACGCGGAGAATACAAAAATTAAGTTCCCGCTAGCAGCCTACATTCTTCTTAATTTCCTTTTTTCCAGGAGCCCACTTGCAATTATATATTAGTGGATTTTGAGATTCAAGTTCAACGTCTAGAAAAGCACTGATATTAATTTCTTGGCAGCTGCAGTTAGGTTGTGATTGGCCAAAGTTAGCCCATGCTTAATTAGGACCTCCAGTCTAATCAACCTTTATTTGATATTAAATTCAAAATTAAACTTTGCACTAAGATCCCATCGGACTGGGTTTTTGAAGCATCCAAAAAGAGATTTTAGAAGCTTGAAAACACTTTCAAGCGATTTTATAATATTTGATAAATTTTTAAAAAAATATTATTTATCTTCACCAAATGCGGTTAAAAGCTTTAGCTGAAAAAACTTTAATATGAAGTTTTTTAAAAAAGTTCTACTTTTTAAATGCTAAAAAACTTTTTTTTCATTAGACCATAAATTGAACTAGCAGAACAACCATATCTAATATTATAACATAGTAATAATAACAATATATAAATAAAATAAAATAAAACAATATAATTATTTTTTATAAAAATTTATATATCAAAAATAATATATAATAATATTTTTTAATTATATAAATGATTAAATAATTAAAAGTTTTATACAATATCTTTTATTATTTTTATTCTAAAAGCACTTGCTTAGCTCGTGAATAAATGTTAAAGTTTTAAAGTGCTTTAAAAATATAGTTAATAAACACTAAATAATTTTTTTCTTTATTCGACAAAGCCTTCTATTAGATCCTTTTTTTGTTAAAATAAAATTATTAATTTTGCACTCTTATTCTCTATTTTGTTGGACTGCCTGAAAGCATAATTGGACTTATAAAGCCTTCTCGGATACATGCTGATAAGAAGACTTTATGAGCATTTAAGATTGTTTTAGAAATAAATTGCTACAAAATATGACAATCCCTGATAATGTAATCTTAAATTATTGATAGGAAAAAAATTTTATTTTATAAAAAATTATCTTGCTACAAAATATGACAGTGTAATCTTAAATTATCGATATGTAAAATTTTTATTTTTTAAAAAAATTCTCTCAAAATAAAACATCATTCATGAGAGAGAAATAAACCCATTTAATATAATATATTATGTTAAAATTTAAATTATTTTTACTGCATATTAATATAAATTATAAAAATTATTATGTTAAATTATGGGTAATAATTAATTATTTCAATAAAATTATTTTATATATTTATTGTTATAATAGTTATAGTATTTTTAGTACAATATATTAATATAATATAATATTTATCATATTAATATAATTATATTATATTATTAAATTATTGTTATTGTAATAATATTGCATTATTATTTTATATTGTATTTATTGTGTAATATAATAAGTAGTATATATTATGAGTATAATATATACTATATTATAAATATATCAATATTTTTTAAAAAATATAGTTACTACTACTATTATTATGATAATGTTATATATTAATAATATTTTGTAATATTTAATAACTACTACATTATTATTTTTATTTATTATATAAATTAATAATATTATGCTTTTTATATTTCATTTATTTTATAATATAACAAATAGTATATATCATGAATATAATATATTTTATATTATAAATATATTAATATTTTTATTAATAAAGTAGATATATATTGTTGTTGTTATTATGATAATATTATATATTAATCATCATACTATATAATATTATTAATATTGTTAATAAAAATATTTTGTAATATCTAATTATATCAAATAGTTATAATAATGATTTGCTTATAATAATAATATGTATATTATATTAAAATATTTCATTTTATAATTGTTGACCTACTTATTGATTTTGATGATTAACAAAAGCTATGAGTATATTTTCTATGATACTAATGAAATTGATAAGTGTTTCGGGAATTTAGAAAGGTTAAATATTCAAAATTTGTATAAAAATGGGCTTGAATCAGTTTTTAATGGTATGTGTCAAAGTTTAGAGTTTAGAGCCGACACCCAGAGTCATTAGAGCCGACTCCAAAGCGTATCGAAACTGTTTGGCACTTTCGGCACGGTTTAGAGTCGACACCCAGAAAATTAGAGCCGACTCTAACCTGAGATACTGTGAACTATTTTTCTGCTTCAGAATTTAGAGTCGATACCATTAGAATTAGAGCCGACTCTAACCTGAGGACAGAGATTACATTTTTTGAAGTACTGTTAGAGTTGACCCCAAGGAAATTAGAGCCGACTCCAGCTCGCGATGTGTTGACCCCATAGAATTTCAGAGCCGACTCCATGACAAACTTTTTCTTACTATTTTGGAAACCCGGCTTAGAGCTGACACCTTGAAATATTGGAGCCGACTCTAACATGTCAGAGTCGATTTTCAGATTTGTCAGAATCAGCTCCAACTGTCATATTTCTTCACCTACTCTTCAACGGCTCTTTGCCTTTGCGTGTTGAACTAATCCAAGTACTCTCAACGGCTAGTTTGCATCAGAAAACATGGATTAAGAGAGATTATAAAAAGGGAATTCCGATCGTTCAAAAACAACGAAAAGAAAAAAGAAAAAAAGAGAGAAATTTCAAAGAGGGAAATCTATGATTCAAAGCCTAACTATTCAAAAGAGATAGAAGAGAAATCCAAAAGCCTTCTAAGATCAAATCCAAAGGATTTCTATTGATTTGAAGAAGAAAAAGTAAGAGCCCTAGTTCTTCAACCTTCTCTTCACTAAGCTTTCTTCAAGTGCCTAAGTTCAAGCTTTGAAAGATCATTCAAAAGAGAAGAGGAAAAGAAGAAAAGANTAGCTTTCCAATAACCATAATTAGTTCCATTGAATAAAGGAGGTCGATTAGTGGATTGACCTTCTATATAAGATGAACTAGCTTGAGCTGCCATTTGGATCTTTTGCTCTTGATCGTTAGACCAAATTCAAATGAGCACTTGCTCTGATACCAATTGTTGGCCCAGATGGCAACCCAAGAGGGGGGGTGAATTGGGTTCTTAAAAAAAAATCTAACTATTTTTAAAATTAAATCGATTGATATCAAAGTATGCAAGCGGATGGAGTTAATCGAATCTAAGCATAAGCAATTAAAGAAGAGAGAGAGAGAGATCAAAACACTACAAACACAAAGATTTTATAGTGGTTCGGTGTAACCAACACCTACGTCCACTTTCAGGCTCCACTTGGGTCCACACTATAATCCTCTTGATTACAGTCGAGTTGTTTTACAAGCTCACAACTCAAACTTATTGTTTTACCCGGGATCACAACGAACCCAGCCGTTTTTCCAGGCTTACCAGCATAAAACCCAACCTCAAGCTATATTTAGCTTGACACGAGGTATAACACCTCCACTAATTCAATCCCCCGATTGAATTAGCAATCAAATAAAATCAATTAATGTTTACAATGACAAACAGCTCCTCAAATGAGTGAATATGCAATATAAATAGACAGGGAATAGAAAAGCCTGTTTGAAGCAATTTGAATGTAGACTTGGCTTCTTTTCTTCTTTTCCTCTTCTCCTTTGAAAGGTTGAATCAAGCTCCAGCTCAGATTTCACCTAAGAATATGTTGTTGAGAAGATGGGAAAAAATAGGTTTTGGCTTCTTCTTTTCCTTCTTTGAAATCCTTCGAAATTGAACTTTATACGCCTTAGATTTTTTTGAATCTTTCTTTAGAAGATGGGCGAGCTCACAGAGATTTCTCTTTTTGAAATGGCTCATTTTTTTTTTTGATCTTTCTCCCATTTTTTTTCTTTCTTTCTTGTTTTAAACGGTCTGTTCTCCCCTTTTTATAGATTTTCTTTAATCCGAGATTAGGTAGAAAACTAACCATTATTTCTGTCCTTGGATTGCTCCTACACACAAAAAAAATAGCCGTTAGAAATTAGGTGAGAAAATGTTACCGTTGGAGGCCGTTCTGACACTTTGAAAATCCGTTCCTGTCAGATTGGAGTCGGCTCCAACTTTTCATGTGTTGGCTTCACTTCGTGTATCCAAAAATGGTAATGAAAGTTTTCGTTGAGGGATCGGATCCCGATAAGTTATGTGTCGGCTCCCCGCATCCAGGTGTCGGCTCCCGAAATAGAGGGTGTCGACTCTAAATATGGCTCAAAATACACTCTCTGTGCTTAGGTTAGAGTCGGCTCCACTCATTCTAGCTGTCGGCCCGAATCTTAGGTGTCGGCTCTCGAATTCCATATGTCGGCTCCAGAAACTGACGCAGAAAAGCATACTTTTGTCTCTCAGGTTGGAGTCGGCTCCCGACATCCATGTGTCGACTCCAGATCGTGCCGAATTTTGAGAACTATTCTGATACGCCCATGTGTCGACTCCTGACTTATAGGTGTCGACTCCAAGGTCTAAACTTTTGAAAATTACAATTTAAAACTCATCTTAAAATCAATTTTGAGTGATATTTGAATTGTTAAACTTTCTTAATACCTGAAACACTTCATAAATTTATCAGAAATAATGTGAATATACGCATGGCTTTTGTTAATTATCAAAATCAATAATTGGGTCAACATTGAGTTATATTGCAAGCATGGAATATGAAAAAAGGAATTAGGTCATTTATAACAGATCTATAATTGAATATGCATGTTGTCATAGCCTTTTAACAAAGAATGTTTGAACGCTGTTGTATGCCCTTGCATGTGAGAAATGATTTATATCATATGCTGCTTCATCTGTGAGCTAAGGTTTTCCATTACCTTAGAAGTTAGACAACTAGAGTCGAGGCACTTTCTAGTTTTTTATAGCACCTCTCTCATGCCCATTGTGACCAACTTTGCTTGTCGCTTTTGATCTTTCTTACCAAGGTTTTTCTTCACTATGGTCATAACATTTAGGTTTTTTTGCTCTAAATTCAGTTTTGACGTTAAAGCATTGGCAACAATATATATTATGAGGTCATGGTAGTTCAGTAGTTGCTGGTTGCTTCATCATAGAAGTTACTGAAGGAGCAAGCTTTGTTCCACTGTCATTCACAATATTTGGCAATGCATAATTACTTCTTTCTTGTGCAAATGAATTCTGCTTGTTTTAGCCTGACGCAGACTTATACCACCACAATGAGATCGGGGCCTGCTATGTTAATCACAAATAGGCTTAGGATTGTGATAGACTAGTCTATTTTCTGATCATGTTTTCTTGCTTCGTCATATGAATATATAGCATAATAGGGATGAAATTGTAGGGAGACTTTGGATAATCTAGGTTCAAAGTAGATCGGGGATGAGGAAAAAAAAATCATAATATCTAAAAATTCTGATATCAGTAGAATTTTTCATCTCAACAATTTCAGTTATCTTTTTTTCTTATAAATAAAAAGTATCTCAAAGTATATAAATTTATTACATATGTTTAAAACATCATTTAGAATCACAAATCATCATTATTTTTTATGTAGGTTGGGCACCATCTGCCTTTGATATCTATAGGACATTTATATTTAAGGGTGTTTGTTTATTATTTATTTAATTTGCATGAAAACTCTGAAGATCTTGTACATGCTTGGATTATGCCATTAGAAAGCTTCAGTAGCCTATTGCTTCATAGGCATAGCAAACATAACCATGGTTACAGTATCATGTGATCATAACCATAACCACCAAGTCTATTTGAAGCAGATATTTTATAGCAATCATGTTTGTTCGTTTATTGGTGAAAAAGCCATTCATGGAGTTGTAGATTTTTTTGCATATTGATAATTAGGTGAGTTGAATAGAATAAAGGGATGCAATGCTAATTGGATTAATTTGATCAAATAGGGATCTCTATTCTGATCCATCCAATAATTGGATTAATTTGATCAAATAGGGATCTCTATTCTGATCCATCCAAGACAACTCAATTGTGCAATTGAGAAGGGAATGAAGAGCTTGAGATTGAATCAACTTCTCCTAGAAGTGTGATAGTTAACTAATTAGATAGGATTGATTAATATAGCCATTGCATGTCTCTATCATTTGTGACTCCTTAATTGTGTTATGTCCTAAAAGCGCACAACTATATTTGTACATTTCACTGTTGTTTATGTTATTAATTCTAATTTCGTAATATCCTTTTCTTTACATATATGTTGTTCTTATTTCATATAATTTTTTTAAAAAAATTGATAATATTGTTTATACTATGAAATTCAGATGCAAAGTTGAACCGAGCACCTACATTAGATGAGCTCTTCAAATACACCCATCAAAAGAAAAAGGATGGCAATCAATGGGTAAATAAAAAGGCGGAGACATCACATATAAGTATTTAAAAAACTTTAATTAATATATTTATACTATTTGTATGTTTAACTCATTATATCTAATATCTTTTACAGACTAATTTTATACAAAAGTGACAAGAGGTGGAATCAAGTCAGAGCTCAACTGAAAAGGATGGTGCAGAATCATCACAGCAGCCTCAACCCTCCATGATGCATGTATGGAAAGAGATGGTTGGAGTAAACAAGGGATGAATTTATGGACTCGGATCACAGGCTAGCTTGCGATAGGCTTCTCATCTTCTAGCCTCACATCCTTACGGAGTGTATTCAGGAGTGGAAGAAGATTTATAGTATGTTTGAGACTGTATCTGTCCGAAATGAGGAGTTAGCTAATCAGAACAGTCAATTAGCAGCTCAAAACAATGAGTTATCTGCTCGTATTTCTCGTACCGAGGAGTTCATACGTCTTATGATGGAAAAGATGCAGGTCAATCCATCTATAGTTCCAGCACCATCTTCAGCTGCTACCTCTGCAAATGATGGTGATTGCGATAATATCGATGATGATGATGATCACGAGGAGGATTTATAATTTTTATTTTTTTCTATGATTGGAATGATACATGTTTGTGATACTTTTTTTCTTTTGTTATGAAAATTAGATATGATGACACTTGTACAATATTTTTGAACTTGTTTGTTGATATGATGAACTTGTTATAAACTTTTTTGAGCTTGTTATGAACTTGGATATAATGACACTTGTGGATAATTTGTATATATAATCATGTGTATTTAAAAAATATTTTAAATTTTTTAAAGGTTATATTTGAATATTGTAAGGGATTTTGTTTCACAAAAAATCATTTTGCGAGGGATTGTTTCCCGAATATTTATTTAGTGAAGGATAATTTTCTCAAAAATAAAGAAAAACTATTTAAAAAATTCAAATATCCTTTAGAAAATCCCTCAAAAAATCAAAAAAAATTTGCCCTAAAAAAATCCATTCAAAAATCCCTTCGAAAATTTCCTTCAAAAAATCCCCATAAATTGCCCTCAAAAATTCTTTGAAAATTTTTCCTTGAAAAATCCTTCAGTAAATTACCCTCGGAACATCCCTCGAAAAGTTTTCCTTGAAAAATCCCTCGGTATATTGCTCTCGAAAAATCCCTTAAAACTTTTCCTCGAAAAATCCCATGGAAAAGTTTTCTCGAAAAATTCTCAAAAAATTTCTTTCAAAAAATCTATTAGAAATTTTCAAGGGATAAATTCCGTCGAAAAATCTCTCGGAACATAAATTTCTTCGAAAAAATTCCTCAAAAATAAGAAGAATTTTTCCAATGACCATTTATTCATCAAAATATAAGTTATCCACGGATTCCCTTGAAAAATCCCTCGTAAACGACCCTTTTTATTGTAATGGCTTACTGGTCCGACGTTCCATAGGATATGCTATCATCAGTCATCGCCGGTTTACTCACCAAAAACTCCGACTACATCCGGTTCAGATCCGTCTGCGTCTAGTGGCGACGCTTCCCCTACCTCGTCAATGATCCTTCCGGAGAACCAATTGTAGTGGATCCACCTCCCGGAAGCATTTCAGAATCCCACAGCTGGCTGGCCTTCGTCGACCGCGAAAATAAAGAAAAACTATTTAAAAAATTCAAATATCCTTTAGAAAATCCCTCAAAAATCTAAAAAAAAATTTGCCCTAAAAAAATCCATTCAAAAATCCCTTCGAAAAATTTCCTTCAAAAAATCCCCCATTGCCCATCAAAAAATTCTTTGAAAATTTCTTCCTTGAAAAATCCTTCAGTAAATTACCCTCGGAACATCCCTCGAAAAGTTTTCCTTGAAAAATCCCTCGGTATATTGCTCTCGAAAAATCCCTTAAAACTTTTTCCTCGAAAAATCCCATGGAAAAGTTTTCTCGAAAATTTCTCAAAAAATTTCTTTCAAAAAATCTATTAGAAATTTTCAAGGGATAAATTCCGTCGAAAAATCTCTCGGAACATAAATTTCTTCGAAAAAATTCCTCAAAAAATTTTTTAAGAAGAATTTTTCCAATGACCATTTATTCATTCAAAAATATAAGTTATCCACGGATTTTTATTTTTTTCTTTTTCTTTTTCCCTTGAAAAATCCCTCGTAAACGACCCTTTTTATTGTAATGGCTTACTGGTCCGACGTTCCATAGGATATGCTATCATCAGTCATCGCCGGTTTACTCACCAAAAACTCCGACTACATCCGGTTCAGATCCGTCTGCGTCTAGTGGCGACGCTCGGCGGATCCCCTACCTCGTCATTTTCCCGTCCAGCCGCCTCTGCTGATCCTTCCGGAGAACCAACGCTTGTACAGCCCCTCCACCAACACAACCCAGTGGATCCACCTCCCGGAAGCATTTCAGAAGCGGTGCTGCGGCTCGTCCCACAGCTGGCTGGCCTTCGTCGACCGCGACCCCTACGTTTGCCTCTTGAATCCAATCATGGGGTCTCGGATCGATCTTCCACCGATAATATCGATCCGAACCCGCAGACTGCGATCAGCTTCGACCAGCAGCATTCTGCGTCGCATCACGGAAAGAGAAGCCTGATCAGCTCTACATCCGAAAGGTGGTTCTATCCGCGAACCCGAATTCAGTTGCTCGCTGGACCGCCGTGGCCATTCTCGGTGCGCGTCACCTCAGACGCACCACGTAATGTTCTGGAGGCCAGGAGATGAGAAGTGGACTGGACCCTGATCGATCGAAGCGTCTGCATTTATGACGTAGCGTTTTGCAGTGGAAAAATTTACTTCCTCGATGGCTGCGGGTTTCTACTCGAGCATGATGTTGATTCGGCCAAATCAGCGATCGTTTATTATTGCTTGGTCCCTTCTGTTTATTGAGAATTATCTGGTGGTCTCTCTGCTGGAGTCCGGGAAGAAGCACTTGCTTGTTATTCAGTATCAATATCAGGATCAATATCTTGATGCTGATTGGACGGGAAGCTTCGTTGTTTTGAGGTTTGATCTGGACGGAGACGGAGAGCCAGAGGTTAATTCAGCGGTTAATTGGGTGGAGAACTTGGGTAACCTGGTTATTTTCTTGGGGCAAAATCATTCCTTCTCTTTCTCCTCAACCGAGTTTCTTGGCTGCAGAAAGAACTGCATCTATTTTAGTGACGACTATCATCTTGATATGAAAGAAGATTTTTCGAACCGGAAACGAGATTTGGGCATATTCAACGTCGATGATCGTATCATAGAGCGACTGCCATGTTACCCTGCCAACCTTTCCTTGCCATGCTCTCTTAACTCGGCAGCCACGCCAATCTGGATTACTCCAAGTTTGTGCTAGAGTTTTAGTTTGAGTTTTCTTTGTTTTTTGTTTTTTGTTTTTTTCTTGGCAATTTAAGCAAAAGATTAGCGGATCGTACAGATTGGTTACGAATAATATCTTTTTATCATCTTTTAATGTTCATCGTTGTTAAACCCTAGATTTTCAATTCTTTTATAAAATTTATAAGAAGAAAGGAGTGGAAAATATTTATTTCATTCGTTTCTTTATTAGTTTTTTCTTATGAAATTGGTTTCTTAAAACTAAAAGGATTAGTCATGTGTTTCAGCTAGTTATCGTTGATGGTGCTCTAATGGCGAAATCAGAACCTTAGTCAGGAATAATTATTTGTGAATACTCTTTAAAATATTAAATATTCAAATTTTTTTAAAAAAATAATTAAATATTCAAAGGATTCTATATTAAATCTAAGGAAGGATAATTGTTCGGTACAAGCATGCGCTACTATCAAACTAAATTAAAAAATATTTGCTGCTCATCTAATGTTATAGTGTACTGTAGAGGATCCTAATTTTCCTAGTAGGTCTCTTTGAGAAAATCACTCCAACTTTCTTCCTCTTATCCAACCTAACCCAATACAGCTATACTTAAATTAGCTAAAACTAATATATGCTTCCTCAAAGAGAAGCTTCTCCAACCTCAACAAATCATGCCTTCTTCAGTAAGTGAAAGAAGATGGGCTTTATTGGCTCTATTGTTAGGCTATTGTTAGTTGAATTTAAAAGAACCAGTGATACTGACTTCAAAATGAAATTACTCTTTCATCCATGGATGGAGGAAGAAAGACCCCTTTTAAAAGTTGTTTTTGCCCACGACAAATAGAGAAATACCACAATCCTCATTCTTAGGATATTCTTTAAGAGAAAAAAAAATGTCCAAACAAAAAAAATTGAAAAAGGAACTTATGAAAGAAAGTTAAGAAAAAAAAAATCCAACCACTAATCTCCACGAATTGGGAAGAACTTGAGTTGGAGCAATATTAAAATATGAGCAACCAATTTATATGAGAAGAAATCAATAATTTTAACCCAGCCTTTAGAATATCTTTATTTCATCATAAATGAAGGAATAATTATATCTCATCATGGCAATCTAGTGACATTAAATTATTTGATGAAATGAATGATAAAAATATTTTAAATAAATTAATTCATAATTAAGTGAATGATTTTTTTCTTAAAATATAAATAAAGCAACTAAATGCTCAATATCAAGGAAGTTAAATATGCTTGGTACCGAGGAAGTTAAAATGCTTGATAGTTAGAATTGCTCAATGCCAAGGAATATAACATTTGTTACTAAGTAAGAGTAACTCAAGCATTTGATACAAAAAATCTTAAAAGGTTCAAAGTTATTTGCAAAATTAAGGTGAGGAAAAAATTGAAGAAAATTTTGACTTGCTTGATTACTTTACCCAATGAATCAATAAAATGGGACATATCTAAATGATAATACAATTAATATGTAAGCTACTTTCCTACCTTGAGCTTGAAGACAAACTCAATCCATGAAGGTGTGGGACAAAATGATAATGATATTGTAATCCTTGAAGTATTATAATATATAATAGAAATGATATGAAATCAGATTTACATTAGATACAATAAAAAAATAGTTTTATATTTCATCAAAATTTAAATAGTGCTTAAATTTATTGTTTGATTCAATGTGATATTTTGTAATTGATTGTTTTTTACTTTTACAATATTTTAGTAGCATATTAACAAAAATATAGCTGAAGTCCTTGCGCGAGAGGCGTTGGGGGTGGCCCTCCGCGAAAGACCCTCCGACGCTCAAGTCAATGAGGATCGGTGATCAACAGAAAATGGAGAGAGGGATCTCTCCGGGGAGTCTCTCCAGGGGTGGCCAATCGGGAGCTCTAGGGGAGCGCCGACGAGTAGTGGAGGAGGGTGAGAGCGAGAGTGAGCCAGGGGCAGTGAGCGCATACCTGAGAGAATCTGGGGGTGTCATATTTATAGGCAATCACCTGGATCTTGAGCGCCTTCTGGAAGGTTCAAAGGTTGTTAGGATACGGGGATGAATTGAATCAGGCTGTTATGGGGCCGGTGGGATCCGTATCTTGTTTGTTAAGAAATCGACGGCTAGGAGAGCTCCTTGACGGCCTAGGATCTGGTAGATGCGTAGATCCTAGGTAGCTATATTAGGTCCTAGACCACTCTTCAACATAATCCTTTGCCTGGGATTCTGTTACGATGGGTCTAGGCTTTCCCGCGTCAGGTTTCACGGAGGTGAATATCGAATCATGGATCACTCAGGGAGGCCGAACTATGGGAAACTCGGGGGAAGCCGAGCTAGGGGAGGCTCGAGGGAAGCCGAGCTATGGAAGCTCGGAGAGGTCGAGCTATACGTAGTTCGGGGAAAACGAGCTGTGGAAGCTCGGGGAAGCTGAGCCATGGGAGGCTCGGAGGAAGCTGAGCTATGGGAGCTCAGGGAAGCCGACTATGGAAGCTCGGGGAAAGACGAACCATGGAAGCCCGGAGGAAGGCGAGCTATGGGAAGCTCGGGGAAGACGAGCTGTAGGAAGCTCGGAGAGGCCGAGCTATGGAAGCTCGGGGAAAGCCAAACCATAGGAGGCTCGGGGAAAACGAGCTACAGGAAGCTGGGGAAGCCGAGCCATGGGAGGCTCGGAGGAAGCCGAGCTATGGGAGCTCGGGGAGTCTGAGACATGGGAGGCTCGAGGAAGCCGAGCTATGGGAGTTCGGGGAAGCCGAGCTATGGAAGCTCGGGGAAAGTCGAACCATGGAAGCCCGGAGGAAGCCGAGCTATGGGAAGCTCGGGAAAGATGAGCTGTAGGAAGCTCGGAGAGGCCGAGCTATGGAAGCTCGGGGAAAGCCGAACCATGGGAGGCTCGGAGAAAACGAGCTACAGGAAGCTCGGGGAAGCCAGCTATAGGAAGCTCGGAGAGGCCGAGCTATGGAAGCTCGGGGAAAGCCGAACCATGGGAGGCTCGGGGAAAATGAGCTACAGGAAGCTCGGGGAAGCCGAGCTATGGAAGCCCAGAGGAAGCCGAGCTATGGGAAGCTCGGGGAAGACAAGCTGTAGGAAGCTCGGAGAGGCCGAGCTACAGCTAGCTCGGGGAAGGTTGAGTTATAAGTAGTCCGGAAAGGTCGGGCTATGGAAACCCGGAGAGAACAAGTCAGAGGTCGCATGGCCTGACGGACCATATTAGTTTAGCTTGCTCCTTGGGGGCATATCGTAGCGGGCGGAGGGATGGGGCTGATCCTAGCCCCCTTGCACAATTATCAATGCAATGATGATTCTACCCCTCAACACATGCCCCCCACTCCCTAGTTCGAAGCGTAGGTTCGGGCGTAGGGAGTATAGGCTTAGGTGGCACGATCTGCTTTTGGGGATGCATATTTGATTACCTGTGCAATGATGCCCTAATTAATGCCATGGGGCCATCTTGCCTTTCCGAGGTGGATCCGTCATTCCTTAGGGGTGAATGTAACGGCTGGGGAAGCGCCACGTGGGAAATCTTGATTTTCACGGCACCCGTAGCGGCATTTCCGGACGCTTAGGTTGGGACGCCTCATCCTCACCCTAAGGCGGTTTCGATTGGAAAAACGGAGTCATGGCGGCGCTATCCTTATTTATAGTGCCCCTTTCGTTCTCCTTTGAAGAACTTCGTCTTTCTGTTTTCGCTGCGATCTTGCTCAGCATCTCTCGCGATCGGAGATATGGTGAGCCCAAGCGACCAAGCTTCGGAGGTGACCTTGGCGGATCTGGAACGGATGCGCCGCTTGTACAAGATCCCCCAGGACGTCGTCTTGTTGCTCCCGATGGCTGAGGATAGGGTGACATCCGGATTAGAGGATGGGGCGTTCTGCTATGAGAAAAGCTTGAGGGCAGGTCTCCGATTCCCCCTTCATCCGTTGGTGCGGAAGGTGATGAAGTTCTACAATATATGCTTCACCATGGTGGCCCCCAACAGTTAGCGCAACCTTATCGGGTTCATCTCGTTGTGCAAACATCTCGGGGTGACCGCGACCCTTTCGCTATTCAGGGTGTGTTTCAATCTGGTCTCCGGGAAGGCCTCAGAATGGCCTTACATCGGTCCCCGGAGGTCCTTCAAGATGATATCGGATAACCCATCGTCGATAAAGGAGTGGAAGTCGCGGTTCTTCATAGTCGGGGGGAACGTTGGTTTGGACTTCCCTCGGGTATGGGTGCAGTATGTGAATGATCCAGAAGCGCACCCGGAGTTAACTGATTCGGAGAAGAGGGATCTGATTGTGCTACGCGGCAGTCAAGCACTCTCAGCCAGCGTTCTCCTATCGGAGGACGCTCTCTTTGCGGTCGGATTGAGCCCCGTCGATCCTCGCGGTGAGTATTATATCATAGTTGATAGTTTAGCGTGGCTTCATCTTTGATTTCTGTGTGAACTAACAGGTGAATCGTATTGCTCCTACAGCCGAAAGGTCGGCGCTCGCAGACCATATGAGGGAGGAGCTGGGAAAGCGCCGCAGGAGATCTGGCTCCAGCAGCAAGCATCGGTCCGAGAAGAGGTCTCGCCCCTCCGGCTCCCGCTCTAGGGGGATCGGGGGAGACGGTGATAGTCGGAGCTCCTCGTCGCCGCAGGCCGAAACTATCGAAATTCCGGTGGCGCATAACCTTTCGGTGGCGGAGGAGGGTCTGTCCAGGGGTGAAGACCGGGAAGTTGCGGGGGTTTCGGAGGAGGCTGCTGAGGTTTCCTCCCCCCCCCCCCCCCATTGTCGTTTTGTCCGATGATGGCGAAGGGGAAACGCCGGTTGGCTTGGGGGCCCCTGCAGACGAGGTGGTTTGGTCTCTCTCATCGAAGGCCATTGGCTCGGCGAGGTTACAGAAGGAGGCGGGGGCAACCTCCACTTCCATCGAGGCAGGGAAAGAGGTTGCGGATGCTGAAGTTCGGCCTGGGTCACCGTAGGAGAGCCAGCGGACGACGAGGAGATGGCCGAACCTGTCGAACCAACGACCGAAGTCCACAGGGGGCTTTCCGGTGAAGGGCCTTCCACCGAGGAACAGGAGGTTCCGGGGGAGCAGAAGTTCCTGAAGGGCCTGTTGTGGACAGGGGGATTTCTGAGGAGATGGAAGCAGAAGGAGAAGAAGAGGAAGAAGAAGAAGGAGGAGAAGGAGGGGAGCTGGCGAGCGAAGGAGGTGCTTCAGCCGGGGCTCTCCTCGCTGGAGCCGAAACGTCCGAGGCTTCTCAAGCGAGGGCCCTGGCGGCGGAAGCTGGACTATCGGGAAGTTCATGGGTTGCAGGAGTTCTGGATGGCTCCCTGGGAGCAAACTTCCACTCACGCGACCCGAAAGTGAGCGCCAGGTTCTCCGCTCTGATGCGGTCCATGTTCCAAGGAGAGGAGAGTTCTTCAACAGGAGCGGGTCATCTGGAAGACCTTGTCGAGATGGCCTTCCGTCGTGCTGGGGTGCCAAATGAGGCTTTCCTTCTCCCCGAGATCGACGACCTTGCTCTTACAAGGATCGCCACAGACTACGTGTCTCAGGTAAGTTGTCATACCGAAGTCGGGCCTTCAGTCAGTTAGTTCGACTATGTCTCTTATGCGTGTCATCCTTTTTTTGCAGAGCGCACTGATTATGAGAGCGCTAAAATGGCATTTACATCTGGCTGTTGGAGCTTGGGCTCGGGCCCGCTATGAGGCTGATCACTTCAAGGAGAGGGCGGGTTCGACTGACAAACTCTCTCGAGCCCTGGTGGTCCTGCAAAGGGAGCTCGGGGAGGCTCGCAGAATTCTTGCGGTTGAGAGGGAGAGAGCCCCTCGACTCACCGTACAGGTTGGTGAGCTCCAGCGGGAGCTTGGGGAGACCAACAGGACTCTTGCGGTTGAGAGGGAAAGAGCCTCTCAACTCACCATACAAATTGGTGAGCTCCAAGGCTTCCGCGAGCAATCCGAGAAGGCTAGTCTGGAGCTTTCTCAGGCCATGGTGGAGCACGAGGGCAAGGTTAAGTCCATGCAACTATTCTTTGTAAGAGGTGGGACCAGCTGAAAGCTAGCCACGCTGAGGATAAGGCCAGCTAAAGCAAAAGGCTCGAGGAGGAAGAGCGCAAATGCCGCGGCAGCAGGACCACCTCACCCGCCTATGCAAGGAGCTTGCCGATACACAGGACCGGCTAAAGTGGTCGGATGAACGAGCTGCCCGATTATCTGATGAGGTTGACTTTGCTCATCAAGAAATTGAAGATACCTAGTCCCGAGTGGACGAGCTGAAAGAGAACCTTCGCCAGAGCCAATCGGCTAGGTCTAGGGCTCTCAACAGGGTTCACGTGTTGGAGGGTGAGCTAGCCCGATGGGAGGAGCAGGTATGGCGCTATTAGTTTCACTTGTTTTGATCTTTTAATTTTTGCTTTACTCAGCTTTTTGCCTGCAGTCGCACAAAATGAGGCAGGAATTCCAGGGGCGGTTAGCGGCGTTCGGAGAGGAGGCGGCCTCGAGGCACCGAAGGATCTCCAAACTGGAGAAGCAATTAGCCGAGGCAAATGCACGGGCCTCTTCGGCGGTGGAGGAGTACAAGAAATCCATCGAATTCACCGACGAACGCAGGGCGGCCTGTGCTGATGCATTTCAGCTGGGCGAAGATGAGGCGCGGGCTAAGGTTGCCCAGGCTTATCCTGACCTGGACCTGTCGTGCCTGGACGCCGAACATTATGAAGCAGACACCCCGAGGGTCGAGGAGGATGAGTATGGAGAAATATTTGATGTCGACCTTGAAGCTATTCTGGGAGTCGATGCAACTACTGACGTATCCCGTCGTGACACCTTCGAGAAGGGGGAGCCAAGCAATGCCCCTACTGATGCTGCCGCAGGAGATGCTGGGATTGATCCCAAGTCCTGACCCTTTGGGGGACTATATGTGTTTTTCCTTTCTTTTGTCTTGTAGTTCGACTGGAAATCAATAGATGGATCAGCCGTTTTTCATTTGTTTGTCTTCCTTGGATGGTTTTTTGTCTCGAATTTTGGAGGAACATCCTAGTAGAGGCCAAGGCATAGGGATTGTCTCGACGAAGAGGTCGAACGTCAATATTTCCTGGTATAAAAGGAGGTCAAGAGACAATTTAACTTGGCTTAGGCCGAATGACACAGCGGCTCGACCAAATCCGAAGAGCGAGATAGCTTTTTTAGGGCTGAGGGACAAAGTAGGTCGGCTAGGGCCGAGGGACAAAGTGGCTCGGCTAGTAGCAGATACTTCGGTTGGTTTCGAAGTATAGAAACAGCTTCGGCCCTACAAGGGGGCATTAGGTGATGCCTAGGCCTTACACGCAACCAGACTGGGGGGTCATTACCAAGGAACGCTCGGCATCCGCGCCCCTTTATTGCCTTGTCAGCGTCCTATCCTTTCTCAGGCGAGTTGATTTTTGTTTTGCCGAAATGGATGATACGGCTTTGACGCTAGTAAAAAGCTGCTCTAGAGCCTTTCGAGAGGCTTTTATTGCATTGGTCTTTTTCCATGCGGGTTGTTTTGGCGTATGATGCAAGCGTTTGCCCGCCATTGGAGGATGTCATTTTTGTAGGACGATCTCTCGGATCTGCCAGTTTTCGTAGGATCGGCGGGCGATTTTCTGCGTTTAACAATCATGATCCGAGATCAAAGGGGATCTTTGCATGCGTCATGGTTCAAGCGATGGTCTTGGCGCGCAATGGGGAGTGCTGCTTTCATCCTGGGAGGCCACGTGGTGGCATGGGTTAGGTGTTTTGAATCTCGAGGCTTTCTGCCTTGATAGTTGCTCCCGGTTCATTTCTGCCTATAAAAAGGGGGAAAGAGGGGTCGTGTTAGGCCATCCCCAAAGTTTCCTTCCCTGTGGGAGTTTCCACGATGCCCATCTCTCTGGGGTTTAGAGTGGAAGGACCGAGCTTTCTTTTCATGAGCCATTTTCCCCCGGATAGTTGGGGTGATGAAGGAGCCGTTGGAGAGTGGCTCGCCCTCAGGGGATGAGTCCCAGAGATAATATGGAGAGCACACAGGAGAGCCGCAGAGATCACATGGAGAGCGCACATATACGCTTCCCGTGTGTCCTTTGTGGTCCGCTACGGGGGGGCGCAGGGCAGAAAGTGTATCAACACCCCCGTAGCACGCACGGAGCTTCCCTCCTCCGTCGGTCTGGATTCTCGTCCCTTCTCTGAAGGGAATCCTTGCCACGGGGAGGAGAACATGGGAGCAACGCAGGACTGGTGGTCCCCGAGCTCTCTCAGTTGGGCAGCGGTCTGCGATCCAGCATCCCACCCTAGGGGAGCTGGTTGGTTTGCCCGGGTCCTCAGAATCAGCATCCACGGGTCATGCCTCCTTTTGGACCTCTTAGTTCGTCCGGAGGGACCATGGAAGGTCGGCTTCGTCAACTATCCGGGTGAGCTGACTGTTTCGTGGTTTGTATGATTTTTTGAGCCAGGTTCCGAAGCATCACAGTTGCCCAGATATGCTTTGGAGCAGTTTGCCCGAGTTTTGTACTCGTCTTTATTTTATGCATTTCAATGCTCTTGTAATGCCTCTCAGGCGGTTGTAATCGGTTTTGATGGCAATGAAATAAAGAGAGTTTTATTCTTTTTCTCAATTTCTGTTTCTTTTGCGCCAAGTTGTTGTTGTTGGCGACGAGGCATAAGGACATCTCGTTCGTTTATGGACAAGGATCCCGCGCTATCCGAGCCAGTCGGGGCTTGTAAGCCGCCCAAATCCGGATGAAAATTTGGAGACTGTTCGGCGGTAGAACATATTCCTTGACTCTGGCCGAAGCTCAGAGATTTATTACTCGACCTTATTGGGGTTCAAAGATTTGTAGCCCGGCCCTGCCAAGGTTCGAGAATGGTTACTCGGCCCAGCCGAGGTTCGGAGATTTAGAGCTTGGAGAGATGACCTAGCCACCACCGTGAGTCATGATACCCGGCCCCTGTGAGGCTCGGTGAGGAGTGTCAAGGCGGAACGGGCGGCGCATGGGCACGCCCATCATTTATGATTTGGCCACTCCCGAGGGAGTGAATTTATCGTCAGGCGCCGGTGCTCTTTCTTTTTCACATTTTCCAAAGGGTGGCCGATTTAAAAGAGCTTGGGGGAGCATTGAGGGCATTTACTGCGGGGGCCCGGCAGATTGGGAGGAATCCCATTTCTAGAGAAGGAGGGGGGTTCCCGAACAGCTCGTCGACATTTCCCGATCTTGCTCGGGAAGGGGCATGGCCCTTCGGGTCCTGTGGCTGCCAGTTAAAGCGGCGACACGTGGCGAATTCCCATGGGTTGGTATTTATAGCCCGACTGATCGAGATACTTGCCTGAGGAGTATAAATACGGACGAGTGGGGTGCTGGTGTTTACCATCCTTTCAGTTTAGTCTTTAAACAACTTTCGACATGGCTTTTCAAGGTGGAGAGCAATCACCTGATAAACTAGGTGTAGTGATCAACGGTCCCAGGGGCTCAGAGGGGAGTCGCCCCACCATTGTGGTTGATGGCCAGGCCCTGGCATCAGCCTTCGCAAGCCACGAACGGCTTGAGAAGGTTATTGAGGAGTATCTTGCCATCTCTGCGAGGGAGACCGAGGCCCTTCGCCGGGTGTACGTTGGCAGGAGGAAGAGATTGCATCCCTCCACCAGCAAGTCGCCAGAATGTCCCGCCATGTGGAAGACTCGGCAGCTCCCGGGGGAAGGCGTTAGGTCCCTGCGAGGGCCACTTTCTTTCTTTTTTTTTTTTCTCCTTCTCTTTTTGTATTTACTTTTCCAATCAATGAAAAAGGCCTTTTTTGACAACCTCTTATTCTCCGAGATCATCGTTTAGTTCAAAGAAGAACCATTCATTTCTGTTTGAATAGTCGGGGAGCCTGGGTGGCTCCATTGGTTTACGTGCTGAGTCATGGCTTCGTTTGAGACAGGCGTTTTGGGCGATAGGTTATAGGGGCATTGCCCAGAGATTTTAGTAGTAAAGGGGGGATTTCCCGACTTTGCTTGGGGTTCGCGGCCGGTCATGTAGGGCCTGCCGAACCTTTTAGGGGTTTGCTGGAGGCGCATACTTTGTGTCCATTGATGGTTTTGCACAGTGTGCTTTTTTCAAACTGGCCAAAGTTTTGGGGACTGTTTGGAAGTCCTTTGGCTTTAATCGGGGCTCGCGTGCTTTTTTTTTGCCGGGACTTTAGTTTGAAGAATTATTGCTCGGCCCTACCGAGGTTCGAAGAGTAGTTGCTCGGCCCAGCCGAGGTTCGGAGAGTAGTTGCTCGGCCCAGCCGAGGTTCGGAGATTTATTGCTCAGCCCACCGAGGTTCGGAGATTCGTTGCTCGGCCCAGCCGAGGTTCGGAGATTTATTGCTCGGCCCAGCCAAGGTTCGGAGATTTTGTTGCTCAGCCCTGCCGAGGTTCGGATTTGTTGCTCGGCCCATCCTAGGTTTGGAGATTTATTGCTCGGCCCAGCCTAGGTTTGGAGATTTGTTGCTCGGCCCAGCCGAGGTTCGGATATTTATTGCTCGGCCCAGCCGAGGTTCAGAGATTTGTTGCTCGGCCCAGCCGAGGTTCAGAGATTTATTGCTCGGCCCAGCCGAGGTTCGAGATTTATTGCTCGGCCCTGCCGAGGTTCGGAGATTTGTTGCTCGGCCCTGCCGAGGTTCAGAGATTTATTGCTTGGCCCAGCCGAGGTTCGGAGATTTGTTGCTCGGCCCAGCCAAGGTTTGGAGATTTGTTGCTCGGTCCAACCGAGGTTCGGAGATTTATTGCTCGGCCCAGCCAAGTTTCGGAGATTTCCTGTTTAAACAGGTAACTCGGTCGTGCCGAGAATTGGTAAGCAGCACCTGTTTCTTTTCATAATTTTTGACGACATAATGTGTGGTGATTCATGTTATAAATTATGAAACATGTGCCGACAAAAAGTGTAATAAGGTGAGCCTATGAAGGGCATACCCTACTGATAATACTTACGGAGGTTGTCTGAATTCCACATTCGAGGGATGGACTTTCCGCTTAGATCTTGCAGCTTGTAGGTCCCCGGTCCAACAATCTTCGCTACTTGGTAGGGGCCTTCCCAGTTTGGTGCCAGCTTTCCTTGCTCCAGCGGTTTGGAGACAGATGCTTTCCGGAGAACAAGGTCGCCGGGCAAGAAAGCTTTCCCTTTGACTCTGGAGGCGTGGTAGTGGGCCACCCTTTGCTGATAGGCAGCCACTCTGATCTGAGCTTTTTCTCTAACCTCCTCTATCAGGTCGAGGTTGGTACGGAGCTGTTCGTCGCTGGCTTTCTCCGAGTAGCTTTCCACCCGCAGCGAAGGGAGACCTATCTCCACTGGGATAACAGCCTCTATGCTAAAGGCCATCCGGAATGGGGTTTCGCCTGTGGGTACTCTTGGGGTGGTGCGGTAGGCCCACAGAACATGGTGCAACTCGTCTGCCCACCTGCCTCGAGCCCTGGAGAGCCGAGCTTTGATCCCTTGAAGCAGAGTCCTGTTGGCCACTTCGGCTGCCCCGTTGGCTTGCGGATGCCCGATCGAGGTAAGGTGGTGACGGATCCCGTGTTCTTCGCAGAACTGGCGGAACTTCGGGTTGTCGAATTGCCTGCCGTTGTCAGTGATTATAGTGTGTGGGAGGCCAAAACGGAAGATGATGGACCTCCACACAAAATCCCTGGCCCGTGCTTCGGTTATTTGTGCAACTGCCTCCGCCTCGACCCATTTAGTGAAATAATCGATGGCGACAAATAGGAATTTCCGCTGTCCCATGGTGAGCAAAAACGGGCCGAGGATGTCCATCCCCCACTTGGCAAAGGACCAAGCGGAGGATATGGGAACCAGGCTAGCGGAGGGGAGCCTCTGAATGTTTTAGTGCATCTGGCATGGGTCGCAGGCTCGGACAAGGTCGTCTGCATCTTTCTGCATGGTTGGCCAATAGTAGCCTTGACGTAGCACCTTGTGACACAGGGACCGGCTTCCCAGATTGTTGCCGTAAATCTCTCATGCACTTCGCGGAGAGCATAATCTGCTTCAGACGGGTGAAGACATCTGAGCAGTGGCATGGAGAAGGACGTTTGTAGAGCTGGTCGTCGATCAACACATAATGGGTGGCCTGCAGCTTTAGCCTTCTGGCTTCTCTCGGTCGGATGGAAGCGACCCTTCTTTGAGGTACCTCAGAATGGGGTCGAACCATGATGGTTTGGCCTCAACTTGCATTACTCGGTCGGCTTCTGTGATACTGGGTCTCTCCAAGGTCTCCAGGTAGAATTTTTGCTCGGCGTCCATTAACTCCATGGTCGCCAGCCGAGATAGTAGGTCGGCATGGGCATTCTCAGATTTAGGAATCTGAATAATCTCAAACTCGGGAAAATGGAAGAGTAGGCTCCGCACCTCTTGAAGATATCGGATCATGTTTGGCTCCTGAGCCTCAAACTCCCCTCGTACATGACCTGCCACTAGCTGGGAGTCGGTGAAGGCATTAAGTTTCTCCACCTTAAGGTTGCGGGCGATTCGGAGACCGACCAGCAAGGCTTCATACTCAGCTTCGTTGTTGGAGGCTGGAAGGAGAAGCGGACGCCATATTCAAAAGTCACCCCCTCCGGACTGGTGAGAACCAAGCCCGTACCGGAGCGATGAGCGTTGGATGACCCATTGACATGGAGGAGCCACCGGGCACCATATTTCAGTTCTTCGGGGGAGTCAGGGGTGGAGCCATCCTCCAGGATGGTACACTCGAGGAGGAAATCGGCTAACACTTGAGCTTTGATGGCCGGCGAGGCAGAAAACGGATATCATGCTCGCTCAGCTTGATGGTCCACTTAGTCATTCTCCCTGATGTTTCCGAGTGGTGGACTACCGTCTTGATGGGTTGGTCAGTCAGGACTGTCACAGAATGCGCCTAGAAGTACGGCCGCAGCTTCCGAACTGAGGTGATCAGGGCCAACACCATCTTTTCAATTCGGCTATATCTTGTCTCCGCGTTGCGGAGTAGCCTGCTGACGTAATAAATTGGCTTCTGAACCTTGTTTTCTTCCCTGACTTGCACCGAGCAAACGACACCTTCTGAAATAGCCAGATATAGGAATAGTGTCTCGCCAGGACTTGGACTGCTGAGGAGTGGGGGCGAGCTGATACTTCTTGAGATCTTGGAATAATTTTTGACACTCGGGGGTCCACTGGAAGTTCTTAGCCGACCGAAGAGTTTTGAAGAAGGGGAGGCATCTTTCGGTTGAGCGCACCACGAAGCGGTTGAGAGCCGCTATCCTCTGGTTAGGCGCTGGACTTCTTTAATAGATGCCAGAGGCGTCATCTGTTGAAGAGCTTGGATCTTCTGGGGGTTAGCTTCGATGCCCCGCTGGGAGACCATGAAGCCGAGGAACTTCCCGAAGTTAACGCCGAAGGTGCACTTAGTCGGATTGAGCTTCATCCTATACTTATGGAGCGTTGCAAAGCTCTCCGAGAGGTCCCCGACGTGCTGTGATGCTTCTTTGCTTTTGACCAGCATGTCGTCGACATACACCTCCATGTTCCAACCTATTTGCTCCTTGAATACTTTGTTGACTAGCCTTTGGTAGGTGGCTCCTACATTTTTAAGACCAAAAGGCATAACACGGTAACAGTAAGTACCTCGGTCGGTTATGAAGGTGGTCTTTTCTTCATCTTCGGGGGCCATCCGAATCTGTTGTAGCCGGAGTATGCATCCATAAACGTCAGCATTTGATGACCCGAGGTGGCGTCCACAAGTTGATCAATCCGGGAGAGAGGAAGCTGTCCTTCGGGCATGCTTTGTTGAGATCGGTGAAGTCGATGCAAATCCGCCACTTGCCGTTCGACTTCTTCACCATGACGATGTTCGATAGCCAGTTCGGGTAATTCACCTCCCGGACGAAGTTTGCCTTGATGAGTTTATCAACCTCCTCTTCAATAGCCCTCTGCCATTCTGGGGCAAAGCTCCTCTTCTTCTGTTTGACGGGCCGGTACATCTCATCCATGTTAAGGCGATGGACGAGGACCTCAGGACTGTTCCCTGGCATGTCAGAGGCGGACCAGGCGAAGACGTTGGCGTTGCTTCGGAGAAATTTGATCAACTCGCGCCGAGGTTTGCCCTTTAGCAGCGACCCAATCTTTATGGTTCGATCGGGGCGGGCCTCATCCAATGGCACTTCCTCTAGTTCCTCAGCTGGTTCTCCTCGCTGTTCGGTGAAATCCTCTCGAGCGTCCAGCCCGTCAACCTTCGGTATTCTAGACTGAAGGCTGGTGACGAAGCACTGTCGAGCCATGGTTTGGCTTCCTTGGATGACTCCAACTCCCCGCCTAGTGGGAAATTTCATAGACAGGTGCGGGATGGAGACAACTGCCTTGAGGGACATCAGGCCGGGTCTCCCAAATATTGCGTTGTAGGGCGATCGGAGTTTAGTTACCAGGAAGTCTGTGTGAATAGTGGCCACAAGGGGCTAGGTTCCTGCGCGAACCGTTAAGGTTACGACCCCTTCCGGGATGATGACGTCGCCTGTGAACCCCATTAGGATGGAATCCATGGCTCGAAGGTTTTTCATGAGCAGTCTCATCTTGGCAAACACATCGAGGTACAAAACATTCACAGAACTTCCATTGTCAACGAGGATACGGCTTACATCATAGTCATTTAAATTGAGGGATACAACTAGTGCATCGTCATGGGGGAACTATATCCCTCGGAGATCGTCGTCAGAGAAGGAGAGCTCGTCCGTCCGCGCTTTCTTTGGCACCGATCCTTCGTCATCATTTTTGGAGCTCAAGCCGCCGGCCTCCTCGATCACATTGATGTGGCCGATTACAGGCAGATTCGGTGGAGAGGAAGTTGTTGAAGCTCGGGCTGGCGATCCCCCCTTGTCCTGGCTCGGGTGCCCTCCTGAATTGGTTCAGTCGGCCCCATTGAATCAGCCTCTCAATCTCATTTTTCAGCTGCCAGCATTCCTCAGTGTCGTGGCCGTGCTCCCGGTGGTAGCGGCAGTATTTGGTGGGGTCCATCCGGGTCGGGTTCCCTCGGAGAGGAGCTGGGGGAGCTGGCGCTCTAGCTCCATGAGGATCTGCGCCCGGGGCATAGTTAGCGGAGTGTAGCGGTCGAACCGCCTGGGCGGGCTCCGGGAGCGATTTCTCGGCGGCGGTGGGGGAGCTCTTTGGCGACGAGGTGGACTTGGCCGATGAACGGGTCGGTGCCTGTCAGGACCTTTGCTTTCTTTCTTCTTTCCCAGCTCAGCGCGAGCAACTCTCCGCGACTCTTTGACCCTGGCGTATTTGTCTGCCAGGGCCATCATATCGGAGAGGTTTGGGGGGTAGATGACTTCCATTGCCAGGTAGAAGTCGCTCTCCTTCGAAACTCCCCCACCAAGGCGGACATAGCCACCTCATGATTAAGGTGGTCCACCTCTAGCATGGCCTTGTTGAAGCGGCCAAGATAGTTTCTCAAGGACTCCCCCTCTCTCTGCTTAACTTCAGAGAGGGAGTCGGATCTCCGTCGGTGATGGCTACTGACGAACTGGCCAATAAAAAGATGGCTCAGCTCGTCGAATGAATCAATGGAACCTGGTTTCAAGGCGTTGAACCAGGTTCAGGTAGATCTTCTGAGGGTGGAGGGGAAGGCGCGGCAGAGGATCGCGTCGGATGCTCTGTGGAACATCATTATTGACCGGAAGCTGCTGAGATGATCATCCGGGTCAGAAGAGCCGTGGTAGGGCTCGACGACGGGTAATTTGACATGGGAGGGAATCACTTCCTCCATGATTCTTTTGGAGAAAGGGATGCCCTGCTCCGCCTTAGGCTGAGGTGGATGGGCCTGCTTGGCAGCGTCCAGCTCCTGACGCATCTCCCGGATTTATCGACGGATCTCCTCTTCAGCAGTAAGAGGAGGAGCTGGGGGGAGAGCGCAGGGACGGCGTTGAATCATGGTGGGAGGACACCGAGGAAAGGGTCCGGGCTCATCGAGATATGGGAGGATCCCTGTCATAGCCGCCTCGTGGGACCGGTTTGTCCCCTCTGGGTCGGTGTGGGGGGTCCATGGCTTCATGCAAACCAAAGGAGGAGGTGGCCGGAGAGGAAGGAGCTGCGGCCTCCCTATGAAGGTGCGGAGCAGGGGGAGCTGCGAAACGCTCCTGAACCAGGTGGGTCAGGGCTTGGACCTGCTGGACCAGCGTGGCGAACTGGTCCTGGGTCACCGGGATGGCTGGCGGTGATGGGGTCTCAACTGGTGGAGGCTGCGGCGCCGTGTTGCCTATCGGATCAGGTCTTTGAGTGATGACCTGGTCCTGGGCTTCAAAAGTTGCTCTTCTCCGATTAGCCATTGGAGAGGTTCTACTCCAGATCGAGATCCTTGTCTCCTTTCTTCAAGTTTTAACGGGACTTGAGACCCTTCCTCTAGCGCCATCTGTTGCCGCCGGGATCCGTCCTCCGACTCGGGCGCGATCGATCTCCTGGTCTGGGCTTCCTCCTGGGCGGACCTGCACAGAAGTCCTCGCGCGAGAGGCGTTGGGGTTGGCCCTCCGTGAAAGACCCTCCGACGCTCAAGTCAGTGGGGATTGGTGATCAACAGAAAATGGGGAGAGGGGTCTCTTCGGGAAGTCTCTCCAGGGGTGGCCAATCGGGAGCTCTAGGGGAGCGCCGACGAGCAGTGAAGGAGAGTGAGAGCGAGAGTGAGCCAGGGGCAGTGAGCGCATACCTGAGAGAATCTGGGGGTCGTATTTATAGGCAATCACCTAGATCTTGAGCGCCTTCTGGAAGGTTCAAAGATTGTTAGGATACGGGGATGAATCGAATCAGGCCGTTGTGGGGCCGGTGATATCTGTATCTTGTTTGTTAAGGGATCGACGGCTAGGAGAGCTCCTTGATGGCCTGAGATCTGGTAGATGCGTAGATCCCAGGTAGCTATATTAGGTCCTAGACCACTCTTCAACATAATCCTTTGCCTGGGATTCTGTTATGATGGGTCTAGGCTCTCCCGCGTCAGGTTCCATGGAGGTGAATATCGAATCATGGATCGCTCAGGGAGGCCGAACTATGGGAAACTCGGGGGAAGCCGAGCTAGGGAGGCTCGAGGGAAGCCGAGCTATGGGAGCTCGGAGAGGTCGAGCTATAGGTAGTTCGGGGAAAACGAGCTGTGGAAAGCTCGGGGAAGCCGAGCCATGGGAGGCTCGGAGGAAGCCAAGCTATGGGAGCTCGGGGAAGCCGAGCTATGGAAGCTCGGGGAAAGCCGATCCATGGAAGCCCAGAGGAAGCCGAGCTATGGGAAGCTCGGGGAAGACGAGCTGTAAGAAGCTCGAGAGGCCGAGCTATGGAAGATCGGGGAAAGCCGAACCATGGGAGGCTCAGGAAAAACGAGCTACAGAAAGCTCGGGGAAGCCGAGCCATGGGAGGCTCGGAGGAAGCCGAGCCTTGGGAGCTCGGGGAGGCCGAGCCATGGGAGGCTCGGAAGAAGCCGAGCTATGGAAGCTCGGGGAAAGTCGAACCATGGAAGCCCGGAGGAAGTCGAGCTATGGGAAGCTCGGGGAAGACGAGCTGTAGGAAGCTCGGAGAGGCCGAGCTATGGAAGCTCGGGGAAAGCCGAACCATGGGAGGCTCGGGGAAAACGAGCTACAGGAAGCTCGGGGAAGCCGAGCTATAGGAAGTTCGGAGAGGCCGAGCTATGGAAGCTCGGGGAAAGCCGAACCATGGGAGGCTCGGGGAAAACGAGCTACAGGAAGCTCGGGGAAGCCGAGCTATGGAAGCCCGGAGGAAGACGAGCTATGGGAAGCTCGGGGAAGACAAGATGTAGGAAGCTCGGAGAGACCGAGCTACAGCTAGCTCAGGGAAGGTTGAGTTATGAGTAGTTCGGAAAGGTCGGGCTATGGAAACCCGGAGAGAACAAGTCAGAGTTCGCATGGCCTGACGGACCATATTAGTTTAGCTTGCTCCTTGGGGGCATATCGTAGCGGGCGGAGGGATGGGGCTGATCCTAGCCCCCTCGCATAATTATCAATGCAATGATGATTCTACCCCTCAATAATATATATATATATATATATATATATATATATTAATGATGAATTTAATGAAGAATTTTAAATTGAATATTTAATATGCCCATCAATCATCTTTTAAGTCCAAACGGGGCGGCGCTATATTTTTTTTGGGACCAGCCAAGAATTTTGCTTTGTGCCCTTTTATACGTTGCTACGTGCAACTGCTTGGTCCCCCGCACCCCCCTTAGACTCTTTGCTGTCGCCCTCGCCTTCAATTTCAATGCTTCAAGTTTCGATCTTATAACTAAAGTGAAAAATAGACCTAGCAATTGTCAACCAAAATATCATTCTATGAACACAACAAACGAAGAATCAGCGTACAAGAAAATTTATCTTTCATAGTGTTTCGTCAATCAAACACATGGTTCTTTGCTTAAAATCTGAACGGTTTCATGGATATAAAAATAGACACACGGAAGTGTCTGGCATTCATGGATGAACAAATGGATGCTAGACTAGAAGCAACATCTAGTGCTGGAGACTTGGATGCTTTCCACCCGCTTCTTCAAGAGGACAGCCTTCTCCTTCATGTCGAGTCCTGCAATGAGTTGGAGGATTACTATAATATTATTTTAAAGATATTACAATTAGATTACTATAATAATATAAATATATACACGTTTCTTAAATATTCTATCACGATCATGATTCATCGTTACATTAAAATTCTTGCTTTTGGCTCTTAATACATTTTGAGAGAAAAAAAAAAATTTATGAAAGATTTCATAATTAAAATAAAAATATTTTTAATAATAAAATATATTTTATAAAAATATAATATTATTATTTAATTAGTAAATAATAATTATTAAAATTTATTTTATTTTAAAAATAAAATTTATATATGATTAATGTATATATTAAAATATAGCTAGCGCTTGATAAGAGAGAATTGAACTTCAATAATAAAATAGTAGTATATAATTAGATTTGATAATATAAAAGATATTATGGAAAGATAAATAAATTTTATCAACTTATCTTAAAATAACTTATAATCGAAAAGAAGATAATAGATATTTAAATTATTTTATCAGATAACATTGGCTCAAATAAATATAATTTTTTGAATAATTTGAGACCGTTCAAAAAAAAATTAGCTTAAAAAAAATAGAAAAGAAAAACTTGTTCTTCTTAATTAGTTGAAAACAATGTAAAATCGCATCAATGAAAATTTAATTGCATACATTTAATCTAAATTTAAATTTCTAACGATAATAGGAAAGCATCTCTATTGATATATATTGTCGCATTATTTATTTATTTTTTTATTTTTTTTTGATGTCCTTTGCCATTTTGACAGTACCAAAGATGAAAAATGCCATCTTTGACAGTACCTCGGCTCCCTAATTAGTACCTATTCTTTAAATTTTGCCTTATTAACGTGCTAAATTAACTCGATTAAGACTGCTTTCTACTTTTGCCAAGAAAAAACTAATGTCAACTAAAAGATTTATCAATAATAATAATAGTAATAATAATAATGTCATCTGTTTGACAAAGATGATAAAACTTTGATGTAGAAAATAAATTAGGAATGCAAGTTGAATTTAAGGGTATTATTCCAAAGATATTTCAATTAGATTACTATATATATATATATATATATATCTTAAATATTCTATCATGGTCATGTTTCATCGTTTTATTAATACTCTTGCTTTTGGCTGTTGATGCATTTTGAAAAAAAAAATATTTATAAAAAAATTTATAGTTAAAATAAAAATATCTCCTTATGATAAAATATATGTTTTATAAAGAAATAATATTATTATTTTATTAGTAAATAATAATTATTAAATTCTTTTTTTATTTTAAAAGTAAAATTTATATATGATTAATGTATATATTGAAAGTATAATTAAAAATATAGTTTGATAAAAGAGAATTGAGCTTCAATCATAAAGAGAAAGGTAATATATAATTAGATCTGATAATATAAAAGATATTATGGAAAGAGGAATAAATTGTAGCAACTTATCTCAAAGCTTAAAAAAAAAAACATCTTCTTAGTTGCAAATAAGGTAAAATCACATAAATTTGATTGCATACATTTAATCAAAATTGGAATTTCTAAAGTTAACGGAGTAAATAGGGTCGACTTGATCGATCCCGGGGAAAGCATCCTTATCGATCTTGTTGCATTATTTATTTATTTAATTTTGATCTCTTTTCCATGTTTTGCAGTACCAGAGATGGAAAAAATCCATCTCCTACTACTCAATTACCATATTTTTTAAATTTTGCTTATAAACGCAGTGTCGGCTACCATATTAATTAAGTCTGCTTTCCATCTCTGGCAAAGTGCTAGATTTTGCTTAGCAATCTAATCTAATTAAGGGAAAAAAAATAATAAAAATAATATCAAACTCCTTCGAATATAAGTTGTGATCCAGAATAGTCCTATTTTCGTCGCAACTCCTCGTGATATCCGGAATATACATATGGCTTGCTGGTCCGCCGTTCCACGGGAGATGCTATTAGATATCGCGGATTTACTCATAAAAAACTCCGACTACATCCGGTTCAGATCCGTCTGCGTCTCTTGGCGACAAGCGGCGGATCCCGTGCTTCGTCATATCCCCGTCCCGCCGCCTCTGCTGATCCTCCCGGAGAACCAAGGCTTGTACAGCCCCTCCACCAACACAACCCAATGGATCCAGCACCTCCCAGAAGCCTTTCAAAAGCGTTGCTGCGGCTCGTCCCACGGCTGGCTGGCCTTCGTCGATCGCGACCCCTACGTTTTCCTCTTGAATCCAATCACCGGGTCTCGGATCGATCTTCCACCCATAATAGTCGAACCCGTAGGCCGCTATATATTTCGACCAGCATTCTTCATCGCATCACGGAAAGGGATTAAGCCTCATGAGTTCTACAATATCCGAAAGGTGGTTCTATCCGCGAACCCGAATTCAGGTGCTCGCTGGACTGCCGTGGCCATTCTCGATGCGTCACCTCAGGCTCAGACGCATCACGTAGCGTTCTGGAGGCCAGGAGATGACAAGTGGACCCTGATCGATCGAAGCGTCTGCATTTATGACGTAGCGTTTTGCAATGGAAAATTTTACATCTTCGGTGGCGGCGGGTTTCTACTCGAGCATGATGTTGATTCGGCCAAAACGATCGTTCATTATTGCTGGGTCCCCTGCCCGTTTACTGATCAGAATTATCTGGTGGAGTCCGGGGGGAAGCTATTGCTTGTTATTCAGCATCAATATCTTGAAACGCGAGACTTCAATGTTTTGAGGTTTGATCTGGAAGGAGAGCCAAAGTTCATCTTGGTGGAGAACTTGGGTGACCGGGTTATTTTCTTGGGGGAAAATCATTCCTTCTCTTTCTCCTCGACCGAGTTCATTGGCTGCAGAAAGAACTGCATCTATTTTACTGACGACGACTATCTTGATATGAAAGAAGATTTTCCAAACCGGAAACGAGATTTGGGCATATTCAACGTCGATGAAGATCGTCATATCACAAAGCGACTGCCATGTTGCCCTATCGAGCGACTGCCAACCTTTCTTTGCCATGCTCGGCAGCCACCAATCTGGATTACTCCAAGTTTGTGCTAGAGTTTTAGTTTTCTTTGTTTTTTTTTTTTTCCTTGGCAATTTAAGCAGCAGATTAGCGGATCATAAACTGGTAAGCGAGAAGAATATTTCAGATTTGTGTCGAACAGATTGGTTATGAATAATATCTTTTTATTTTTGTGCAATGAACAGTCCATTTTTTAATGTTCATCGTTGTTAAACCCTAGATGTTTAATTCTTTTATAAAATTTATAAGAAGAAAGGAGTAGAAAATATTTATTTCTTGCCATATTTTCTTCATTGGTTTTTTTCTTACGAAATTGGTATCTCAATAAAAATAGAAAACCAAAAACCAAAAGGATTAGTCATGTATTTCAGCTATCGGTCATGTGTTTCAACTATTTATCGTTGATAGTGCGGAAATCAGAACCTGAATACTTTTTAAAATATTAAATATTCAGATTTTTTTAAAAAAAATATTAAATATTCAAAGGATTCCTTATTTTTTTAAATCTAAGGAGGGAGAAACAGAGGCCCTACTACGTACCAAACTAAACTAAAAAATATTAGCTGCTCATCTAATGGGATGTGCAACATACTTTATATAGTGTACCTAGGTCTTTTTGAGAAAATCACTCAACTTTCTTCCCTCAACAAATCTCTCTTTACCAATCTTTACCAAGGCAATCACCTCTTTTTTGGCAGGTAAAACAAGATGAGCTTAGTCGAATTTAAAAGGACCGGTGATAACTAGACCACAAAAAAAAAAAAAAAACTCTTCCATCCATCTACATACAAAAAAAAAAAAAAAGACCCCTTATAATTTATTTATTTTTATCCATGAAGAATAGAGAAATACCACAATCCTCATTCTTGAGGATATTCTTTAAGAGTAAAAAAAATGTCCAAACAAAGAAATTGAAAAAGGAACTTACGAAAGAAAGTTAAGTAAAAAAAATCCAACCACTAATCTCCACGAATTGGGAAGAACTTGAGTTGGAGCAATATTAAAATATATGAGCAACCAACTTATACGAGGAGAAATCAATAATTTTAACTTGGCCTTTAGAGCATCTTCATTTTATCATAAATGAAGGAATAATTATATCTCATCATGGCAATCTAGTGACATTAAATTATTTGATGAAATGAATGATAATTTTTTTAAATAAATTAATTCACAATTAAGTGAATGATTTTTTTCTTAAAATATAAATAAAGCAACTAAATTCTCAATATCAAGGAGGTTAAAGATGCTTGGTATTGAGGAAGTTAAAATGTTTGGTAGTTAGAGTTGCTCAATACCGTGAATTATAATATTTTTTACTAAGCAAGAGTAACTCAAGCATTTGATACAAAAAATATTAAAAGGTTCAAAGTTATTTTCAAAATTAAGGTGAGGAAAAATTTGAAGAAAATTTTGACTTGCTTGATTACTTTACCCAGTGTAGGATATATCAAAATGATAATACAATTTATATGTAAGCTACTTTCCTACCTGGAGCTTGAAGACAACTCAATCCTTGAAGGTGTGGGACAAAATGATAATGATATTGTAATCCTTGAAGTATTATAATATATAATAGAAATAATATGATGAAATTAGATTTACATTTATACAAGAAAAAATAATTTTATATTTCATCAAAATTTAAATAGTACATAAATTTATTGTTTGATTCAATGTGATATTCGTAATTGATTATTTTTTACTTATACAATATCTAAGTAACATATTAACAAAAATATAGCTAAAGTATAAAAAATAGTAAAACTAATTATTGTTTCTCATCTCAAACTTCAAAAAATAGTCTTTTAGTATTCTTAGAAGAAGCGTATCATATCATATGCAACAAAAAGTTAAGTCTTGGATAAAATCTAACTATTTGTTTGTATCATTTTTGAGCCTCCAAGGTAGAGTACTTTTTTAGGTTTGATTTTCTTGAAGTCCAACCATTCAAAAAGTTTTTTAGGTTTTATTTGTTTCTTTAATATTTTTTGTATTTATGTTATTGCATAAATCAAAAAACTATAATATAATTCTATTCTTAAAAGAAAATATCTGACTCTGCTACTGACTACTCCACTGCATCTACCATCATTGTTATACCTTCAACGTGCACCATTACCTCCACTACCACCATCATTCATCATCATAGTTACTATATCCAAGCCACATTCTCAACCATCCGCTATAATACATTCATTATCCATCGATCACTATTGTCACTAATATCTGTACTATTCACTATACGCCACCTTTTTTATTTTTCAATTAATTTTTTCTTTTAATAAATGAATGTATTTTTTATTTTTTAAAAAAAATTATAAATGGAGAAGAAACTTTGGAGACCACAAACCACAACATTTTCTATACCTAACCAGGCCCATGCATTTTGAATTTTCAAATGCTTGATTAAACGCGGAGCTTAGGGACAAGTTTAAGCAAGGGCAAGTCAGTTTGATAAGGCGAGCTAACGGGTTTCACGTCAAATTCTATTTGGCGTTTATGAGGGGGTGAGCCGACCAATTCTCAATCAGTCACACTCTCGATCAACCATTCCATCTTCAAACGACTGCTATACGTGTAACCACTTGCAATGATGCACTGTTTACATGAGCAAAGACATTGATAAGTAATAAAAAGGTTCAATATAACTATTAATCATCTCTCAAGTCCAAACAAGACTGGCAGTATATTTTTCTCAAGACCAATGATGAATCCAATGAAGAATTTCAAATTGAATATTTAATATACCTATTAATCATCTTTCAAATACAAATAGGATGGCACTATATTTTTTTTAGGACTAATGACGGATCGAATGGAGAATTTCAAACTGGCTATTCAATATACTCATTAATCATCTTTCAAATACAAACAGGACGACACTATAGTTTTTTTTAGGACCAATATGATGGATCCAAACTGGATATTCAATATATCCATTAATCATCTTTCAAGTCCAAACAGAATGGTACTATATTTTTTTTCCGGACCAATGATGGATCCAATGGAGAATTTCAAATCGGATATTCAATATACCTATTAATCATCTTTCAAGTCCAAACAGGATGGCACAATATATATTTTTCTCAGAACCAATGATAGATCCAATAGAAATTTTAAATTGGATATTCAAATTGGAGAATTTCAAATTTCACGATGTGCCCTTTTACGTTGCTACAACTGCTTCGTCCCCCACACCCCCACTATCAGAATCTTTGTCGTTGCCCTCGCTTCCGATTTCAAGTTTCGATCTTATGACTAAAGTAAAAAACATGTCTAGTTAATAAATGCGGTGCAGAATGTGCGCATCGAGTGTGGTGATTGGCTGCATGTGCATATAACCATACATGCATAAAAATATTTTTGATCTTTTCCGTACCACATGCACAATCGCACATGAGTGGGGTGTTAGGGTCCCCGGTCAAGGACTTCAAAACATTCACCAACTCTTCCGCACGATCCGCTCAAACACCATAATCGATCCTCCCGAACCGTTTCCAGTAACACACGAGCCTGGTAATTAGGATCTAACACACAAGAAATGAAGAATGTCTCACTGTTATTACGAAGAACGTGGTCTCAGGATTATTAGTCCTTCGAACCATCATAACACAAGAACACTCGTACAAGGGTTATTAGCCCAAGCACGCCCAAACTTAAGAGGTTATCAGCCCCCAAGTTTACTGGCATAAACGTGCCTATGCCTGGCCAACATTCATAAGCTCTCTAAGCTTACAAAACACCACTCCTCCCCCTATTGCTACTGAGGAGGGCTTATATAGGCATCCTCAGGAGCTTCCAAAATCCTACCAACCCAATCAAATCAAATCTAGATCAAATCTTCAAGATTCTAAGGAAACAATTCGAAACAATCCCTAGAATCAAAGAGATTTGGCGATACATGCCTAAAACAACTTAACTGAAAAGGAAACTAATATTCTAGAGTTTAGGAGAAACATCCTAAATCTAGAAGATATGATTTATTCAATCACTCCCCACAAGGAAATCAATCTCTGAAGATATCTCCATAATGCACTTGATCTCGCCACCGTCCGCCGCCCTACACGGTGGCACCGCCGCCATTCTCCTCCATGGGTGGTGATGCTCCTCCGACTCCCCAGGCCATGCTCGTTACATCCCGCTCGATCACCGCTAAGACTGGTGGTGCTCCGTCGCCGGAGGTGGCTGCTGTGGGTAGCCACTCTTGATCATCTGCTACTGGTTGGCTAGGCTGGTGGTCAAAGTCTTGCTGTGGCACTTTGTTAAGGCAAGTCTGGGTGCTGGCCCTGGGCTTGCCATGGCATGGCTGTGGTGCTTCGGCCGCGCGCGCTATGGGCATGTCATGTGCTTCGGCCGTGCGCGCTGTGGGCATGTCAGGGGCGCCCATAAGTGTCACTGGGGCCGCATCTCGCAACTTATCCTCCCCGTCATGGCCGTGTAGGCCATGGTCTTCGCTTGGGATCATTTCATTCCCCCTTCCATTAAGTGTACCCTTGTCCTCAAGGGTAAATTGTGGGAACCTTAAGACTATGTCATCATAATCCTCCCAGGTTGCTTCCTCTCTAGGTAGCCCTCTCCATTGCACCAATACTCTCCATATATTCCTTCTAATCCTCCCACGTGGCACCATTTTGTATTCAAGAATCATTGCGGGCTGTAGTAGCATGCTACCTTCCTCATCGAAAGAAGGCAATTCCTCTACAATCAAGCTAGGATCCCCAACTCGTCTCATGAGGAGAGACACATGAAACACTGGATGAAGTCTTAAGGTTGGTGGTAATTCCAGCCGATACGCAACTTCTCCAACACGGGCAGCCACTTTAAATGGCCCATAGTACCTTTTCTCTAGCTTGTAGCTTGCCTTTCTCTTCATTGTCTTTTGGTCATAGGGTTGAAGCTTCAAGTACACAAAGTCCCCGGGCTTAAACCCTTCTAGCCTTCTCCTTTTATCATAATATTTCTTCATGCTCGATTGGGCCTTCTTAAGCTCCCTCTTTGCCTTGGCTAGTATCTCGTCTCTAGTGATCAAGGCTTCCTCCACTTTCACATTCTTAGCCGTACCCCTCTCATAAGCCATCAAGGTAGGAGGCTTCCTTCCATACACCACTTCAAATAGGCTAAGTATGATGGAAGAGTGGTATGTTGTATTATACCAATATTCTGCCCATGACATGTAGTCCATCCACCTTGCTTGCTCATCATGGCAATAGCATCTCAAGTATTGTTCCAATGTACGGTTGACCACCTCTGTTTGGCCATCGGTCTGCGGATGGTATGAAGAACTTGTCTTCATTTTGCTCCCTTGCAGTGCAAACACTTCCTTCCAAAAGGAGCTCATGAACACCCGATCCCGGTCCGTAACAATGGTTCTAGGGAAACCATGGAGCTTCACCACGTTGTCACAAAGGCCTTAGCCACACTCTTCATTGTAAATGGATGCTTAAGAGGTATGAAGTGAGCATACTTACTTAAGCAATCCATGACCACCAAGATCACTTCGTACCCTTGACTTGCGGGCAAGCCCTCCACAAAATTCATGGACAAGTCTTCCCATATAGCTTTCGGTATGGGTAAGGGCTGCAAGAGACCCGTAGGGGCCTTCGTATCATGTTTGGTCTTTTGACACACATCACATTCCGCCACCCACTTCTTCACACTTCTCTTTAGGCCCTCCCAATAGAAGAAATGCTTGATCCTCATATAGGTCCTAAGCCATCCCGAATGACCACCTTCTTTGCTATGGTGGAAGTAAGTGAGAATCTCCTTCGTCAGGTTTGGTACGTCGGGCACATAGACATAGAACTTGTAGTAGATAAGCCTATCACGCCATTTGAATCCTGTCACCCCATTATATGGACTCTCAAGCTTCTCTATGATCTCTTGAGACCTTGCATCCAACTCCACGGCCTCTCTAAGCTTGTCCCATATCCTCCATTCAGCTCCACTCAAGGCCATATGTTCAACCTCATCTTCATACAAAGTCCACATCATTGGACTTCCCTCCTTCCTTGACAACGCATCAGCCATCTTATTCTCCTTGCCGGGCTGATATATAATGTCATACTCGAATCCCAGAAGCTTCACAAGAAACTTCTGTTGCTCTGGCGTCACGATCTTTTGTTCTAGCAAGTGTCTTAATGCTTGTTGATCGGTCACTATAGTGAACTTTCTTCCCAAGAGGTAAGGTCTTCACACCTTCACCGCATGCACAACCACCAACATTTCTCTTGCATAAGTGCTCCATGCTTTCTTCATTGGCCCTAAGGCCTTGGAGATATAAGCTATGGGCCTCCTTTCTTGAGCTAGTACCGCCCCAATCCCTTCTCCACTTGCATCAGTATATACTTCAAATGGTTTCTTGAAGTCGGGCAAGGCCAAGACGGGTGTCTTGGTCATGGCTCTCTTCAAGTTCTCAAAAGCTCTCCTTCCATCTTCGGTCCACTCGAAGCCCTCCTTTTTTAGCATGGAGGTAAGTGGCTTGGCTATCAATACATAGCCTTGCACGAAGCTTCGATAGTAGCCCGTCAAACCAAGGAATCCTCGTAGAGCCGACACATCCTTGGGTAAGGGCTAATCCACCATAGCTTCCACCTTCTGCTAGTCCACTTTTACTCCTTGGCCCGATATGATGTGGCCAAGGTACTCCAGCTCTTCTTGCATAAAGGCGCATTTGGAAGCCTTGATAAGAAGTGGTGCTCCTTCAAGATCATCAATACTCGCTCCAATTGCTCCAAGTGTTCCTCCACATTCTTCGAGTACACCAAGATGTCATCGAAGAATACTAATACAAACTTTCTCAAGAATGGCTTAAATATGGCATTCATAGCCGCTTGGAAAGTTGAGGGGGCATTGCACAGCCCAAAATGCATCACTAGGTACTCATAGTGGCCGGAATGAGTCCTAAATGCCATCTTGTGGGTATCTTCCTCTTTCATCCGGATTTGATGGTATCCGACCCTTAAATCCAGCTTGGTGAACACATGAGCCCCATGCAACTCATCAAGCATCTCGTCCACTGTTGGTATGGGAAATCTATCCCTCACTGTTGCCTCATTCAATGCTCGGTAGTCGGTGCAAAAATGCCAATTTCCATCCTTCTTCCTCACAAGCAACACCGGTGATGAAAAGGGACTAGTGCTTGGTCGAATCAAGCCACTAGCCAACATCTCCTCTACTTGTCTTTCGATCTCACTCTTTTGAAAGTGAGCATACCGGTATGGTGGCACATTCACCGGTTTGCTCGCATCTTTCAGCACAATGCGATGATCAAATTCCCTACTTGGTGGTAATGAAGTAGGTACCTCCAATACTTCCTTGTGTCTTTCTAAAACCGTCTTCACACCTTGGAGCAGCTCCTCATTTCCATCACTATGCTTCTCTTCTTGCCCTTCATCTCTTCGGTTTTGGCCCATCACTATGGCGAAGCAATGAGCCCCACCCTTGCATAGTTTCTCAAACATATTGGCCTCGCAAGGCCGTGGCTCTTTTGATGCTAGAGCTGTCCACGTCCTCTTCTTCCCTCCAAGCTTGAACTCCATAGTCATCTTATCATAGTCGGTGACGACCTTGCCAATGCCTCTTAGCCATGCATTGCCCAAGACAACATCTAGCCCCACCAATGAGAGTACGTGAAGATCAGCCGCTATACGGACGCCTTGGACATTCATCTTCACGGTTCGCACTACCATCTCGCACCTTAGCTTTTCCCCTTTTGCCACCTTCACATCGAATGGCTCTACTTCTTCCCCATGCAATCCCACCTTAGAAAGGACGCAGGAATTGATGAAGTTATGGGTAGACCCACTATCCACCAATAATGTCATTTCATGCTAGCCAACCCAAGCCATAAGTCGCATGGTTGAGGGCTTTTGTACGCCGGACATGGCATTGAGGCTCAACTCGGCTTCCTCACTTTCCTCATCGCTAGAGGACTCCTCATGTTTGTGCTCTTCCTCACTTGTCTCCCCCAATTGCTCCTCCTCTATCCTGATCATACACATGACCTTGGCTTTCTTGCATTGGTGATCACGGCTCCACTTTTCACCACATTTGAAGCATAAGCCCTTCTTTATGTACTCATCAAGCTCCTCACGACTAAGCTTCTTGACTTCCTTCCCTTTGTTCCTTGAATCTCCCGTAGTCCCCTCCTTTTCTTTCCAAGACCCCGTGGAATACAAGGGTTTATAAACCTTGTTAGCCACTTGGTCCTTGACGTGTCTTTTCTCGAAGTGATGACTTTCTTCAAGGATTTCAGCCATCCTCATTACTTCTTGCAGCCTAGTGGGCTGCTTCAACTTGAGCTCCTTGGCAATCCATGGTTTTAGACCATCCACGAAGTGCCGATAAGTGCCTCCTCAGACCAACCCCTCACCAAGGTTTGGAGTTGTTGAAATTCCTCCACATATGCATGCACCTTGCCATCTTGCTTGAGCTTAGCTAGCTGGCCATGATGGTTGATAATGGGTGAAGGCCCAAATTGCATAAGCAGCTCCCTCTCGAATGTCGTCCACCCGAGCCTTCTTCCTTCCTTCTCATATTGGGCCCGTATCCATCTCCACCATTTGCTTGCCTTCCCATCAAGGAAGAAACATGTTGTGGCCACTCTCTCTGTCCTTGGTACTTCATATATATGAAAATAGTGGTCCGCCTTATCGAGCCACTCATAAGGGTCACCACCATTGAACTTAGGGAAGTCAATTTTTGGTCTCCTTGGTTCTCGGTTGTTAAACCGATTTCCATCATCATCTTCATAGTCACCTCCACGGTAATATGGCCTTGTAGGTCCTCAGTGGTTAAACCGATTTCCTTCATCTTCATCATGATAGTGGTGGTTTCTTCTCGGTCTCTCATGTCTTCTAGCATCTTCATGGATCCGGCCATAGGGCATTTCTTCCCCATACCGACTCCCACCGAATTTTTCCTCCGTCCTTGTATGGTTATCAATATCACGGTCAGAATCCTCTCGCAGCCACCTTTCCACTACCTCGTGCTCATTCTCCATACGCCCGCCCAATCTAAGAGGTTGCCTTGGTCTAGGCTCTCCCCTTGTGGACTCAGAAATGTGAGTTTCCCTCCCATCAACGAGTTGCTCCTCTTCCACCCTTGGGGTTTGTCCGCGGTTAGCCCCATTCGCTCCTCCTCCAAGTCTTACCAATATTGCTTGCAAGTCTCGTCTCATGCCTTCCACCACCTTCATGTTCTCCTCCGTAAAATTAGTGACGGAAGTGATGGCTACTTGCATGTGAGTCATGTTGGTGGTAGTCTCCACCATCTGCTCCTTCATCCAAAGAGTGGATGACTCCAAAGCTTCAAAGAGGTCTTGGTTGGATGGAAAAGTACTTGATCCGGCCTCCATTGGAATATGGGCTGCAACAATAAGTCCAACCTTGGGTTCTCTCCAAAATGAAGATCGAACCCCCTCCCACGAAGAACTTTGCACGGATAACTTCCGACCTTGGGTTCTCTCCAGAAGAAGATCGAACCCCCACCTCAAATAATAACTCCAACAAGAACAAACAACTTCTAACTATAACAATATCAACGAAGAGAATCAAAGTAAGGTTTGCTCGTGATTACCCCGCTTGAAGCGTAGAGATCTTCAAGCAACTCATCTCAATGAAAGCACCCAATTTGTTAGGGTCCCCGGTCAAGGACTTCAAAACATTCACCAACTCTTCCGCGCGATCCGCTCCAACACCATAATCGATCCTCCCGAACCATTTCCAGTAACACACGAGCCTGGTAATTAGGATTTAACACACAAGAAATGAAGAATGCCTCACTGTTATTACGAAGAACGTGGTCTCAGGATTATTAGTCCTTCAAACCACCAGAACACAAGAACACTCATATAAGGGTTATTAGCCCAAGCACGCCCAAACTTGAGAGGTTATCAGCCCCCAAGTTTATTGGCATAAACGTGCCTATGCCTGGCCAACATTCATAAGCTCTCTAAGCTTACAAAACACCACTCCTCCCCCTATTGCTCCTGAGGAGTGCTTATATAGGCATCCTCAGGAGCTTCCAAAATCCTACCAACCCAATCAAATCAAATCTAGATCAAATCTTCAAGATTCTAAGGAAACAATTCGAAACAATCCCTAGAATCAAGGAGATTTGGCGATACATGCCTAAAACAACTTAACTGAAAAGGAAACTAATCTTCTAGAGTTTAGGAGAAACATCCTAAATCTAGAAGATATGATTTATTCAATCACTCCCCACAAGGAAATCAATCTCTGAATATATCTCCATAATGCACTTGATCTCGCCGCCGTCCGCCGCCCTACACGATGGCGCCGCCGCCATTCTCCTCCATGGGTGGTGATGCTCCTCGACTCCCCAGGCCATGCTCGTTACATCCCGCTCGGTCACCGCTAAGACTGGTGGTGCTCCGTCACCGGAGATGGCTGCTGTGGGTAGCCACTCTTGATCATCTGCTACTGGTTGGCTAGGCTAGTGGCCAAAGTCTTGCTATGGCACTTTGTCAAGGCAAGTCTGGGTGCTGGCCCTGGGCTTGCCATGGCATGGCTGTGGTGCTTCGGCCGCGCGCGCTATGGGCATGTCATGTGCTTCGGCCATGCGCGCTGTGGGCATGTCAGGGGCACCCCATAAGTGTCACTGGGGCCACATCTCGCAACTTATCCTCCTCATCGCGGCCGTGTAGGCCATGGTCTTCACTTGGGATCCTTTCATGGGGCCAATCAACGCGTGCACCACGTGCGATGCAAAAGAACTTTTTTCTTCTCTAATTTCAAAGATTGGGCTAATTACAGAAGCTATGCCCACGTTGCAATCAGTGCCAATGGACTAGAGTTTGGGTTGATCAAGCCTACGTATAAAAGGAAAAGTCTTGCTGCACCGCCCTTCGGTACAGTAAGCGTGCACCTATCATGCGGATTGGCCGCCTTATCGTGCACTGCAAGCATGGACGGGCGGGCGGCCAATCCATGCGGCTGGTGCACACTTGCTGCACTAGAGGACGGTGCAGCAAGTCTTTTTCGATATGAAAATAGGCTAAGAGGACTGGCCCGAGTCTACATAAAAGCCCATACTGTTGGGAATTTAGTATGTTATATATGAATCAAAATAATATATAACATGCAGCGGAAAATAAAAAAAATAAATACGAATTTAATTCTCAAAGCCCAAGATCCTCAGGGAACAGATTCAGTTAACAAGAAATAACACATGATTATTTTAATAGATCATACATGTGTTCTTTATTGGGGATGATGCCCTATGAAGCCAATAAACGATTTACCACTAGCCGTCCATGCGTTCAGCCTCTAATGGTGATCCATGCGAAGATCTTTGGATGATGTCCTCTCAGGATTGGATGATAACCTTCTTGCGAGGGGTGCTAGCGCCTCTTTTCTTTTCTATTGATTTTTCAAATCAAAAAGGATTTCTTGATCAAGATCAAATCTTGATCAATCAAGAAAGAGAAAGGGACGTCCTAGAGAGAGAAAGGACGTTTTAGAGAGAGAAAAGAGGTGTTAGGCATCCAAGAGAGAGAGAAGAGAGGAGTTCGGTGTATATCTCGAAGGGGGTATTTCTCTCCCTTTTATACATGAAAAGGAAGTTGTGTGGTTCCACAAAAAAAAAGGATTTTATCACAACCACCTAACCATTCAACCTTATCAAGTTGATAACAATTATCCTAACAAATTTTGGATATTTTCTATCATGATAATGTTAAGATTACAACCACCAAACCACATCCCTAAAAATTAAGAAATTGGTTATCCCATGAAACCAACGTCGCAACCTTGAATTTGGCTTCATGAGAACGCCCCAAATCATAGGGTTCACTCCTCCATGACATGGAGATGGGTCATGTCCATCACATGGGCATGGATCCATCCTCCACGTGGCACATTTCAGCCCTCGATTTAATTGGGTTTCCATGAATCAAATCATGCCATCATATGGACCCAATTAAATACCATATTATTAATCTCAATTAATCTAAGCCATCCATCACATGGATCAAGCCTAATTAATGGATTTCATATGTACATCTCATGTACAAAAGGTCTCTCTTTTAAACAAAAAATTCTTTTCTCTATAATGAATCCTATTCATCAATTTCATGTTCTCTCATTAAGATTGAGTCAAACCCAATCCTAATTTATTGGTTATCTGATTTGAATTAAGTCCAACCTAATTCCCATTTTAACTTCATCCAAAATTTTCTTAATGCGTGTGACCCATTAGGTCCCTTGACACATTAGTAATAATCATGTCCTTAATATTGACCCTAAGGATGACTTGATCAACACCTTGTCCAAGTCAATTCTTTAACCAAATCAACTCTTTGATTAAGTCAAAGAATCCATGATTATAGATCATGAGCAGCCTCTAGCAAAGCATCATGACCACCCAAGTGTTAAAGGTTTGTTGATGTGGTTATCAACACCTGTCCATGAACGGTTACCGTACGATTCAATCCCTTCATTAAATATCCCAGATCAATTAGTGGTATGGAATGTGTCAACCATATAATTGATCTTTGTTTACTTGATCTCAGAAAAATTGACTCATATGAATTAGAACTTCAAAACCATTTCGAATTCCAACTCAACTTTGCAAGGATTTAACAGTCAATTTAATCCATCATGTGGCCATGGAATATAACCCTTTCTATCAAGGGAGACGAATCCTGTCTTGATCAAACACCACCTTCATGTGCTTCATATCATACCCAATCGACACCATATTTGCCATCCGTGGCTAGAGCGACGTTTGCATATCGTCAAAGCATGATATTCCATACATAAGGTGCAATGAAGATCTCAAGTCAAAGGATCACTCGCACCACCGTCATCAAAGATCAACCATCGACACTATATAGAATATCCATATGGGATCTCTGTGCGGGTCATCCAATGTATCGTTACAATAACGAACATCCACACACCATATCCAAGTATCTTTATACTTCAGCTTGCAAGATCAGCTGCACACCATACGGGTAAAGATATGCAATGTGTGCTAGTCTCAACGGCGTTCGACAGTGTCCAATCCTATCTACGCATCGACTAGGGAAGTTTAAAGAATCGAACCATAATATGCAATTTTTGGATCTCACAATTTGTAATCTCTATTACAAATTTCATATGCACAGTTCACATTCTTTTGGACTTTATCTCACAGGAAAAATATATCTAATATATATGTCACGCCTCAGACCCAAAAATTTTGAGCTAGGGTGACAACCCGCCGCGTGCCGGGCACGCAAGGCGTCCCGAAACATGACACTGAATTCAAGAAAAGCAACAACCTATATATCCTTCAAGTCCATGACTTTAATACAATCCATAACTAAAGATTTGGGCTACAAGCCCTACACATAAGTATTACTGGGGTTACATCAACATATGAATCCACTTTATATTAAATAGAAGCTCCAACGAACCTATGGTTCCTTACACACCACAATAATATAGTCTGGGCATCAAGCCCTACACATAAATACACTGGTATAGCAATAAAACAAAAATCTATATTTTATTTGAGTTGAGGTCCATCACTCCAACATGTTATTCTCAAATCTCATGGTCCTGTAGCAAAAACATTTTAATACTTTTATGAGATTACACTCAGTAAGTAAACCACGTTATACAGTCAAATCATAGCATAGCAATCAATAAGCATATAAATGATCTGCATGCATAAACATTTCACAAATACTCAAACATGCAATGTAAGTAAACCCATCATTGTTATATTATATCATATGTGTCCCAAGGCCCTGCAATGCCCCATAACAAAGGAGAGCCGTGGTGGCACATATAAATATAATTCAAATCATTTGCACTCATCATTGTTGTATTATATCATAGCAAATTATCAGTGCGTATAAAGCATTCCAATTGTTATATTATATCATATGTGTCCCACGGCCCTGCAATGCCCCATAACAAAGGAGAGCCGCGGCGGCACATATAAATATAATTCATTCTTTTGCATTCACAATCACTCCATTATACAATGTAAGTATTATATCATGCGTGTCCCACGGCCCTGCAATGCCTCATCTGAGCACATCCTCTAGGTGTGTATGGCCATAGCAAAGGAGAACCGCGGCGGCATTTATGAATATAATACCAATCATTTGCATCCATAACTGCTCAATTATACTATATAAGTAAATCCATTGTTTATACTCTCAATGGTAACTGTAAATGTGACCCACGACCCTGCAATATCTCAATAATGTACCAACAAGCATCCCCCCTACTGAAAGGGTCGAAATACCATAGTATACTAACAAGTATCCCCCCTACTGAAGTAGGGTCGAAATACCATAGTATACTAACAAGTATCCCCCCTACTGAAGTAGGGTCGAAATACCATAGTGTACCAACAAGTATCCCCCCTACTGAAGTAGGGTCGAAATACCATAGTGTACCAACAAGTATCCCCCCTACTGAAGTAGGGTCGAAATACCATAGTGTACCAACAAGTATCCCCCCTACTGAAGTAGGGTCGAAATACCAGGGTATGACATGATAAAGGAGAGCCGCGGCGACACATAACAGTACCTCACATCACATGCACTCATCTTATCAATAACAACACAATATTGCATAAACAGTGGATTATACCTACTGAACAATTGCATGTAATACATCACATCAATGTCATAATAACTGCATCTCTCATGCATAGCCACTGCATCTCTTATGCATAGCAACTGCATCTCTCATGCATAATAACTGCATCTCTCATGCATAGCATCCATACATGAAATCATAGTACATAAACAGCCATGTATTCATAATATTCATCTACTTACAAATTTAGCCAATAACAATTCTTCATATCACAATTCACAATTTAACTACGCATATCCTGAAACAAATTATTTAATAAACTGATAACTGGCTTACTTACCTCAGTACGCAATCCAACAGGTATAAATAAGCTAGTCAGATGTCTGAGCACCTACAGGATTATTTACACAATTAATTGATTAGCAAGGAATATTAAAATGACCCTTAGAATTTCTACCCAGACTAGTTCATGGGCCCTACTTTGGGCTCGAATATCTCCCACTACACACCCGATTGGGGAAGTAAAAATACCCCAAGAAACTAGAATTCACCTTGATTCTAGCCATATAATTATTTTTCTAATCCCGGCCCGATACAGGGCCCAAAATCCAGCCCAAAGTCAGCCCACTGCACGGCCCAAAAGGCCTGAACCGGCCGGCCCAGCCGGCCCGGTTCAAACCAAATCCCACCCGATCCCCTGTTTCACCGAACAGGGGACGGGGACATGGCCGGCGGCCGGGGCCGCCGGCCAAATTGAGGGCGGCCCGGCCGCCGGTGGCCGGGCCAGAGCCGGCCGCCGCCGCGGCCGGCCGCCAAACCCCCTCCTTCTCCCTCAATTTCTCTCACTCTCTCTAACTCCTCCGTGCGGCACGGAACTGTGCCGGCGGCACGGCCGGCCACCATGGCCGGCCGGACCTCCACCGGACGCACGCCCGGCGCCGGTGGAGGCGACAGGCCAAGTCTCGGGCCCGGCGAGGCGGCGAGCACGCCGCCGGGCCCGAACCAACCGGCACCGGCTTCGCCACCGCGCGAGAGGAGGGCCAATTGGCCCTCCCTCTCCTCTCTCTCTCCACCACCACCCCGCCGGACGCCTCCCCCGGCGCCGGCGGGGTCACCGGCCAGGTATCAGGCCCGGCGCGGCGGCGAGCACGCCACCGGGCCTGAACCAAGGGGATCGGCCGGTTCCTCTCTTGCGATCTCTCTGGTTCTCTCTCTCCCGCTCTCTCCCGCTCGCTTTCTCTTTCTTTCTCTCCCGCTTGCTTTCTCTCTCTCCCGCTCTCTCTCTCTTCCTCTCTCCTGATACTCTCTCTCTTCCTCTTTCTCCCATGGCAACTCTCTCTCTCTCTCTATACTAAGAGGATGGGCAGAGAATTACCTGGAGGGGACGCGGACTCTGAGCACTAGGAGGGAGGGCTCCCCCTGCCTTTTTAATGTCGCAGCGAGACGCTTCGGTTATGAGATCTGGAGAAACAAAGCATCATCGCTGCGAGCGAAGCGTTGCTCAACACATTAAATCAACCCAGACCTGGTTCACATGAACTGGGTTAGAATTAACTCAAACCTGGTTCGCATGAACCGGGTTAGAATTAACCTAAACCTGGTTCGTAGGAACCGGGTACTACATCCTCCCCTCCTTATAAGAATTTCGTCCTCGAAATTGATATACATCCAATAGAATATAGAATCCAAATTTTCCCTCTCATAATCAATTAAATTTCATTAAAAGTCCCGGTCATCGATACATCATTGATATGTCATAAGATACAATTAATTATGGATTTTTTTTTTCTTCCTCCTTAGGCTCCCAATAGTCTCTCTCTCAGAATGATTATTCTACTGATCTTTGACATAAGGAATACTACACTATTTCAGAACTTGATTTTTACGGTCCATAATGTACACAAGATGATCTTCATAGGTCAATTCTTTCTTAAGCTAATTGGTTCAAGTTATAACACATAACGGGGTTTGAAATATACTTCCTCTGTCATAAAGATATGAAACACATTGAACACTACAAAGAGTAATGAAAGCAGTGTTAAGTTAAGCTATCAGACACTTCCTTTATCTTGATCAAAGTTTCAAATGACCCAATGTTTTGTGGCTCAAGTCACCTCTAATACAGACCTCATAACCTCATTGGTTAGCAAAACTTCCAAATGATCTTTAACCTAAAATTTCAAACATAACTTTTCTATTAACTTTGAGCTACAAAAACTGCTTTAATTAATGATACTTTTCATAGCTGCTAAACAAGCTCAGTCCAAAATTGTCGCTCTCACTTCATCTCAATATGAAGGAAATCTATACCTTATATCGTAGACAATTGAAATGAATCCATTTGAATATTGGCTTGGTAATCAATAAATAAGCAATTTCATTAAGGTTAAGAACAATACCAAGCACCTCTTAAATCCATCACACAGGCTCACAGTATAACATCTAAAATCTTATTGGTTTCTGCAGTTGTCTATTACATGTATAATGTCTTCCATACTTAGCAACATATCAGGTACTCTCGATTCCTTGATAAGACAGTTCGAATTTCTTGTGAATTAGATATAAGATAATTTTCTTTCAATGCTCTCTCAACTCTTGAATAGTTGAATGTACCATTAATCATTACGACACTTATATCAATCATCATAATATACTTGGTTTCACTCTTGAATACTTCAAGCTAACATCAATGAACATTATGCCAATCATTTAAGATATCTTTCATAATTATCGTAATTAAAATTCATTTTCTTTGAATATAGATATGCCACTCATGGCTGATTGATAATTTATCCATCCAGTCTCGAATTCAGAAAGTACTCAATTATGATTAATCAAAAACATGTAATTAACTATTCCATTCCCAAAATATCATCAATATTAATCATCCCTATAACCAGCAGATGAGTTCATAATCTTATAATATCAATAATGTAAGTTCTACAATTAAGATTCATTATATTCATCCACATTCAAATTCAGATTTAATACCTCAAGATCCATATATCAACTCAATTGCAATATGGACATAAGGGTGTTTAGTTATATTAGTCATCAATTGCAATTTTCAATTACTATATCATATTCCATATATTCATCTGTCTTTTATTGCATATCCAATTAAAATTTCATCTACCCATATTATTTAAAGGTCTGAAACTGCTACGAATCATTTCCAACAAGTTTGATGGAGCTAAAACCTCTAGAAGCCCCTTGACCTCCCCACTGATCAAGGCTACCAGCTAGGGAGCCCACATAATATTATTGACTTGCGATGGTTCATTCTCAATTCCTATCAAACTTGTAATTCAATTAATATCTTGATAAACTTTAAATTTCAAGCTCCCAAAGCATAATTCATGAAATTCCTTGAAAGTCATAATTGTCTCAATGTCATCCAAGTATTTTGCCTAGAGTGTCATTATGCATATGTCCCTAAGATCATAACCTGGGTCTTGTGGGTTATGGGCCCACCATGCTTCCGCTGCGCACTCTGATGCTGCATGTCCTGCATAGACTGCGCCATACTCGAGAGAGCTTGAAGCATCTCAGACTGGAATCGCTGGTGCTCAGTTCCTACTGGGTTGGCAGGGGCCATACCTCCAGTAGTTCCTTGACCCACCGGCTGATCAGCATTACCGGCCAGAGAGTCCTCCTCATACAGTTGGTTCCTAGTATTGCGAGCCATATCTATTTTTTGTTAAATTAGATGTGGTTAATATCATCATAAACTAATGTGTCAGGTGACTCTAAGTATAATGTCATCAAAATATGTTCTCTACGTGTTATCATGTCAATATGTCAGTGTCCCTAGGGTCAAAACCGTTATCATGTCAATATGTCTGCGTCCCTAGGGTCATAACCTAAGCTCTGATACCATAAAAGCTGTCACGCCCCAGACCCAAAAATTTTGAGCTAGGGTGACAACGCCTTGCATGCCCGGCACGCGGCGGGTTGTCACCCTAGCTCAAAATTTTTGGGTCTGGGGCGTGACAATATATGAAAAATACCTGGATAGATAAAGAAACCAATAAATCTGATTTGCATTTATAAAGAAATGTGTACAAACTAGCATCTTATCCAATTGAATATAGGGCACACATTAACACATACAAACCAGGCCTTCAGCTTTGTCATGCACAAAGAAGTCAATACAAGCCATAGTTTTAATAAATGCCCTCACATCTCAGCTATAACCTAGCTATCCGAAGTCAAAGATCATTCGCCGTGTCTATCTTTGTTCGCTTCTGGGTCGCAGTCTTAGAAATCACCCTCATTTGCGTATGTATCCGGCTCGTCATATATTTGCTAAGGAAAGGTGTCTGGTTAGGAAAGCAAGGGAGAAATACTAGGGAAAATAACGTCGAAGGAAGAACTGCTATCAAATGGATTGTGACTCTTATCATGTTGATTGCAATTCTTGTTGTTCTGGCCCTTGTAATTATTGGAATATTTTGGCCACGAAAAACATAGGCCAATAATATCGTGAAAATATGATTGTATCTTTAAACAAATCAAACCTTTTTTTTTCCATTTCCTTTCCATAGGACATAAAATGAGGTTTGGGCAAACTGCGAGCATTAAGCCCTAAACGAACTCACAACAGAGCCGCAGTATGCACCAACACACAATAGCTAGCCAATGACTAAAAATATTCCTAAATCGCACTTTTTCTCTGATCAATCTTAGCTAAATCTTGAAGATCTGTGGTGCAAATTATTTGGAAGCCATTGAGTCCTTAGTCAAAATTTAAATATTCTTTTTGAATTCGATTAGATTCCCAAAGAATGCAGTTACTTTTGCCTGAGTTCTCTTCATAGTAATGTGGCAACTGGTTATCCCGTCGGTCCACTCGTAGTTGGCTTTCATAGAGCGGCACACGTAGCACCACAAATACAAGAGGCGACAAGCTTACTGCATTAGTTGTCAAGTGGCTGCAAAGCTGCTACAACCCCCTCATGCTACAAGGAATATGACTTTTGTCTACGATTTTTTTTTATATAAAAAAAGATAGAAAAATAGTAGAAAAAGCTTTTCCCTAAGATTTTTTAACTTTTTCCTATGAAAAAAAATCATAGGCAAAGATGCGTCGAAAAAGCCTTTGCCTACGACTTTCAAAATCGTAGGCAAAGACCAAACCTTTTCCTTACGATTTTTTCGTAGGGAAAAGCTCATATTTCGTAGGGATAGAATGACTAGAATTTGAAATGTAAATTTGAATTTTGAAAACTTTTGCCTATTAAGATAAAAAATCATAGAAAAAAATTAAAAATTATATTTTTTATCCACATCTTTCCCTACAATTTTTCTTAAAATCGTAGGGAAAAGTTGGATAATAATAATTTTTAATAATTTCTTTCCTACGAGAAACCCCAAAATCGTAGAGAAAAATCAAAAAAATATTTTTATTCACATCTTTCCCTACGAAAATTCTTAAAATCGTAGGAAAAAATTAGCTAATAATTATTTTAAATGATTTCTTTCCCTACAAAAAACCCCAAAATCGTAGGTAAAAATCAAAAAAATAATTTTTTATCCACATCTTTCCCTATGAAATTTCTTAAATCGTTGGGAAAAATTGGCTAATAATTTTTTTTAATGATTTCTTTCCCTACGAAAAACCCAAAATCGTAGGAAAAAATAAAATTTTTTTTTTATCCACATCATTCCCTATGATTTTTTTAAAAATCATAGAAAAATGTTAGCTAATAATCATTTTTAATGATTCTTTTTTAAATTATTATTTTTAACCATTTTTACCTGCAAATATAAATTAAATGGTAGGAGAAGATAATAAATACATATTTTTTTTTTTTTCCTACAAAATATGTCTAAAATCATATAGAAAAGTTATATTTATTCTATTTTAAATTTTTTAATATTTTAAAATTATTTCTATTTTAAAATTTTTAAATTTTGCATATTTTATTTAAATAGAATATAATTTGTTTGTTTCGTATTTTTTTTAAACATTAAAAACTATATCAATAAAAATAATATAATTCTTTACATACAATATTCATTACATATACAAAATTTTTACATAATGACAACAAAGGATAAGTATCAAAATAACTAATAAATGAAAGTCAGTAGTTCATATCAATTACAATATCCATAACTAACATAAAACATTAAAACACATATGAGACAAGACACTTCATAAAGGTCCCATTCATAAATGACTTTCCTAGTTTTATAGCTCTCTTTTAAACATTACTAGAGTAAGCAATGCCCTAAAATAACATTGCAATTCATAAATGTTCCAATAAGACATCATTGCAGACCTCTCATGCCAAAGTACACTTTGCTCACTTTCCTTGGAAGATCCTTTCAGGGTATCAAAATTGCTTCCTGCAAGGATGAAAAATAAGTATTAAAAAAGTTTATATTTGATCAATTTTTATGCTAAAAAAAATAAATTATTAAATCAGAATAATGGCAACTTGTAATTGAGTACAACTAGATCAAATACCGTGTTAGCATCTACCCTTAAACAGCATACAATATCTGATATCTTTAATTAAACAATCTGAGATCACAATCAAGATTTTAAGGCATAAGATTGCAGATCATCAATTGTTACAAAATGCAATAAGTATAAAGCAGCCAACAAGGACTGCACACTCGTATAAAGGATTACCGTTTCTCCTGGCTGAAGTAAATTTGCAATATTTCTCTTTATCTTTCCTATATCCTCAGAAGAAAGGTCCTGGTAGTCCTCTTCTGCAGTTATCTTCCCCTGATGCTTTTCTGCAAATCTAGGATCAACTTCAAGACTATCCAACCACACATCCTGAATCAATAAAAAAGAAAAAGTCATTTCCAATCATCACGATGTGAATGGATGCACAAAAACAATTTGTCACGATGGACGCATAAATGACTATAAAATCAAGCACCTTAATTTCATGTTGACTTGCATATTCAACAAAATTTCCACTGACATCGAAGTATCCTTTTCTCTTTCTTGCTTCAAATTAAATGGATCTATTGGAATACCATCATCATCAAAATTAGTATCCTCCTGCATCAAAATTAATTCCTTTTTATCAGCTAACCCCTGTCCACAAACTTGTTGGACAGAAAGCATAAAAGACTCCCAACTTCAAGCAAAAAAATTGTAACTTGGACACAAATTTCTTCAAAGTTATTATCTGACAAAAAATTCAAAGGATAAACAAAAATCTAACGATTATGCCGACCTCATAGTGAACCTCGGCAGAGGAGATGTCCGACTGATCCCGGAACAGCTCCTCCTCTCTCAATTCCCATAAAAAATCCCATAAAAGAAAAATAATTCCCAACGGCCGCATAAAAATTCAAAGAAAGTGGCACCGGGAGCCCGATTCATTAAAAACCTCTACAATGCCTAGAGAATCTCGTCCTCCGGAGACCGGAGCCAAGAAACCCCCGATCACCCGACTCAATCCGTCAGATTCGCTCAATCGAAGCCCTAAACCACATGGAAGCACCGTGATGCCCTCCGATCGAATCAAGAACTCACCTTTCGCTGCCTCCCCTGCTGGTAATTCCAATCCCCGAGCTTGATTTCCGATCTCTCCGACGGGCATTCCCCTCTCGCCGCCTCCCTAGAATGCGAGCGAGTGTTATTGGAGAAAAATCCCTAACGGAGTGTCACGTTTGGCCAAAGGCGTCGGAGAGGCGATGGAGGAGGAGAGAGTAGGTGGCGTCCGAGGGAGCGAACCAGGGCAGGCGGCGAGCCCAGCGGAAGAGAGAGGGAAGGTTCGGGGTGAAATAAGAACGAACCCCTAATCCGCGACTTTGTATATTTAGGCGCCACGGTCAAATAAAATGGGCGCCGAGCAGTGAAAATTCAACCGGTTTTAAGCTTTTTTTTATATATAAATAATATTTAAATACTTTCATAATAAATTTATATAAAAAAAAGCCTGGGTTTTAGTGGCTATGACTGTGAGTATATTTTTCAAGATTTTAGATTTAAATCTTTCTATCTATCTCTTATGAATTTATTTTATAAAAAAAACTTATATAATTTTATTTTATAAAAGAACTAAAATAAGGTTTTTTTGTTTCATCTTTCTATTTTTTTTGATATTTTTTTAATAATTTTTTTTAAAAGAAATATTAATTGAAACAAGATTTTGGATTTGTCCTAAAATCTTGAACGATTAGAATTTTATCCACGGTCATCACCGCGATTGGAAGGAAGGACAGCGGCCATCATGGGAGGTTCACCAGCATCGTCATCGTGAAACATACATCATCAATGGCCATCACCGTGACCGGGAGGGAGGACAGCAGCCATCACGGGAGGGTCACTAGCACCGTCACTGCGGCCTCCGCCATCACCATCAATGACAGGATCATCCACAACCAGGAGGGAGGACAATGGTCGCGGCTCCATTTTGTTAGCCACTCAGATAATTGCGGGCAACATCACTGTAAGGAAAAAAATGCATATAGAATATGGTCCAACTAGGCCCATCCAGATCGATTTTAATAGCAGCATGATCAAAACCGAATTTGAGATCCCACGAGGCTGGATGCCGGGGTTTTGCACCATCGGGCCTTGGAAGCTGGTATTTGGGATGGAGTACTGGGGGATGGGAGGGGCACCCAAGGGCCGGAACGAAGGGGCGAAGGCCGGAATCGATTGAGGTGGCGGTGTCACGATGGTGGGGTTCGGATTGAGGTTGGGGTTAGGATTAGTATTCAGAGGTGGATTGGGGTTAGGGTTTTCGGCGATGGCGACGGAAGGAAGAATGGAGGAAGGAGGGGGAAGAGAGGAAGGATCTCAGGCGTAATAGAGGAAGAGGGGGAGACCAATTGGGGGATTTCCAACATTGTGGCTTTGGCGAGGCCCTGGCCTAAGTCCTTCACTGGGGAAGGATCAGGTAAGCTCCATATTGGGAGCTCACGGACGAAGGGAAGCGAAATGAAGAAAGCTATGAAGAATTGAAAAGGACCATCAGGGGGTAAAAAAAGTCTTTGTGCAGCAGACTTCGATGCACAAAGCACGCACTGGGCGTGGCCATTGGGATTTGCTTCCATCCTATTGTATTATTTTTAGTAGACATACATGGATAAATCCGTGGATCCATGGAGGAAGGATGAATGCAAAATCAAACAGCAACAATCAGTTCTAAGAATCTTTTAATAATATTTTTAAAAATTATCATTTTTTTACAAAGAACCCATTTATGTTAAAAAGATCCCTCAAAAAATTCTTCGCAAAATATTTTTTATCGAAAAATTTTATAGTTTATATTTTTTATCAAAAAATCCCTACGAGGGATTTTTTCACTCGGTAAAATTCCTCGATAAATCACATTTTTCTAGTAGTGAAAAGTCTTTGTGCACCGACTCCGGTGCACAAAGCGCGCATCGGGCGCGGCCATTGGCCATGCGCCCATGCGAGCGCGTGTGCCAAGGCCCATTGGCCACAGCGCGTCGCATAGGCGCACGGCCAATGTGCGTGCCCAGTGCGCACTTTGTGCACCGGAGTCCGGTGCACAAAGACTTTTCTTACGATTTTTGTGGGGAAAGGTTTAAAAGAAAAAAAATTATTAAAAAGAAAGGTCTAGAGCCTTTCCCTACGATTTTTGTGAATATTGTAGGGAAAGGCAGACTTTCTTAAGATCCTAGCAATATGCCATTGTTTGAATTTTAAGAAATACATTTTAACCTTAGAATTTTATGATAAGTTTAATTTTATTATTTTAATGAGATATAGAGTAAGTCGGCATAAGTTAGTATGAGGTTCATTATCAACGTGATCTTATCAAAATTTGAAAACCCTATAAGTTTGTCGAGCAAAGCCTTACCACTTATATTTTAAGATAATTTTTTATGATATCTTGTTTTATTATTATTTCTAAATGAAATTGATTTTTGAAGATTTTTATTTAAAGTGAAAGTATAATAACTTGATATTCGCTATAGCGCTATTTTCTAAAATTATTTAAATTTTATATTCACTATAGCGCTATTTTTATTTAAAGTGAAAGTACTATAGCGGCGGATCCCGTGCCTCGTCATATCCCCGTCCAGCCGCCTCTGCTGATCCTCCCGGAGAACCAAGGCTTGTACAGCCCCTCCACCAACACAACCCAATGGATCCACCACCTCCCGGAAGCCTTTCAAAAGCGGTGCTGCGGCTCGTCCCACGGCTGGCTGGCCTTCGTCGACCGCGACCCCTACGTTTTCCTCTTGAATCCAATCACCGGATCTCGGATCGATCTTCCACCCATAATAGTCGAACCCGTAGGCCGCTATATATTTCGACCAGCATTCTTCATCGCATCACGGAAAGGGATTAAGCCTCATGATGAGTTCTACAATATCCAAAAGGTGGTTCTATCCGCGAACCCGAATTCAGGTGCTCGCTGGACTGCCGTGGCCATTCTCGATGCGTCACCTCAGACGCATCACGTAGCGTTATGGAGGCCAGGAGATGACAAGTGGACCCTGATCGATCGAAGCGTCTGCATTTATGACGTAGCGTTTTGCAATGGAAAATTTTACATCTTCGGTGGCAGCGGGTTTCTACTCGAGCATGATGTGGATTCGGCCAAAACGATCGTTCATTATTGCCGGGTCCCCTGCCTGTTTACTGATCAGAATTATCTGGTGGAGTCCGGGGGGAAGCTCTTGCTTGTTATTCAGTATCAATTTCTTCATACGCGAGAGTTCAATGTTTTGAGGTTTAATCTGGACGGAGGGCCAAAGCTTATCGTGACAAACAACTTGGGTGACCGGGTTATTTTCTTGGGGGAAAATCATTCGACCGAGTTTCTTGGCTGCAGCAGAAAGAACTGCATCTATTTTATTGATGACTATGATTTTCCGAACCGGAAACGAGATTTGGGCATATTCAACCTCCACGATCGGATCACAGAGCGACTGCCATGTTGCCCTATCGAGCGACTGCCAACCTTTCCTTGCAATGCTCTCTTAACTCGGCAGCCACCAATCTGGATTACTCCAAGTTTGTGTTAGAGTTTTGGTTTTGGTTTTAGTTTTAGTTTTCTTTGTTTTTTTTTTTTTTTCCTTGGCAATTTAAGCAGCAGATTAGCGGATCGTAAGGTGGTAAGCGAGAATAATATTTAAGATTTATGTTGAACAGATTGGTTATGAATAAATATCTTTATATTTTTGTGCAATGAATAGTCCATTTTTTAATGTTCATCGTTGTTAAACCCCAGATTTTTTAATTCTTTTATAAAATTTATAAGAAGAAAGGTGTCGAAAATATTTATTTCATTCCATATTTTCTTCATTAGTTTTTTCTTACGAAATTGGTATGTCAAAACCAAAAGGATTAGTCATGTGTTTTCAGCTATTTATCAATGATAGTGCTTTAATGGCGAAATCAGAACCTTCAGTCAGGAATAATTATTTATGAATAAATTTTAAAATATTAAATATTCATTTTTTTAAAAAAAATTGAATATTCAAAAGGTTCTTTTTTTTTTTAATCTAAGGAGGGATAATTATTCGGATAATTGTTCAGTGCAAGCAGAGGCGCTACTACCAAACTAAATTAAAAAAATATTAACCCCATATCCAATGGGATGTGCAACATACTTTATGGTATACTGCATAGGATCCTAATTTTCTTAGTAGGTTTTTTAAAGAAAATCACTCAACTTTCTTCCTCTTATCCAACCTAACCTTGTACTTAAATTAGCTAAAACTAATGCTTCCTTCAACAGAAACTTCTCTAACCTCAAGAAATCTCTCTTCACTAAGACAATCACGCTTTCTTCGGTAGGTAGGCGAAAGAAGATGAGCTTTATTGGTCAAATTTAAAAAGGCACAAAAATAAAATTACTCTTTCATCCATGGATGGATGGAAGAAAGAACCCTTTTAAAAGTTTTTTTTGCCCACGACAAATAGAGAAATACCACAATCCTCATTCTTGAGGACATTCTTTAAGAGTAAAAAAAGATGTCCAAACAAAGAAATTGAAAAAGGAACTTACGAAAGAAAGTTAAGAAAAAAAATTCAACCACTAATTTCCATGGATTGGAAAGAACTTGAGTTGGAGCAATATTAAATTATATAAGCAACCAACTTATATGAGATGAAATCAATGATTTTAACTCGGCCTTCATAGCATCTTCATTTCATCATAAATAAAGGAATAATTATATCTCATCATGGCAATCTAGTAACATTAAATTATTTGATGAAATGAATGATAAATTTTTTTAAATAAATTAATTCATAATTAAGTGAATGATTTTTTCTGAAAATATAAATAAAGCAACTAAATTCTCAATATCAAGGAGATTAAAGATGCTTGGTATCGAGGAAGTTAAAATGCTTGGTAGTTAGAATTGCTCAATACCGCGAAATATAATATTTGTTACTAAGCAAGACTAACTCAAGCATTTGATACAAAAAATATTAAAAGGTTCAAAGTTATTTTCAAAATTAAGGTGAGGAAAAATTTGAAGAAAATTTTGACTTTCTTGATTACTTTACCTAGTGATTCAATAAAATAGGATATATGTAAGCTACTTTCCTACCTTGAGCTTGAAGACAACTCAATCCTTGAAGGTGTGGGACAAAATGATAATGAAATTGTAATCCTTGAAGTATTATAATATATAATAGAAATAATATGATGAAATTAGATTTACATTTCTACAAGAAAAAATAATTTTATATTTCATCAAAATTTAAATAGTACATAAATTTATTGTTTGATTCAATGTGATATTCGTAATTGATTATTTTTTACTTATACAATATCTAAGTAACATATTAACAAAAATATAGCTAAAGTATAAAAAATAGTAAAACTAATTATTGTTTCTCATCTCAAACTTCAAAAAATAGCCTTTTTAGTATTCTTAGAAGAAGCGTATCATATCATATGCAGCAAAAGGTTAAGTCTTGGATAAAATCTAACTATTTGTTTGTATTATTTTTTGAGCCTCCAAAGTAGAGTACTTTTTTAGGTTTGATTTTCTTGAAGTCCAACCATTCAAAAAGTTTTTTAGGTTTTATTTGTTTCTTTAATATTTTTTATATTTATGTTATTGCATAAATCAAAAAACTATAATATAGTTCTATTCTTAAAAGAAAATATCTGACTCTGCTCCTGACTACTCCACCGCATCTACCATCATTGTTATACCTTCAACGTGCACCATTACCTCCACCACCACCATCATTCATCATCATAGTTACTATATCCAAGCCATATTCTCTACCATCCGCTATAATACCTTCATTATCTATCGATCACTATTATCACTAATATTTATACTATTCACTATACCGTCACCTTTTTTATTTTTCAATTATTTTTTCTTTTAATAAATGAATGTATTTTTTATTTTTTTAAAAAAATTATAAATGGAGAAGAAACTTTGGAGACCACAAACCACAACATTTTCTATAGCTAACCAGGCCCATGCATTTTGAATTTTCAAATGCTTGATTAAACGTGGAGCTGATGGACAAGTTTAACCAAGGGCAAGTTAGTTTGATAAGGCGAGCTAATGGCTTTCACGCCAAATTCTATTTGGCGTTCATGAGGGGGCGAGCCGACCAATTCTCAATCATTCACACTCTCGATCAACCATTCCACTGTTTACATGAGCAAAGACATTGATAAGTAATAAAAAGGTTCAATATAACTATTAATCATCTCTCAAGTCCAAACAAGACTGGCAGTATATTTTTTTCAAGACCAACGATGAATCCAATGAAGAATTTTAAATTGAATATTTAATATACCTATTAATCATCTTTCAAATACAAATAGGATGGCACTATATTTTTTTTAGGACTAATGACCGATCGAATGGAGAATTTCAAACTGGCTATTCAATATACTCATTAATCATCTTTCAAAAACAAACAGGACGACACTATAGTTTTTTTTAGGACCAATATGATGGATCCAAACTGGATATTCAATATATCCATTAATCATCTTTCAAGTCCAAAAAGAATGGTACTATATTTTTTTCCAGACCAATGATGGATCCAATGGAGAATTTCAAATCGGATATTCAATATACCGATTAATCATCTTTCGAAGTCCAAACAGGATGGCACTATATATATTTTTCTCCAGAACCAATGATAGATCCAATAAAAAATTTTAAATGGGATATTCAAATTGAAAAATTTCAAATTTCACGATGTGCCCTTTTACGTTGCTACAACTGCTTGGTCCCCCACACCCCCACTATCAGTATCTTTGTCGTTGCCCTCGCTTCCAATTTCAACGCTTCAAGTTTTGATCTTATGACTAAAGTAAAAAACAGACCTAGTTAATATATGCGGTGCAGAATGTGCGCATTAAGTGCGGTGATTGGCTGCATGTGCATATGGCCATGCATACATAAAAACATTTTTGATCTTTTCCATATCACATGCATGGCCGCACATGAGTGGGGCCAATCAACGCGTGCACTGCATGCAATGCAAAAGAACTTTTTTCTTCTCTAATTTCAAAGATTGGGCTAACTATAGAAGCTATGCCTAGGTTGCAATCAATGCCAATGGACTAGAGTTTGGATTGATCAAGCCTACATATAAAAGGAAAAGTCTTGCTGCACCATCCTTCGGTACAGTAAGCGCGCACCGATCATACGGATTGGCTGCCCATACGTTTGCGGTGGCCCAATGGGCCTTATCGTGCACTGCAAGCATGGGCGGACAGGCGGCTAATCCATGTGGCCAGTGCATACTTGCTGCACTAGAGGACGGTGCAGCAAGTCTTTTTCTGTATGAAAATAGGCTAAGAGGACTGACCTGGGTCTACATTAAAGCCCATACAAACCAGGCCTTCAGCTTTGTCATGCTCAAAGAAGTCAATACAAGCCATAGTTTTAATAAATGCCCTCACATCTCAGCTGTAACCTAGCTATCCGAAGTCAAAGATCATTCGCTGTGTCTTTGCTCGCTTTTGGGTCGCAGTCTTAGAGATCACCCTCATTTGCGTATGTATCCGGCTCGTCATATATTTGCTAAAGAAAGGTGGCTGGTTAGGAAAGCAAGGGAGAAGTACTAGGGAAAATAACATCGAGGGAAGAACTGCTATCAAATGGATTGTGACTCTTATCATGTTGATTGCAATTCTTGTTGTTCTGGCCCTTGTAATTATTGGAATATTTTGGCCACGAAAAACATAGGCCATTAATATCGTGAAAATATTATTGTATCTTTAAACAAATCAAGCCTTTTTTTTTTTCATTTCCTTTCCATAGGACATAAAATGAGGTTTGGGTAAACTGCGAGCATTAAGCCCTAAACGAACTCGCAACAGAGCCGCAGTATGCACCAACACACAATAGCTAGCCAATGACTAAAAATATTCCTAAATTGCACTTTTTCTCTGATCAATCTTAGCTAAATCTTGAAGATCTGTGGTGCAAATTATTTGGAAGCAATTGAGTTCTTAGTCAAAATTTAAATATTCTTTTTGAATTCGATTAGATTCCCAAAGAATGCAGTTACTTTTGCCTGAGTTCTCTTCATAGTAATGTGGCAACTGGTTATCCCGTCGGTCCACTCGTAGTTGGCTTTCATGGAGCGGCACACGTAGCACCACAAATACAAGAGGCGACAAGCTTACAACACTAGTTGTCAAGTGGCTGCAAAGCTGCCACAATCCATATATATGACCAGCCAATTATCGATACCGCAAAGCTAAGCAATCAAATCTACAACCCCTTCATGGCTTCTCTAAAGATGCATGCATGGTTTATATAGATACTAATATTGATTCAGTTCTTTATAGCTCATAAAAATAATAAAAACAAGCTCAACCAAAGCCAGGTCGTGCTAGATATATATACATGATACATGGAATAATAATACAACTAATCCAATCCAAGTGAAGAAAGAATAGGAAAATGCCACCCATCATTTTGTTTCAGAAAAGATCTTGCTAGAAAGAATAGGAAAATTTGAATTTCTAACGATAATCAAGGAAATAGCATTGACTTGTGGTATTATTTATTTATTTATTTATTTTTGATCTCATCTTTAGCAGTGGAAAAAATCCATCTCCTACTACTCGACTACCATATTCTTTAAATCTTGCTTATGAACACGCTAAGTTAACTCTATTAAGTCTGCTTTCCACCTCAGCCAAAGCTCTGGCTTGCAGTGAGACTTTGCTTAGCAATCTTCTTAAAGAAAAAACTAATATCTACTAAAAATTTTACAAAAAATCATAATAATTATTATAACAATAATAACAGCAGTAGCAACTGCTAAATTGTTACCTTTTTAAGTGGCATCTATGACGTCAAGTTCCATGCAGGATTGGGCGCGATTCATGCGGAATATAAGATCGCGTCATCATAATCAAAACAATAAAAGAAGGATGACCTGCGTTAGGATGCAACACCCCATGCTAAGATGCATGGACTACTAGATCTCTCCTTCAAGTTTGATGAGGGATAAAATTATCATCACGTCAATATTCATGCACACGACAAAAAGGTCGAGATTACCTTTGATTTTTAATCCGCCAGCTATTACATCCGAAAAAGAATAAAGCCGATATGCCTAAGCAAGACCGAGCTATTCTCGTGCCTCGGCAAGACCGAGCTATTCTCGTGCCTCGACAAGACCGAGCTGTTCTCGTGCCTCAGCAAAATCGAGCAATTCTTGTGCCTTGGCAAGACCGAGCTATTCTCATGCCTCGGCCAGACCAAGGTACCCCTAAACCTATGCGGAACCAAGTGCGGAAAAATTTAAATCCATAATAATTCAACAAGATTCTAATCACGTGGATCCCCAACTACCTCAAATGGAGGGAAAAAGTCAAACGTGACCTAGAGCCTATGAGTCACCGAATCTCAAAGCACCAGCTAGGCTCTCTGACCATTGATTCTTTAACTAACCATATTCGAAAGCTACCAGCCTCATAACAAACTTGATTCGAATCAGATTCAAATCATGATGGTTTCAAACCCCCGGTGACATGCCCAAGGAGTCAGGTAGTTATCTGCTATCACCTTGGCAACCTATATATATTCTCTATCCTAAAGTCTTCTAGGTATGCTCACTCTTTCACTGAGAAAAAACTCCATTAAAGCTCGAGCAGAGCTCCCCCGGCTCCCAGAGAAGCCATTCTTGAGGGACTCTTCTGCGAGAGCCTTCTCCTCATATATGCTTGCTGTGAATCTCTACTGACTTGAGCGTCAAAGGGTCTTCTGCAGAGGGCCATCCCCGATACTCTGCACGAGGATTGTCTTGCAGGTTCTGTCTGGGCGAGAGATTGACGTCCAGATCCAGAGTTAGACCGCACCCGAGTTGGAGAACGGATTTCTGCAGCAACATATTGACGCTGGAGGAAGGGCCTCAAGTCCCATAAACTTGTAATCAAGGAGACAAGGCTTGGATCCAGAAGAACAACCCTTCAATGGCTAATCGAAGAAGAGCTACCTCTGATGCATAGGATCAGACTGCCTCCCAGAGGCCTAATCCTTCAAACAATGCAACGCCTCTATTATCGCCACCAGCCGAGACTCCCTCACCACTAGCGACCATGGTAGCCCAGAATCAGTTTGTTGTATTGGTACAGCAAGTGCAAGCTCTTATACAACTGGTCCAAAGGCTCCATGAGGCTCTTTGTCCGACCGCCCCTGCCCCGCAACTCCCTGATAGAGCTACTGCCCTCGCTCAACCGATGATCTCTTATTCCAACTAGTCCAAGGTCGCGGGCCATCTTCAGCGACCCAAAGGAACTAAGCCAACACCGCAGAAGGCCAAAAGGAAGAGCCCGCTTAGATCTCGGTGATTTTGCTCTCTCTCCCCTGTGTCATCCCGCCATGACTCGATGTTGTTATCGTATTCTCCTTGGCCAGTCTCCCCTACCACCCAAGATGAGAGGATCCGACGATAGATGCAGAAGATGCATCGAGAGTGGCGCCAGGAGCTAAATGCTGTCAGGCATTTCCCTCCTCCCCAATCGAAAGTGGAGCAGGGTATCCCCTTCTCCAAGGAGATCATGCAGGAAGTGATCCCTCCTTATGTTAAGCTTCCCATCATTGAACCATACCATGGGTCCACCGATCCCGATGACTATCTAAGCAGCTTTAGATCCATCATGATGTTCCATGGAGTGTCGGATGCGATCCTATGTAGAGCCTTCCCCTCTATACTTGTGGGATCCGTCGAAGTTGGTTCAACAGCCTGAAGCCAAGTTCCATCAATTCTTTTGATGAGCTGAGCAGCCTATTCATTAGCCAATTCGTCAGCAGCCGTCGTCATTGATGGAGATCTATTCTCTCTCTGAGGTCAAGCAGTGGGAGGGGGAATTCCTGAAGAATTACCTCGACCGATTCAACACGGCCATGCTGGAAGTAGATCACCTTAATCATGAGGTGGCAATGTTTGCCTTAGCAGGTGGAGTATCGAAGGAGGGTAACTTCTATCTGGCCCTGGAGGTTAAATATCCGAAGAGCCTCTCCGATATGATGGCCATGGCGGATAAGTATGCCAGAGTTGAGGAGTCATGGAGGTCAGCTCGGACTAAGCAATTAAGGAGAAAAAAGGCCAAGGGTTCAGAGAAGAATCGACCCCTCCGCCATGCCAGCCCACCTCGCCATTAGAGAGTTCTTCCGCAACCATCCAGGGATCATACCTGGAGCCCAGCCCAGAGGTTCAATCAGTACACCCCACTCATTGCACCAAGAGCGCAAATCCTAATGGAGATCGAGTGCCAGATCCCTCGGCTGCCACCTCTCCGAGGGAATGGGGCCCGGAGGGATATGGCCAAGTATTATCAATTTCACCAGGACCACGGGCATGATACTGAGGAGTGCTCACTACTTTGGAATGAGATTGAGCAACTCATCTGATGGGGCAGACTGGACCGGTTTAGAAGATCTCCCGAGATGAACAATGGAGAAGACCGTCAACTTGAACCTCGGCAACCTCCTCCGTCGAACCCACCGGTTGTTGGCAATGTTAATATGATAGCGACAATCGACTCCTTGTTGACTCAGCCAGATGAAGAAGAAAATCCATCAAAGAAGGCATGGACTGGTGAGCTTTCTTTTTCTGATGAGGACTTTGGGGAGATACAATACCTGCATGATTGCTCTGGTTGTATATCTTAACATGAATGATTATGATGTACACCATATTTTGATTGATAGTGGAAGCTCTATTAATATTTTGTACTTTGATGCCTTTGTGAGGATGAAATTGCGAGTTAAAAACCTTCAAACCATAGACTCCACCCTAGTGGGTTTTACTGGCGATGCCATTATCCCCGAGAGGGTTATCACCTTGGTGGTACAAGCAGGCACTTGGCCCAGCATAGCCACTGTTCACATGGACTTTCTGGTGACCAAGCTTCGGTCCCCTATAACGCCATCTTTGGCAGACCAGGACAGATATCCCTCAAAGCTGTTATCTCTATTCCTCATCTCGCCATGAAGTTCTCCACCGAATGGGGAGTGGGAATTGTTCGAGCAAGCTGTGGCCTGATACTGCTTCGTTGCCGACCTTCAGTCTTGAAAGCCCGAGGTTGACGGGTTGGATGATCGAGAAGACTTTGCCAAGCAACGAGAAGAACTAGCTGAGGAACTTGAGGAGGTACCACTTGATGAAGCTTGGCCCAACCGAACCATAAGGATCGGATCACAACTGAAAGGAAAGCCTTGGCAGGATTTGGTTGAATTCCTTCGAAGAAATGCTTACGTCTTCGCTTGGTCTGCTTTGGACATGCCGAGGATCAGCCCAGATGTCCTCATCCATCACCTTAATGTGGACAAGGCATTTTGGCCAAACAAGCAGAAAAAGAGAATCTTTGCCTTCGAGCGTCAAAAAGCTATTGAAGAGGAGGAAGGTAAGCTCATTAAAGCCAACTTCATTCGAAAAGTGAATTATCCCGACTGGCTAGCGAATGTTGTCATGGTGAAGAAGTCGAATAGCAAATAGAGAATTTACATCGACTTCACAGACCTCAACAAGGCTTGCCCGAAGGATAGTTTTTCTCTGTCTCGGATTGACCTATTTATGGATGATACTTTGGGCCACCAGATGCTGAACTTCATGGATGCCTATTCGGGCTATAATCAAATTTGTATGGCACCCGAGAATGAGAAAAAGATCGCCTTCATAACCGACCGAAGTATCTACTGTTACCGAGTCATGCCTTTTGATTTAAAAAATGCAGGCTTAACATACCAGAGGCTGGTTAATAAAGTCTTTAAAGAACAAATTGATCGAAACATGGAGGCTTATGTTGATGATATACTGGTTAAAAGCAAAGAGGCATCCCAGCACATTGATGATCTTATAGAAAGCTTCGCCACACTTTGAAAGTATCAAATAAAGCTTAATCCAACCAAATGTGCCTTCGGAGTCAACTCGAGAAAATTCTTGGGCTTTATGGTCTCTCAACGAGGCATTAAGGCAAATCTACAGAAAATTCAAGCTCTGTAATAAATGACACATCCAGGGTCAGTCAAGGAGGTGCAGCGCCTTACTGAAAGAATAGTGGCCCTCAACCGCTTTGTTGCTCGGTCAACTGAGAGATGTTTCCCCTTCTTCAAGGCACTTCGGTCGGCTAAAAACTTTTAGTGGACTTCGGACTACCAAAAATCCTTTGAGGATCTCAAAAGATACCTCGGTTTACCACCTCTTCTAAACAATACGAAGCCTGGAGAGATATTATATTTGTACCTCACGGTTTCTGAAGGCGCCGTCGGGTCTATGCTTATCTGAGAGGAAGCCGATTTATTAAAATGTTCAAACGATATCGTAATAAAGTAGAAAAATAAACTGAAAAGTTTATCAAAACCCTTCGATCAGATCGAGGGGTGAATATATTTTTAGTGAGTTTCTGACATATCTTGAGGAGAATGAGATTCTCTCTCAATGGACACCTCCAGGGACACCTCAGTTAAATGGAGTGTCTGAAAGGAGGAATCGAACCTTGTTAGACATGGTTCGATCCATGATGGGCTTTGCTTCTCTACCGATCTTCTTTTGGGGTTATGCTTTAAAGTCAGCATGTTACCTTTTAAATAGGGTTCCAAGTAAGTCCATTAACAAAATACCATATGAGATATAGACTGGGCGTAAGCCGATACTCTCACACCTTCGGGTCTAGGGCTACCCGGCTTATGTTAAACATTTGGAAACAGATAAACTTGGACCTAGGTCTGACCAGTGCCTATTTGTAGGGTATCCAAAAGAGTCTAAGGGGTACTACTTTTACTGGCCTGAAGAATAAAAGTTGTTCATCAGTCTTATGGCTATCTTTTTAGAAAAGGGGTTTTTTGGTGAAGGAACTAAAGCTACTAAGGTTGAACTTAGTGAAGTTCAACAAGAAGAAAAATCGACACACTTAAAAGATAATATAGAAGCATATTTGATTAAATCAAACCTAGAGCCCATACAAGAACCATTAAGGAGATCTAGTAGGGCACTACATCAATCGGACAGATAGTACATTTCTTGGTTTGAGATGATGAACCTATTGAACTCGATGAGAACAATGAGGATCCTATCACCTGTATGGATGCAATGCAGAGGTTTGATTCTAAGAAATGGTTAGAAGCCATGAAATCCAAAATGGAGTCTATGGAAATCATCAATGTATGGACATTGGTTGATCCATCCGAGGGGATAAAACCCATTGGGTGCAAATGAATTTTCAAAAGGAAAAGAGGCACAGATGGGCAGGTAGAGAGACCTATAAAGCCCATCTGGTTGCCAAGGGGTATTGTCAACGTTATGGTATAAACTACGATGAAACATTTTCTGCTGTGGCAATGCTCAAATCCATTCAGATTGTGCTTGCTTTAGCAGCACACTTTGATTATGAAATCTAGCAAATGGATGTTTGAACAGCTTTCCTGAATGGTGAACTGGATGATGAGGTGTATATGATACAACCTGAAGGGTTCACATCCATAGATGAGTCAAAAGTGTGCAAACTTTAAAGATCCATTTATGGATTGAAGCAGGCATCTCGAAGTTGGAACATGCCTTTTGATAAATGCATCAAGATGTATGGTTTCGTTAGGAATAGAGAAGAACCTTGCATTTATAAATGGGCTAATGGTTCTATGATTGTATTCCTTATGTTGTATGTGGATGGCATTCTCTTAATTGGGAATGACATCCCAGCACTACAGGGAATAAAGGTCTGGTTGTTATCTTAGTTTTTTTATGAAGGACTTGGGTGAAGCCTCTTATATACTTGGTATGAAAATCTATAGAGATAGATCCAGGAGGCTTCTGCGATTATCCCAATCTACGTACGTAGACACTGTGCTGAAACGGTTCAATATGAAGAATTCCAAGAAAGGCTATCTTCCAATAGGCCATGAAATTTCTCTCTCCAAAATGGACTGTGCGACAACTCCTGAGGAGAGAGAGCGTATGAGTAGGATTCCATATGCTTCGGCAGTGGGTTCTATCATGTACGCCATGACATGTACTAGACCAGACGTGGCATATTCACTAGGGGTAATGAGTAGATACTAGTCTGACCCAGGTGAAGCTCATTGGAAAGTAGTGAAAACTATCCTTAAGTATTTGCGAAATACTAAGACCAATGGCTAATTTATGGAGAACCTGATTTAAAACTTGTGGGGTATACTGACTTCAATTTCCAGTCAGACAAGGATGACAACAAGAGTGTGTCAGGGTTTATTTTTACCTAAATGGAGGAGTGATCTGCTGAAAAAGTTTCAAGCAGCACACTGTGGTAGACCTAGTTTGCGAGGCAAAATATATTGTGGCATCAGATGCAGCAAAGGAGGCTGTATGATTGCGAAAGTTTCTCGGTGAGCTTGGAGTGACATCCTCCATGGATTGTCTGATTTTACTGTATTGTGACAACACTGTAGCCATTGCTTAAACCAAAGAGTCGAAGTCCCATCAACACACCAAACATATTTTACGCCGCTATCATCTTGTACGAGAAATCATGGAGCAAGGTGACATCGACCTTTAGAAGATCGATGAAAAGGTGAAACTAGCCAACCCATTCACTAAAGCTCTCAGAATCAAAGAATTTGATGACCATAAATGGAAGATGGATATTAGATACTGTTCTGAGTGGCTTTAGTCCAAGTGGGAGCCACAACATTTTCTATAGCTAACCAGGCCCATGCTTGTCAAATTTTCAAATTTTTGATTAAACACAGAGGTGATGGACAAGTTTGAGCAAGGGCAAGTTAGTATGATAAGACAAGCTAATGGTTTCCAAGCTAAATTCCAATTGGTGTCCATGAGGGGGTGAACCGATCAATTCTTAATCATTCGCGCTCTTGATCAGCCATTCCATCTTCAAACGATCGCTATACGCTTAACCGCTTGCAATGCATGCATCGTTTACATGAGCAAAAATATTCGTAAGTAATAAAAAGGTTCAATATAACTATTAATCATCTTTCAAGTCCAAACAAGACTGGCATTATATTTTTTCACGACCAATGATGGAGCCAATGAAGAATTTCAAACTGAATATTTAATATATACCTATTAATTATCTTTCAAATACAAACAAACGGCACTATATTTTTTTTTTTGGGATCGACCAGCCAAGAATTTTGCGTTGTGCCCTTTTACATTGCTACGTGCAGCTGCTTGGTCCCCCGCACCCCCACCATTAGACTCTTTGCAGTCGCCCTCGCCTCCAAATTTCAACGCTTCAAGTTTTGATCTTATAACTAAAGTGAAAAATAGACCTAGCAATTGTCAACCAAAATATCGTTCTATGGACACAACAAATGAAGAATCAGCGTACAAGAAAATTTATCTTTCATGGTGTTTCGTCAATCAAACACATGGTTCTTCGCTTAAAATCTGAACGGTTTCATGGATATAAAAAGAGACACACGGAAGTGTCTGGCATTCATGGATGAACAAATGGATGCTAGACTAGAAGTAGTATCTTAGTGCTGGAGACTTGGATGCCTTCCACCCGCTTCTTCAAGAGGACAGCCTTATCCTTCATGTCGAGTCCTGCAATGAGTTGGAGGATTACTATAATATTATTTTAAAGATATTACAATTAGATTACTATAATAATATATAAATATATAAATGTTTCTTAAATATTCTATCACGATCATGATTCATCGTTACATTAAAATTCTTGCTTTTGGCTCTTAATCCATTTTGAAAGAAAAAAAAATATTTATGAAAGATTTCATAATTAAAATAAAAATATTTTAAATAATAAAAATATTTTATAAAAATATAATATTATTATTTAATTAGTAAATAATAATTATTAAAATTTATTTTATTTTAAAAATAAAATTTATATATGATTAATGTATATATTAAAAATATAGCAAGCGCTTGATTAGAAAAAACTAATGTCAACTAAAAGATTTACAAATAATAATAATAGTAATAATAATAATGTCATCTGTCCGACAAAGATGATAAAACTTTGATGTAGAAAATAAATTAGGAATGCAAGTTGAATTTAAGGGTATTATTCCAAAGATATTTCAATTAGATTACTATATATATATATATATCTTAAATATTCTATCATGGTCATGATTCATCGTTTTATTAATACTCTTGCTTTTGGCTTTTGATGTATTTTGAAAAAAAAAATTATTTATAAAAAAATTTATAGTTAAAATAAAAATATCTCCTTATGATAAAATATATGTTTTATAAAGAAATAATATTATTATTTTATTAGTAAAAAACAATTATTAAATTCTTTTTTATTTTAAAAGTAAAATTTATATATGATTATGTTAAGTTTTAATTCTTGATTTTCTATTCTTTGCTGGAATATCCCCAAGCTCCTCCACGCTTTGACCGTTGACAAGACTCCCTCTTTTCTTCACGTTGACTAGACTCCCATGAGTCTTCCTCCCACAAGATCAGCCTGGGAGAAAGCTCTGGATCTTTACGGCTTCTATGGGAGAAATCCACAACGCCGGACGCCCTGGGAGAAAGCCGTCGCACGTCCACAACGCCCCGGGGAGAAACGGCTTTTCCTTTCTCTCGTGGATTTCCTTTCTCACCGTGCACTGGATTAGAACACGTCACGACTTCGGTTCTGGTTCCGTGCGGCAGGGGGAGGAAGAAGAAAGAGGAGGAGGAGATAGGGAAAAGAAGAGGGCTGCCGTCTTGTGAGAGATGAAATTTCTGGGAGAAAAGAATCTGTTCACTATTCCATCCAAACCCTAGAGACTAGAGTTTAAATACATCCACGAAGTGGGCCAGGCCCAGACTCAACAAAAAACTCCCATGGACTAAACCAATGAGATTAAACTAATCCCCAAGCCGTGTACACCCGTGACTTGATTTAATCTCAACCCTTGGACTCAAACCCAGCCCAATACAAGTTAGCCCACCTGGGCCTTAATAGCACCACACCAGGCCCAACAATCTCCACCTTGGTGCTTTCAAGGCCTCAGCACGTCCACTGTGTCCATCAGCTTTAACAACGAAATACACTTTTGAAAACTGTCCCGTGGAAGAACCTTAGTCAGTGCATCTGCTGGATTTTCTTTGGTGTATACCTTCACCAGCTCCACCTCACCATCTTCCACCAGCTCTCTGATCCTGTGGTATCTGAGGTCAATGTGCTTCGTCCTGGCATGATAGACTGCATTCTGCGCAAGCATCAGAGCACTCTGGCTGTCACTATGCACCTGGACAACCTTCTGATCAAGTCCCATCTCCAGCATCAAGCCCTTCAGCCAAAGAGCTTCCTTTGCTGCCTCTGTGATACCTATGTATTCTGCCTCCGTGGTAGATAAGGCTGTGATGGGCTGCAGACATGATCTCCACGATACTGGACCACCAAACAGGCTGAACACAAAGCCTGTTGTGGATCTCCTAGTGTCCACATCTCCACCAAAGTCTGCATCCACATACCCATATAACTGCCCACGAGCCTCCTTGGATAAGTTGGATCTCTCAGCATCTTCTTGCTGTCCATAGCAAATACCAACCCCAACTGTACCTACCAAGTACCTGAAGATTCCCTTCAGTGCTCGCCAGTGCTCCCTACCAGGCTGCGCCATGAACCTGCTCACCTGGCTCACTGCATGGGCTATGTCTGGCCTACAACATACCATGGCATACATAAGGCTCCCAACACCAGAAGCATATGGTACCTTCTCCATCTCCTGAGCCTCCACCTCAGTCTGTGGTGACATGGTCTTCGATAAAGAAAAATGTGCTGCCAAAGGTAGTGCTGTCGGTTTGGCATCCTTCATCCCATATCGCTCCAGAATCTTTTTAATGTAGCCACCCTGACTCAGATGCAGCACACCTTTGGATCTATCTCTGATGATTTCCATCCCTAGGATCTTCCTGGCTGGCCCCAGATCCTTCATCTCAAACTCCCGAGACAAAGCTATCTTCAGTTCCTGTACAGCCTTCTCACTCTTGCATGCTATCAGCATGTCATCTACATACAAGAGTAAGTACATCCTAGACCCATCATCCAGAGATTTAACATACACACAAGAATCATACTCACACCTGAAAAGTCCAATGCTCCTAACATAAGTGTCAAATCTCTTGTACCACTGCCTCGGCGACTGCTTCAGCCCATACAGAGATTTCTTCAGCAAACAGACTTTCCCATCTGATCTTGGTTCTCTAAACCCTGGTGGCTGCTCCATGTAGATGCTCTCCTCCAAATGACCATGGAGGAATGCTGTCTTCACATCCATCTGCTCCAGCTCCAAGTCCTGAGCTGCTACAATACTCAATAATAGTCTGATGGAAGTGTGCCTGACAACTGGAGAAAATATCTCACCATAATCGATGCCTTCTTTCTGAGAGTATCCTTTGGCCACTAGTCTTGCCTTATACCTGATACCCTCTTGTTCTGAAGCTCCTTCCTTGCGCTGATAAACCCATTTACAACCAATGGGTTTCTTTCCTTGTGGCAGCTGGACCACCTGCCACGTATTATTGCTGTGAAGAGACTGCATTTCCTCTGCCATAGCATGGATCCACCTATCTCTATCCTGACTTTCCATAGCCTCCTCATAGGTGAAAGGGTCTCCATTCGCTGTCACCAGGGCATATGACAACGAATCCTCAAAGCCGTATCGAACTGGTGGTCGCACGTTCCTCCTGGGCCTTTGCTGTGCGATCCCAGTATCAGTCCCCTGTCCAGCTGCATCCTGCTGAACTCCCTGGCTTCTACCCCCTCTGTCAGTCCTCTCCACCTGAATCTCAAATCCTCCTGGTCCACTAGCAAATGGCACAACTGTATAGGAGGTTGTCTGACTAGTGTTACCGTGTTCTACCTCCTGTAGTCCCTGCTGTGCATCCATGCCACTTCTGTTCTGGAGGATTGAGCTCTCATCAAAGGTTACATCTCTGCTGATGACAACCTTCTTCTCCAAGGGGTCCCATAGCCGATACCCCTTGACTCCTCGCGGGTAGCCTAGGAACACCATCTTCTTAGACCTGGCATCCAACTTACTCCGCTCCCCAGCTCCAACATGCACATATGCTGTGCATCCAAACACCCTTAGATGGTTTAGGCTTGTCTTCCTTCCAGACCATATCTCCTCTGGAATGTCTCCATCTAACCTGGTGTGCGGTGACCGATTGACCAAGTAGCTAGCTGCATCTACTGCGTCAACCCAGAACATCTTTGGAAGCCCTGCCTGCAGCCTTAAGCATCTTGCCTTTTCCAATAGTGTTCTGTTCATCCTCTCAGCCACCCCATTCTGTTGAGGAGTTCCCATCACCGAGAAGTGCCTTCTGATGCCCCACTCCTCACAAAAAATCTGGAACTCCCTGCTGGTGTATTCCCCGCCATTATCAGACCTCAGACACTTCACACTTTTACCCTGCTCCTTCTCCACCTCAGCCTTCCAGATTTTGAACTTGGTGAAGACCTCTGATTTCTCCTTCATAAAGTAGATCCACAGCTTCCTTGAGAAATCATCTATCAGGGTCATAAAGTATCTGGCCCCATTCCTTGCAGAAACTGGGGCTGGTCCCCAGACATCTGTGTGTACTAACTCCAGGGGTTCAGCACTCCTAGCTGTGCTGACTGAAAACTGTACTCTCCTCTGCTTTCCCATCTGACAAGGCTCACAGATCTCCATATCTCCGCTACTCAAGTCTGGAAGCAGACCTCTCTTGCTCAGTTCTTTCATCCCCTTGTCTCCCATGTGGCCCAGGCGGTAATGCCACATCCTGTACACATCCTGGGGATCTTGCTCCACAGCTGCCACCTCAGATTTCACAGTCATCACAGAGCCCTCCATCTTGTATAGATTATTTTCCAGCCTCCTCCCTCTCATCACCACCATGGCTCCATTGGAGATGTTCAGAACTCCACTCCTGGCACGACTGCAGAAGTTGTATCCAGTCCGCTCCAAGTACCCCAGTGATACCAGATTCTTCTTGAGTTCTGGGACATGCTTCACACTGGTAAGAGTGCGCACTATACCATCAAACATCCTCACCCTCACTGTGCCAATACCTGCCACCTTGCAAGGGTGATTATCTCCAAGAGTCACATTCCCCTCCTCAACCTCTGTGTAAGTACTGAACCACGATCGGTTGGGAGTGTAATGATGAGAACAGGCTGAATCCAAGGTCCACATCTCTGTGCTGTGCCTGTGATCATCTGATACAACCAAGAGATCATCCTCCACCTCCTGATCTGCAACTGTACTCACTGACTCAGATCCTCCTTTTTCTCCCTTCTGATTTTTCCACTTAGGACAATTCTTCTTAAAATGTCCTACCTCTCCACACTTATAGCACTTCAGCTCTCTCTTGCCTTTCCTGGACTTTGATCGTCCTCCAGACTTACTTCTGTCCCTGCCCCTACCTCTGCCTGTCCTTTCCCCAACTGATAGACCCTCCTGGGGAACAGCTTCCTTGGTCATCTTCTCCCTCTGCTCATTCGTCCGAAGCACCGAGACAATATCTTCATAAATTAATGTCTCCTTCCCATAGAGCAGTGTTGTGACCAATGAGTCATAAGACGTGGGCATTGAACATAAAAGCAGAAGTGCTTTATCTTCTTCCTCCATCTTGACCCCAACATTCAGAAGTTCATTGCTCATCTGGTCGAATATCTGGATGTGACCTAGCACATCTCCACCTTCTGACATCCGAAGGCTGTAGAGGCACTTCTTCAACATCAACTTGTTGCACATATTCTTCCCCATATAGAGGGTGTGCAACTTCGTCCAGAGTCCCTTCGGGGTCTACTCCTCCAGCACTGAATAGAGGACTGAATCCGCCAGACAGCCCCTGATCATTGAACATGTCTTCTTCTCCAATGAAATCCACTGCTTGTCTGTCATCCCATCTGGCCTTTCCTCCAAAGCCAAATCTAAACCCTGCTGCACAAGGAGGTCCTCTACCCGGACTTTCCACATGGAGAAACTTTCCTTCCCATCAAACTTCTCAACCTCTATTTTTATGCTACTCCCCATGGCCAATTTCAAAAATAGCACAAAAATAAATTTTATAAAATAGAGAAGTACCTTGACGAGATTCTGTTGAAATTATTTCAACTCCTTGAAGGCCTCCAAATTACTCCTTGAACCAGGCTCTGATACCACTTGTTAAGTTTTAATTCTTGATTTTCTATTCTTTGCTGGAATATCCCCAAGCTCCTCCACGCTTTGACCGTTGACAAGACTCCCTCTTTTCTTCACGTTGACTAGACTCCCATGAGTCTTCCTCCCACAAGATCAGCCTGGGAGAAAGCTCTGGATCTTTACGGCTTCTATGGGAGAAATCCACAACGCCGGACGCCCTGGGAGAAAGCCGTCGCACGTCCACAACGCCCCGGGGAGAAACGGCTTTTCCTTTCTCTCGTGGATTTCCTTTCTCACCGTGCACTGGATTAGAACACGTCACGACTTCGGTTCTGGTTCCGTGCGGCAGGGGGAGGAAGAAGAGAGAGGAGGAGGAGATAGGGAAAAGAAGAGGGCTGCCGTCTTGTGAGAGATGAAATTTCTGGGAGAAAAGAATCTGTTCACTATTCCATCCAAACCCTAGAGACTAGAGTTTAAATACATCCACGAAGTGGGCCAGGCCCAGACTCAACAAAAAACTCCCATGGACTAAACCAATGAGATTAAACTAATCCCCAAGCCCGTGTACACCCGTGACTTGATTTAATCTCAACCCTTGGACTCAAACCCAGCCCAATACAAGTTAGCCCACCTGGGCCTTAATAGCACCACACCAGGCCCAACAGATTAATGTATATATTGAAAGTATAATTGAAAATATAGTTTGATAAGAGAGAATTGAGCTTCAATCATAAAGAGAAAGGTAATATATAATTAGATCTGATAATATAAAAGATATTATGGAAAGAGGAATAAATTGTAGCAACTTATCTCAAAGCTTAAAAAAAAAAACATCTTCTTAATTGCAAATAAGGTAAAATCACATAAATTTGATTGCATACATTTAATCAAAATTGGAATTTCTAAAGTTAACGGAGTAAATAGGGTCGACTTGATCGATCCCGGAAAGCATCCTTATCGATCTTGTTGCATTATTTATTTATTTAATTTTGATCTCTTTTCCATGTTTTGCAGTACCAGAGATGGAAAAAATCCATCTCCTACTACTCAATTACCATATTTTTTAAATTTTGCTTATAAACGCAGTGTCGGCTACCATATTAATTAAGTCTGCTTTCCTCTTCCGGCAAAGTGCTAGATTTTGCTTAGCAATCTAATTAAGAAAAAAAAAAAATAATATCAAACTCCTTCAAATATAAGTTGTGATCCAGACTCCATCCTATTTTCGTCGCAACTCCTCGTGATACGGAATATACATATGGCTTGCTGGTCCGACGTTCCACGAGAGATGCTCTCAGTCGTCGCCGGTTTACTCACCAAAAACTCCGACTACATCCGGTTCAGATCCGTCTGCGTCTCTTGGCGACAAGCGGCGGATCCCGTGCCTCGTCATATCCCCGTCCAGCCGCCTCTGCTGATACTCCCGGAGAACCAAGGCTTGTACAGCCCCTCCACCAACACAACCCAATGGATCCACCTCTCGGAAGCCTTTCAGAAGCGGTGCTGCGGGTCATCCCACGGCTGGCTGGCCTTCGTCGACCGCGACCCCTACGTTTTCCTCTTGAATCCAATCACCGGGTCTCGGATCGATCTTCCACCCATAATAGTCGAACCCGTAGGCCGCTACATATTTCGACCAGCATTCTTCATCGCATCACGGAAAGGGAAGCCTCAGTTCTACAATATCCAAAAGGTGGTTCTATCCGCGAACCCGAATTCAGGTGCTCGCTGGACTGCCGTGGCCATTCTCGATGCGTCACCTCAGGCTCAGACGCATCACGTAGCGTTCTGGAGGCCAGGAGATGACAAGTGGACCCTGATCGATCGAAGCGTCTGCATTTATGACGTAGCGTTTTGCAATGGAAAATTTTACATCTTCGGTGGCGGCGGGTTTCTACTCGAGCATGATGTTGATTCGGCCAAAACGATCGTTCATTATTGCTGGGTCCCCTGCCCGTTTACTGATCAGAATTATCTGGTGGAGTCCGGGGGGAAGCTCTTGCTTGTTATTCAGCATGAAGATGCTAATACGACGCGAGGCTTCACTATTTTGAGGTTTAATCTGGACGGAGGGCCAAAGCTTATCGTGGCAAAGAACTTGGGTGACCGGGTTATTTTCTTGGGGGAAAATCATTCCTTCTCTTTCTCCTCGACCGAGTTTATTGGCTGCAGAAAGAACTGCATCTATTTTACTGACGACGACTATCTTGATATAAAAGAAGATTTTCCGAACCGGAAACGAGATTTGGGCATATTCAACGTCGATGAAGATTGTCGTATCACAAAGCGACTGCCATGTTGCCCTATCGAGCGACTGCCAACCTTTCCTTGCCATGCTCTCTTAACTCGGCAGCCACCAATCTGGATTACTCCAAGTTTGTGCTAGAGTTTTAGTTTTGGTTTTAGTTTTAGTTTTCTTTGTTTTTTTTTTTTTTTTCCTTGGCAATTTAAGCAGCAGATTAGCGGATCATAAGTTGGTAAGCGAGAAGAATATTTCAGATTTGTGTCGAACAGATTAGTTATGAATAATATCTTTTTATTTTTGTGCAATGAACAGTCCATTTTTTTAATGTTCATCGTTAAACCCTAGATTTTTAATTCTTTTATAAAATTTATAACAAAAAAAGGAGTAGAAAATATTTATTTCTTTCCATATTTTCTTCATTGGTTTTTTCTTACGAAATTGGTATCTCAATAAAAATAGAAAACCAAAAACCAAAAGGATTAGTCATGTATTTCAGCTATCGGTCATGTGTTTCAACTATTTATCGTTGAAAGTGCTCTAATCGTGAAATCAGAACCTGAATACTTTTTAAAATATTAAATATTCAGATTTTTTTAAAAAATATTAAATATTCAAAGGAAAAAAATATTAACCATTCAAAGGATTCCTTATTTTTTTAAATCTAAGGAGGGACAAATAGAGCCCTACTACGTACCAAACTAAACTAAAAAATATTAGCTGCTCATCTAATGGGATGTGCAATATACTTTATAATGTACCTAGGTCTTTTTGAGAAAATCACTCCAACTTTCTTCCCTCAACAAATCTTTCTTTACTAATCTTTACCAAGGCAATCACCTCTTTTTTGGCAGTCGAATTTAAAAGGACCGGTGATACTTAGACCACAAAAAAAAAAAAAAAAACTCTTCCATCCATCCACACACAAAAAAAGACCCCTTATAATTTATTTATTTTTATCCATGAAGAATAGAGAAATAACACAATCCTCATTCTTGAGGATATTCTTTAAGGTAATGTTTGAAATAGGGAATACAAGGGGATATCTAGAGAATACCTCTCTTATTCCCAAAAGCCATAACTATAAGGCTGTGTTTGATATGGGAGATAAGGGGGGATATCCTGGGGATATCCTCCGGATATTCCTCCTTATCTCCAAAAGCTATAGCTAGAGGGCTTAGTTCTGAAAAAGTTTAACTAGAGGGGATAACCCATGTTTAACCATGGGTTATCCCGTAGGAAACCTAGGAATAACTAAAGTTATCCCTTGATGGCAAATCTGTTATTTAAAAAAGATGATTATTCCTTGAGCTATTCCCTGGATAAATGCTATCCTATACACTTATCCAGGGATAGCCTTTTATGAATCAAACACAGCCTAAAGGATAGCTGAGAATAAAGTTAACCAGAGGGATAATCCATGGTTAACCACGGGTTATCCCTTTAATTTATTCCTTAAAAAATGCAGAAATAGCTGGTTATTCCTTCAAATAAAAGTAAAAAAAAAGTTATCCATGGATTTACCTTTTTGCATTTGATATGATCAATGGGATAGCCAAGCGATATCCCTAGGGATAGCCAGAGGATAAACTCTATCCCATACAGAATTGATCCTTGTCACCCGTCATGTGTCTTGAGCAGTCACTATCGAGATACCACTTTCGCTTTGATCTTTTCACTGCAAGACACTCCTGCAAAATGATCAAGTCTTATATTTAGGTGCCCAAGCTTTCTTGGATCCTTCTTGGTTAGTAGCAAAAAGGATTATTCCTTTTGGAACCCATATTTTCTTTCCTTCAACATTTAATTTCTTGTTACTTTTTCTTGCATTACATTCATAAGATTTATGACCTTTCTTGTTGCAATTGTAACATGTAACATCATTTGTTTTCTTAACAAAGAAATTGTTTACAAATTTTTGTTTCATGTTTGGTCTATATCCTAATCCAGCTCTATCAAAAATAGCCCATTGATTACTTTAAAGTAAATTCAATTTTTTCAGAGCTATATGTAAATTTATCGACTATGCTCTTGTATTTTTCAACTTCTTTCTTTAAGTTAAGGTTTTCATTCATGATCGATTCTTTTTCTTTTAGAAATCTCTCCTTTTCATCTTTTAAGTCCTTAACTTCAAGTGTTAATTCATTTTTCTCTTTACACAGATTTAAGTTTTTATTTTTTAAAACTTATTTTTCTTTTTCAGAATTTTAAAATCATTGACTAATTCATTGAAAGCTTCATATAATTAATCAAATGTAAAATCATCATTGAGGGTTTCGGTACTTACCTCGTCGTCATTGTTTACCATGAAGCAAATGTTTGCAACTTTTTTTTGTTCCTCCTCGGAAGAGGATTTTTCGCTATCGCTTCGTGTTGCAACATAAGCCTTCTTCTTCTTGTAGGCTTTCTTTAATTGAGGAAAGTCATATCTAAAATGCCCCGGTTTCTTGCACTCATAACATATTAAGGGCTCTTTTTCCTTTTCTTTGTCCTTTTCTTTCTCTTTCTCTCCTTTCATTTTTGTTCCAGACTTTTTCTTATGGAAGTGTCTCCTTCTTTGCATGAATCTTTTGAATTTCTTTGCAAGGAGTGCAGTCTCCTCATCATCATCATTATCACTGCAGCTTTCCTCACTTTCTGCAGCCTTAAGAGCAATAGTTTTCTTCTTCTTGACTTCTTCCTTTTGATGTTATTTCATAGTCAGCTCATGGGTCATTAAGGATCCAAGTAGCTCCTCCAAAGGTAAAACATTTAAATCCTTGGCTTCTTAGATTGCAGTCACCTTCACTTTCCATGATCGTGGAAGAAACCTAAGAATTTTATGCATAAGTTTAGAATTAGTATAAGTCTTACCAAGACTTTTCAAGCCATTTACAATATCAATGAATCTTGTGTACATGCATGTAATTGTTTCAGTTTGATCCATGCTAAATAGTTCTTATTTATGTATCAAAATATTAATTTTTGATTCTTTTACTTGATTAGTACCCTCATGGGTGACTTCTAATCTATTCCAAATTTCTTTTGCGAAAATACATGTAGAAATTCGATTAAATTCATTTGCATCTAATGAACAATACAAAACATTCATGGCTTTAGCATTAAGCTAAGCTAACTTTTTATCATGTTCATCCCATTTCGTTTCCGATTTAGGAATCACCATGTTGTCTACTCTAATTGTGGGTGTGTGTGGACCATTAACTATGATTCCCCATAAGTCATAGTCAAGTGCTTGAATAAAAATCTTCATCTTAGCTTTCCAATAACCATAATTAGTTCCATTGAATAAAGGAGGTCGATTAGTGGATTGACCTTCTAAATAAGATGAACTAGCTTGAGCTGCCATTTAGATCTTTTGCTCTTGATCATTAGACCAAATTCAAATGAGCACTTGCTCTAATACCAATTGTTGGCCCAGATGGCAACCCAAGAGGGGGGATGAATTGGTTTCTTAAAAAAAAAATTTAACTTTTTTTAAAATTAAATCGATTGATATCAAAGTATGCAAGCGGATGGAGTTAATCGAATCTAAGCACAAGCAATTAAAGAGAGAGAGAGAGATCAAAACACTATAAACACAAAGATTTTATAGTGGTTCCGTGTAACCAACACCTACGTCCACTTCCAGGCTCCTCTTGGGTCCACACTATAATCCTCTTGATTACAGTCGAGTTATTTTACAAGCTCACAACTCAAACTTGTTGTTTTACCCGGGATCACAATGAACCCAGCTGGTTTTTCGGGCTTACCAGCATAAAATCCAACCTCAAGCTATATTTAGCTTGACCCGAGGTATATCACCTCCACTAATTCAATCCCCCGATTGAATTAGCAATCAAATGAAATTAATTAATGTTTACAATGACAAACAGCTCCTCAAATGAGTGAATATGCAATATAAATAGACAGGGAATAGAAAAGCCTGTTTGAAGCGATTTGAATGTAGACTTGGCTTCTTTTCTTCTTTTCCTCTTCTCCTTTGAAAGGTTGAATCAAGCTCCAGGTCAGATTTCACCTAGGAATATGTTGTTGAGAAGATGGAAAAAAAATAGGTTTTGGCTTCTTCTTTTCCTTCTTTGAAATCCTCCGAAATTGAACTTTACACGCCTTAGATTTCTTTTGAATCTTTCTTTAGAAGATGGGTGAGCTCACAGAGATTTTCTTTTGAAATGGCTCTCTTGAATATCTCATTTTTTTATCTTTCTCCCATTTTTTTTTCTTTCTTTCTTGTTTTAAACGGTCCGTTCTTCCCTTTTTATAGATTTTCTTTAATCCAAGATTTGGTAGAAAACTAGCTGTTATTCCTGTCCTTGGATTGCTCCTACACATAAGAAAAATAGCCGTTAGAAATTAGGTGAGAAAATGTTACCGTTGGAGGCCATTCTAACACTTTGAAAATTCGTTCCTGTCAGGTTGGAGTCGGCTCCAACTTTTTATGTGTCGGCTTCACTTCGTGTATCCAAAAATGGTAATAAAAGTTTTTGTTGAGGGATCGGATCCCGATAAGTTATGTGTTGGCTCCCCGCATCCTAGTGTCGGCTTCCGAAACAGAGGGTGTCGACTCTAAATATGGCTCAAAATACACTCTCTGTGCTCAGGTTAGAGTCGGCTCCACTCATTCTAGGTGTCGGCTCCCGAATCTTAGGTGTTGGCTCCCGAATTTCATATGTCGGCTCCAAAAACTGACGCATAAAAGCATACTTCTGTCTCTAAGGTTGGAGTCGCTCTCGACATCCATGTATCGACTCCAGCCGAATTTTGAGAACTATTCTGATACGCCCATGTGTCGACTCCTGACTTATAGGTGTCGACTCCAAGGTCTAAACTTTTGAAAATTACAATTTGAAACTCATCTTAAAATCAATTTTGAGTGATATTTGAATTGTTAAACTTTCTTAATACCTGAAACACTCCATAAATTTATCAGAAACAATGTGAATATACTCATGGCTTTTGTTAATTATCAAAATCAATAATTGGGTCAACATTGAGTTATATTGCAAGCATGGAATATAAAAAAAGGAACTAGGTCATTTATAACAGATCTATAATTGAATATGCATGTTGTCATGGCCTTTTAACAAAGAATGTTTGAACTTTGTTGTATGCCCTTGCATGTGAGAAATGATTTATATCATATGCTGCTTCATCTGTGAGCTAAGGTTTTCCATTACCTTAGAAGTAAGACAACTAGAGTCCAGGCACTTTCTAGTTTTTTATAGCACCTCTCTCATGCCCATTGTGACCAACTTTGCTTGTCGCTTTTGATCTTTCTTACCAAGGTTTTTCTTCACTATGGTCATAACATTTAGGTTTTTTTGCTCTAAATTCAGTTTTGACGTTAAAGCATTGGCAACAATATATATTATGAGGTCATGGTAGTTCAGTAGTTGCTGGTTGCTTCATCATAGAAGTTACTGAAGGAGCAAGCTTTGTTTCACTGTCATTCACAATATTTGGCAATTTAACGTCGATGATCGTATACCCTGCCAACCTTTCCTTGCCATGCTCTCTTAACTCGGCAGCCACCAATCTGGATTACTCCAAGTTTGTGCTAGAGTTTTAGTTTTGGTTTTAGTTTTTTTTTTTTTTTTTTTTTTTTTCTTTGGCAATTTAAGCAGCAGATTAGCGGATCATAAGTTGGTAAGCGAGAAGAATATTTCAGATTTGTGTCGAACAGATTAGTTATGAATAATATCTTTTTATTTTTGTGCAATGGACAGTCCATTTTTTTAATGTTCATCGTTGTTAAACCCTAGATTTTTAATTCTTTTATAAAATTTATAAGAAAAAAAGGAGTAGAAAATTTTTATTTCTTTCCATATTTTCTTCATTGGTTTTTTCTTACGAAATTGGTGTAAACCCCCGGTAATTTAATTATGGGGAGGTTAACTCTCGGTATTAATTGGGGTGGCACCTAGTGTTATTATGACATTTAAGTTCCCTGTATGTCGCTTGGATTCTCGAGTCGCGTCTGATGGGTTTCCGAGTCCTTGGGCTGAAGCGTTGCGTAGGAAATTATTTATATGATGGAGGGGGGACTCCCTCCGTCATCCTGGCATCCGCTTCCATCAGGTAATCCCCTAATCTAGAGAGAGAGCCCAAGAGAGAGAGATAGCCGGGAGAGAGAGAGATAGTCGGAAGAGAGAGAGAGAGAGAGAAACAGCGTGAGAGAGAGAGAGCGCGTAAGAGAACAGAGAGAGAGATCGCGAGAGGGAGAGAAGAGTTGCTGGCCGATTCCCTTGGTTCAGGCCCGGCGGCATGCTCGCCGCCTCGCTGGGCCTGAGATCTGGCCGACGACCCCACCGGCGCCGAGGGAGGCGTCCGGGGTGGTGGTGGAGAGAGTAGAGAGAGAGGGCCAATTGGCCCTCCTCTCGCGCGGTTGGTTCGGGCCTCGCCGGGCCCGAGCGTTGGCATGTCGCCTCCACCAGTGCCGGGCGTGCGTCCGATGGAGGTCCGGCCGGCCAAGGCGGCCGGCCGAGCCGCCGGCACAGCTCCGTGCCACGCGGATGAGTGGAGGATGCCGAGAGAAATTGAGGGAGAGATTGGGTGTTTGGCGGCCGGCCGCGGCAGCGCCGGCTCTGGCCCCGGCCACCGGCGGCCGGGCCGCCCTCAATTTGGCCGGCGGCGGCCCCGGCCGCCGGCCATGTTCCCGTCCCCTGTTCGGTGAAACAGGGGATCGGGTGGAAGGAGTTGAACCGGGCCGGCTGGGCCGGCCAGTTCAGGCCTTTTGGGCCGTGCAGTAAGCTGACTTTGGGCTGATTTTGGGCCCTGTAATGGGCCGGGATTAGAAAAATAATTATATGACTAGAATCTGGGTGAATTCTAGTTTCATGGGGTATTTGTACTTCCCCATTTGGGTATGTATAGGGGGAGATATTCGAGCCCAAAGTAGGGCCTATGAAATAGTTTGGGTAGAAATCCTAAGGGTCATTTTAACATTCGTATTCTAATAAATTAATTGTGTAATGATCCTGTAGGTGCTCAGACATCCGAATAGCTAATTTATACCTGTTGGATTTCGTACTGAGGTAAGTAAGCCAGTTATCAGTATTTAATAATTGATTCATGAATGTTTAAATTGTGAATTGTGACATGAAGAACTATTATTGGCTAAATTGTAAGTAGATGAATATTATGAATACATGGCTGTTTATGTGCTATGATTTCATATGTGGATGCTATGCATGAGAGATGCAGTTACTATGACATTGATATGATGTATTACATGCAATTGTTCAGTAGGTATAATCCACTGTTTATGCAATATTGAGTTGTTATTAATATGATGAGTGCATGTGATGTGAGGTACTGTTATGTGTCGCCGCGGTTCTCCTTTATCATGTCATACCCTAGTATTTCGACCCTTTCAGTAGGGGGGATACTTGTTGGTACACTATAGTATTTCGACCCTTTTAGTAGGGGGGATACTTGTTGGTACACTATAGTATTTCGACCCTTTCAGTAGGGGGGATACTTGTTGGTACACTACGGTATTTCGACCCTTTCAGTAGGGGGATACTTGTTGGTACACTATGGTATTTCGACCCTTTCAGTAGGGGGGATACTTGTTGGTACATTATGGTATTTCGACCCTTTCAGTAGGGGGGATGCTTGTTGGTACACTATTGATATATTGCAGGGCCGTGGGTCACATTTACAGTTACCATTGAGAGTATAAACAGTGGGTTTACTTACATTGCATGTTTGAGTATTTGTGGAGTGTTTAAGCATGCAAATTATTATGTGCTTATTGACTGTTATGCTATGATTTGACTGTATAACGTGGCTTACTTACTGAGTGTAAGCTCACAAAATTCTTACAATGTTTTTATTAGAGCCACGAGGTTGAAGATGGATTGGTGGGGTGATGGATCTTCTATTAAATAAAACAAGACCATTATTTTGTTGTAGCCCCAATATTACATATGTGTAGGGCTTGATGCCCAGACTTTATTATTGTGGTGTGTAAGGGTGTTAGCCCAAAACTTTTATTAATGTATTTGACTTGGTTTTTATTTATAATGGTGCTTTATGTTGAAAAATATGATGACGCCTTGCGTGCCCGGCACGCGGCGGGTTGTCACCCTAGCCCGATACTGGGTCTGGGGCGTGACAGCTTTAGTGGTATCAAGCAGGTTTTGACCCTAGGGACACGGACATATTGACATGATAACGGTTATGACCCTAGGGACACAGACATATTGATATGATAACACATAGAGAACATATTTTGATGACATTATATTTAGAGACACCTGACACATTAGTTTATGATGATATTAACCACATCTAATTTAACAGAAAATAGTTATGGCTCGTCGTTCTAGGAGCCAATAGTATGAGGAGGACTCTCTGGCCGGTAATGCTGATCAGCCGGTGGGTTAAGGAACTACTGGAGGTACGGCCCCTGCCAACTGAGCACCAGCGATTCCAGTCCGAGATGCTTCAAGCTCTCTTGGGTATGGCGCAGTCTATGTAGGACATGCAGCATCAGAGTGCGCAGCGGAAGCATGGTGGGCCCATAACCCACAAGACCCAGGTTATGACCTTAGGGACATATGCATAATGACACTCTAGGCAAAATACTTGGATGACATTGAGACAATTATGACTTTCCAGGAATTTCATAAATTATGCTTTGGAAGCTTGAGGTTTAAAGTTTATCAAGAATTACAAGTTTGATAGAAATTGAGAATGAACCATCGCAAGCCAATGATATTGTGGGCTCCCTGGCTGATAGCCTTGACCAGTGGGGAGGCCTAGGGGCTTCTAGAGGTTTTAGCTCCATTAAACTTGTTGGAAATGATTCGTAGCAGTTTCAGACCTTTAAATAATATGGGAGATGAAATTTTAATTGGATATGCAATAAAAGATAGATGAATATATGGAATAAATATAGTAGTGGAAAATTTCAATTGATGATTAATATGACTAAGATATCATCATTATGTTCATATTGCAATTGAGTTGATATGTGGATTTGGAGTTAGTAAATCTAAATTTGAATGTGGATGTATATAATGAATTTTTAATAGTGGAACTTACATTGTTGATATTGTAAGTTAAGATTATGAGATAATCTGCCGATTATAGAAATGATTAATATTGATGATATTTTGGGAATGAAATAGTTAATTACATGTTTTTGATTAATCACAATAGAGTACTTTCTGAATTTGAATCTAGATGGATAAGTATATATAGTGAATTTTATTATGGATATTGCATGTTCAAAACTGATTGTTAATTTGCTAGATGTGGAGATGGTTGATATTGATGCTAATGAAATAGTTGACTGCATATTATATCATGATGGATCATTTAGGAAGATTATAAAATTTTAAATTCTGAGACATTTACTGTTTAATTTTGAGAGCAGTAGACTCTATTAATCTTTAGAACTGATTTTGGCTATAAATGATCAAATATTTTGATGGTAGAAAGTGAAAGATTTTAGCAATAATGAGAATAAGATAAACTCTACTGATAAAGAATTTCATGGGGATTTTCATCTGTTAATAGATTTCTAAATCAAGATATATATTCATTAATTTATCGTGCATATTATTGTACTTTTTTCATAGTTCCTACGTAGATATCTTTCTCTAGGATGGATAAATTATCAATCAACTATATGTGGCATAATTATTGTTAAGAAAATAGGAGGGAGATGATTTTGTTTTTGATTATTATCAGTTATGGATTATGGTTAAGGGTACATCTATTATCACTTTCAAGTCATAGAGAGATTACTATAACTTCCAATTATGTTTTTCAGATGGTTAGTGCATTTTCACTCTTTATTGACCTTATAAGTCTTGTATCCATCTGAGCTAGATTGATGAAGTCACTTTGAGATATGTGAAGGGTTTAAATTAATTGTCATGTTATGGCATGAGATATTGCATAATCTATAGATGATTTTGATAATCATTGGTAATAAAATAATCAATTCAAGAATTTGAATCATTTAAATTGCATTATTTATTGAGGATATACTGACCTATTCATGAGAAATTGATTAGTTATGGTGGTATTATTGATAATTATGAAGGAGATAAATTAATCATACTGATGATTAATGATGGCAATATTATTCAAAGAAATTAAATTTATTGATTATGATAATTATGAAAAATATCATAAATGATTGGCTTAATGTTCATTGATGTTAGCTTGAAGTATTCAAGAGTGAAACCAAGTATGTTATGATGATTGAAATAAGTACCGTAATGATTAATGACACATTCAACTATTTATGAGTTGAGAGAGCATTGGAAGAAAACTATCTTATATCTAATTCACAAGAATTTAGAACTGTCTTATCGAGGAATTAAGAGTACCTGATGTGTTACTAACCTTAAGAATGGATGACATAATACATGTGATGGACTTTATGATATTTATGATGATTGTGAGAAGTTAAGGTATTAAAAAAAAAAAAAGGTGACAAGAAAGAAATACTTCTTAAGGAATTCAATTTTATTTGGTAGAAAGATCAAATTAATTTTGAAAGTTGACATGTCATTTGGGTGCTTGGGAATGAAATAAAAGTTTGCTAGTGAGTATCTTTAATGGTACAAAATTTGTGGACATTTAATTTCGAGGATGAAATTTAAGTGGGTTAAATGTTAATATTTGTTTTTGGTTTAATGGTAAACTGCGTAAATTGAGTCTAAACCCATTTGTCTCACTCTTCTAATTTGATGATGTTTTTATAAGGCTTAGTGAATTAAGCTGAATTTTTGTACCCTCAAATAGATGGACAATCTGCATGAACCAATTAGATTTTAATGATATACCGCGAGCCTGTGTGATGGATTTAGAAAGTGCTTGGTATAGCTTCTTACCCTTAGTGAAAATTGCTTATTTTAATGATTACCAAGCCAATATTCAAATGGATTCATTTTGTTGTCTATGATATAAGGTGTAATTTTTATTGAGATGAAGTGTGAGAGAGAAAATTTTGGTTACTGAGCTGGTTTAACAACTATGAAAAGTATCATTAATTAAAGCAGCTTCATGTAGCTCTGAGTCAATAGAAAAGTTATGTTGATTTGAAATTTCAGGTTGAAAATCATTTGAAAGTTTTACTAATCAATGATATGATGAGATTTGTGTTAGAGGTGATTTGAGCCACAATACATTGGGCCATTTGAGATTTTGATCAAAATGAAGGAGGTGGCTTATAGCTTAGCACGGCCTTCATTACTTTTTGGGGTGTTCAATGTGTTTCATATCTTTATGATTGAGGTATATTTTAAGCCCCGTTATGTGTTAGAACTTGAACTGATTTAGTTTAAGAAAGAATTGACCTATGAAGATCATCTTGTGTGCATTATGGACTGCTAGGATTAAGTTTTGAAATGGTGTAATATTCCTATGTCAAAAATTCAGCGGAGTAATTATTCTGAGAGGGAGATTACCTGGGAGTCTAAGGAGAAAATGAAAAAGAAACATCCACAAATATTTGTATCTTATTACAGATCAATGATGTAACGATGACTGTGACTTTTGAATGAATTTTAGCTGATTATGAGATATAAAGTTTGGATTTGTATTCTATTGGATGTATAGCAAATTTCGAGGCCGAAATTTTTATAAGGAGGGGAGAATGTAAACCCCCGGTAATTTAATTGTGGGGAGGTTAACTCTCGGTATTAATTGGGGTGGCACCTAGTGTTATTATGACATTTAAGTTCCCTGTATGTCGCTTGGATTCTCGAGATGGGTTTCCGAGTCCTTAGGCTGAAGCGTTGCGTAGGGAATTATTTATATGATGGAGGGGGGACTCCCTCCATCATCCTGGCATCCGCTTCCATCAGGTAATCCCCTGATCTAGAGAGAGAGCCCAGAGAGAGAGATAGCCGGGAGAGAGAGAGATAGCCAGAGAGAGAGAGAGAGAGAAACAACGTGAGAGAGAGAGAGAGAAATAGCATGAGAGAGAGAGAGCGCGTAAGAGAAACAGAGAGAGAGATCGCGAGAGGGAGAGAAGAGTTGCCGGCCGATTCCCTTGGTTCAGGCTCGGTGGCATGCTCGCCGCCTCGCCGGGCCTGAGATCTGGCTGACGACCCCGCCGGCGCCGAGGGAGGCATCCGGTGGGGTGGTGGTGGAGAGAGAGTAGAGAGAGAGGGCCAATTGGCCCTCCTCTCGTGCGGTGGCGGTGGCTTCCGCCGGTTGGTTCGGGCCCGGCGGCGTGCTCGCTGCCTCGCCGGGCCCGAGCGTTGGCCTGTCGCCTCCACCGGCGCCGGGCGTGCGTCCGGTGGAGGTCCGGCCGGCTCCGGCCGGCCAAGGCGGCCGGCCGAGCCGCCGGCACAGCTCCGTGCCGCGCGATGAGTGGAATGCCGAGAGAAATTGAGGGAGAGATTGGGTGTTTGGCGGCCGGCCGCGGCGGTGGCCGGCTCTGGCCCGGCCACGGCGGCCGGGCCGCCCTCAATTTGGCCGCGGCGGCCCCGGCCGCCGGCCATGTTCCTGTCCCCTATTCGGTGAAATAGGGGATCGGGTGGAAGGAGTTGAACCGGGCCGGCTGGGCCGGCCGGTTCAGGCCTTTTGGGCCGTGCAGCGAGCTAACTTTGGGCTAGTTTTTGGGCCCTGTAACGGGCCGGGATTAGAAAAATAATTATATGGCTAGAATTTGGGTGAATTCTAGTTTCATGGGGTATTTGTACTTCCCCATTTGAGTATGTATAGGGGGAGATATTCGAGCCCAAAGTAGGGCCCGTGAAATAGTTTGGGTAGAAATCTAAGGGTCATTTTAACATTCGTATTCTAATAAATTAATTGTGTAATGATCCTGTAGGTGCTCAGACATCCGAATAGCTGATTTATACTGTTGGATTGCGTACTGAGGTAAGTAAGCCAGTTATCAGTATTTAATAATTGATTCATGAATGTTTAAATTATGAATTGTGATATGAAGAACTATTATTGGCTAAATTGTAAGTAGATGAATATTATGAATGCATGGCTGTTTATGTGCTATGATTTCATATGTGAATGCTATGCATGAGAGATGCAGTTACTATGACATTGATATGATGTATTACATGTAATTGTTCAGTAGGTATAATCCACTGTTTATGCAATATTGAGTTGTTATTAATATGATGAGTGCATGTGATGTGAGGTACTGTTATGTGTCGCCGCGGTTCTCCTTTATCATGTCATACCCTAGTATTTCGACCCTTTCAGTAGGGGGGATACTTGTTGGTACACTATAGTATTTCGACCCTTTCAGTAGGGGGGATACTTGTTGGTACACTATAGTATTTCGACCCTTTTAGTAGGGGGGATACTTGTTGGTACACTATAGTATTTCGACCCTTTCAGTAGGGGGGATACTTGTTGGTACACTACGGTATTTCGACCCTTTCAGTAGGGGGGATACTTGTTGGTACACTATGGTATTTCGACCCTTTCAGTAGGGGGGATACTTGTTAGTACATTATGGTATTTCGACCCTTTCAGTAGGGGGGATGCTTGTTGGTACACTATTGAGATATTGCAGGGCCGTGGTCACATTTACAGTTACCATTGAGAGTATAAACAGTGGGTTTACTTACATTGCATTTGAGTATTTGTGGAGTGTTTAAGCATGCAAATTATTATGTGCTTATTGATTGTTATGCTATGATTTGACTGTATAACGTGGCTTACTTACTGAGTGTAAGCTCACAAAATTCTTACAATGTTTTTATTAGAGCCACGAGGTTAAAGATGGATTGATGGGGTGATGGATCTTCTATTAAATAAAACAAGACCATTATTTTGTTGTAGCCCCAATATTACATATGTGTAGGGCTTGATGCCCAGACTTTATTATTGTGGTGTGTAAGGGTGTTAGCCCAAAACTTTTATTAATGTATTTGACTTGGTTTTTATTTATAATGGTGCTTTATGTTGAAAAATATGATGATGCCTTGCGTGCCCGGCACGCGGCGGGTTGTCACCCTAGCCCGATACTGGGTCTGGGGCGTGACAATTGGTATCTCAATAAAAATAGAAAACCAAAAACCAAAAGGATTAGTCATGTATTTCAGCTATCGGTCATGTGTTTCAACTATTTATCGTTGAAAGTGCTCTAATCGTGAAATCAGAACCTAAATACTTTTTAAAATATTAAATATTCAGATTTTTTTAAAAAATATTAAATATTCAAAGGAAAAAAATATTAAACATTCAAAGGATTCCTTATTTTTTTAAATCTAAGGAGGGACAAATAGAGCCCTACTACGTACCAAACTAAACTAAAAAATATTAGCTGCTCATCTAATGGGATGTGCAACATACTTTATAATGTACCTAGGTCTTTTTGAGAAAATCATTCCAACTTTCTTCCCTCAACAAATCTCTCTTTACTAATCTTTACCAAGGCAATCACCTCTTTTTTGACAGGTAAAACAAGATGAGCTTAGTCGAATTTAAAAGGACAGGTGATACTTAGACCACATGCAAAAAAAAAAAAAACTCTTCCATCCATCCACACACAAAAAAAGACCCCTTATAATTTATATATTTTTATCCATGAAGAATAGAGAAATACCACAATCCTCATTCTTGAGGATATTCTTTAAGGTAATGTTTAAAATAGAGAATAAAAGGGGATATCTAGAGAATACATCTCTTATTTCCAAAAGCCATAACTATAAGGCTGTGTTTGATATGGGAGATAAGGGAGATATCCTGGGGATATCCTCTGGATATTCCTCTTTATCTCCAAAAGCTATAGCTAGAGGGCTTAGTTCTGAAAAAGTTTAACCAGAGGGGATAACCCATGTTTAATCATGGGTTATCCCCTAAGAAACCCAGGAATAACTAAAGTTATCCCTTGATGGCAAATCTGTTATTTAAAAAAGATGATTATTCCTTGAGCTATTCCCTGGATAAATGCTATCCTATACACTTATCCAGGGATAGCCTTTTATGAATCAAACATAGCCTAAAGGATAGCTGAGAATAAAGTTAACCAGAGGGATAATCCATGGTTAACCACGGGTTATCCCTTTAATTTATTCCTTAAAAAATGCAGGAATAGCTGGTTATCCCTTCAAATAAAAGTAAAAAAAAGTTATCCTATGGATTTACCTTTTTTCATTTGATATGATCAATGGGATAGCCAAGGGATATCCCTAGGGATAGCCAGGGGATAAACTCTATCCCGTACAGAATTGATCCTTGTCACCCATCATGTGTCTTGAGCAGCCACTATCGAGATACCACTTTCGCTTTGATCTTTTGGCCGCAAGACACTCCTGCAAAATGATCAAGTCTTATATTTAGGTACCCAAGCTTTCTTGGGTCCTTCTTGGTTAGTAGCAAAAAGGACTGTTCCTTTTGGAACCCATATTTTCTTTCCTTCAACATTTAATTTCTTGTTACTTTTTCTTGCATTACATTCATAAGATTTATGACCTTTCTTGTTGCAATTGTAACATGTAACATCATTTGTTTTCTTAACAAAGAAAATGTTTACAAATTTTTGTTTCATGTTTGGTCTATATCCTAATCCAGCTCTATCAAAAATAGCCCATTGATTACTTAAAAGTAAATTCAGCTTTTTCAGAGCTATATGTAAATTTATTGACTATGTTCTTGTTTTTTAACTTCTTTCTTTAAGTTAAGGTTTTCATTCATGATCGATTCTTTTTCTTTTAGAAATCTCTCCTTTTCATCTTTTAAGTCCTTAACTTCAAGTGTTAATTCATTTTTCTCTTTACACAGATTTTAGTTTTTATTTTTCAAAAACTTGTTTTTCTTTTTCAGAATTTTAAAATCATTGACTAATTCATTGAAAGCTTCATATAATTCATCAAATATAAAATCATCATTGAGGGTTTCGGTACATTGTCGTCGTTGTTTGCCATGAAGCAAATGTTTGCAACTTTTTTTGTTCCTCCTGGAAGAGGATTCTTCGCTATCGCTCCATGTTGCAACATAAGCCTTCTTCTTCTTCTTGTAGGCTTTCTTCAATTGAGGACAGTCATATCTGAAATGCCCCGGTTTCTTGCACTCATAACATATTAAGGGCTACTTTTCCTTTTCTTTCTCCTTTTCTTTCTCTTTCTCTCCTTCCATTTTTGTTCCAGACTTTTTCTTATGGAAGTGTCTCCTTCTTTGCATGAATTTTTTGAATTTCTTTGCAAGGAGTGCAGTCTCCTCATCATCATCATTATCACTGCAGCTTTCCTCACTTTCTGCAGCCTTAAGAGCAATAGTTTTCTTCTTCTTGACTTCTTCCTCTTGATGTTGTTTCATAGTCAGCTCATGGGTCATTAAGGATCCAAGTAGCTCCTCCAAAGGTAAAACATTTAAATCCTTGGCTTCTTGGATTGCAGTCACCTTCGCTTCCCATGATCGTGGAAGAGACCTAAGAATTTTACGCACAAGTTCAGAATTAGTATAAGTCTTACCAAGACTTTTCAAGCCATTTACAATATCAATGAATCTTGTGTACATGCATGTAATTGTTTCAGTTTGATCCATGCTAAATAGTTCATATTTATGTACCAAAATATTAATTTTTAATTCTTTTACTTGATTAGTACCCTCATGGGTAACTTCTAATCTATCCCAAATTTCTTTTGCGGAAATATATGTAGAAATTTGATTAAATTTATTTGCATCTAATGAACAATACAAAATATTCATGGCTTTAGCATTGAGCTAAGCCAACTTTTTATCATGTTCATCCCATTCCGTTTTCGATTTAGGAATCACCATGTTGTCTACTCTAATTGTGGGTGTGTGTAGACCATTAACTATGATTCCCTATAAGTCATAGTCAAGTGCTTGAATAAAAATCTTCATCTTAGCTTTCCAATAACCATAATTAGTTCCATTGAATAAAGGAGGTCGATTAGTGGATTGACCTTCTAAATAAGATGAACTAGCTTGAGCTGCCATTTGGATCTTTTGCTCTTGATCGTTAGACCAAATTCAAATGAGCACTTACTCTGATACCAATTGTTGGCCCAGATGGCAACCCAAGAGGGGGGGGGTGAATTGGTTTCTAAAAATTTTTTTTAACTCTTTTTTAAATTAAATTGATTGATATCAAAGTATGCAAGCGGATGAAGTTAATCGAATCTAAGCACAAGCAATTAAAGAAGAGAGAGAGAGAGATCAAAACACTACAAACACAAAGATTTTATAGTGGTTCGGTGTAACCAACACCTACGTCCACTTCCAGGCTCCACTTGGTTCCACACTATAATCCTCTTGATTACAGTCGAGTTGTTTACAAGCTCATAACTCAAACTTGTTGTTTTACCCGGGATCACAACGAACCCAGCCGATTTTCCGAGCTTACCAGCATAAAACCCAACCTCAAGCTATATTTAGCTTGACCCAATGTATACCACCTCCACTAATTCAATCCCCCGATTGAATTAGCAATCAAATGAAATCAATTAATGTTTACAATAACAAACAGCTCCTCAAATGAGTGAATATGCAATATAAATAGACAGGGAATAGAAAAGCCTGTTTGAAGCGATTTGAATGTAGACTTGGCTTCTTTTCCTCTTCTCCTTTGAAAGGTTGAATCAAGCTCCAGCTCAGATTTCACCTAAGAATATGTTGTTGAGAAGATAGGAAAAAATAGGTTTTGGCTTCTTCTTTTCCTTCTTTGAAATCCTCCGAAATTGAACTTTATACGCCTTAGATTTCTTTTGAATCTTTCTTTAGAAGATGGGCGAGCTCACAGAGATTTCTCTTTTTGAAATGGCTCATTTTTTTTTTTGATATTTCTCCATTTTTTTTTTCTTTCTTGTTTTAAACGGTCTGTTCTCCCCTTTTTATAGATTTTCTTTAATCCAAGATTAGGTAGAAAACTAGCTGTTATTTCTATCCTTGGATTGCTCCTACACACAAGAAAAATAGCCGTTAGAAATTAGGTGAGAAAATGTTACCGTTGGAGGCCGTTCTGACACTTTGAAAATCCGTTCCTGTCAGGTTGGAGTCGGCTCCAACTTTTCATGTGTTGGCTTCACTTCGTGTATCCAAAAATGGTAATACAAGTTTTCGTTGAGGGATCGGATCCCGATAAGTTATGTGTCAGCTCCCCGCATCCAGGTGTCGGCTCCCGAAACAGAGAGTGTCGACTCTAAATATGGCTCAAAATACACTCTCTGTGCTCAGGTTAGAGTCGGCTCCACTCATTCTAGGTGTCGGCTCCTGAATCTTAGGTGTCGGCTCCCGAATTCCATATATCGCTCCAGAAACTGACGCAGAAAAGCATACTTCTGTCTCTCAGGTTGAGTCGGCTCCCGACATCCATATGTCGACTCCAGACCGTGCCAAATTTTGAGAACTATTCTGATACGCCCATGTGTCGACTCCTGACTTATAGGTGTCGACTCCAAGGTCTAAACTTTTGAAAATTACAATTTGAAACTCATCTTAAAATCAATTTTGAGTGATATTTGAATTGTTAAACTTTCTTAATACCTGAAACACTCCATAAATTTATCAGAAACAATGTGAATATACGCATGGCTTTTGTTAATTATCAAAATCAATAATTGGGTCAACATTGAGTTATATTGCAAGCATGGAATATGAAAAAAGGAATTAGGTCATTTATAACAGATCTATAATTGAATATGCATGTTGTCATAGCCTTTTAACAAAGAATGTTTGAACGCTGTTGTATGCCCTTGCATGTGAGAAATGATTTATATCATATGCTGCTTCATCTGTGAGCTAAGGTTTTCCATTACCTTAGAAGTAAGACAACTAGAGTCCAGGCACTTTCTAGTTTTTTATAGCACCTCTCTCATGCCCATTGTGACCAACTTTGCTTGTCGCTTTTGATCTTTCTTACCAAGGTTTTTCTTCACTATGGTCATAACATTTAGGTTTTTTTGCTCTAAATTCAGTTTTGACGTTAAAGCATTGGCAACAATATATATTATGAGGTCATGGTAGTTCAGTAGTTGATGGTTGCTTCATCATAGAAGTTACTGAAGGAGCAAGCTTTGTTCCACTGTCATTCACAATATTTGGCAATGCATAATTACTTCTTTCTTGTGCAAATGAATTCTGCTTGTTTTGGCCTGACGCAGACTTATACCACCACAATGAGATCGGGGTCTGCTATGTTAATCACAAATAGGCTTAGGATTGTGATAGACTAGTCTATTTTCTGATCATGTTTTCTTGCTTCGTCATATGAATATATAGCATAATAGGGATGAAATTGTAGGGAGACTTTGGATAATCTAGGTTCAAAGTAGATCGGGGATGAGGAAAAAAAATTCATAATATCTGAAAATTCTGATATCGGTAGAATTTTTCATCTCAACAATTTCAGTAATCTTTTTTTCTTATAAATAAAAAGTATCTCAAAGTATATAAATTTATTACATATGTTTAAAACATCATTTAGAATCACAAATCATCATTATTTTTATGTAGGTTGGGCACCATCTGCCTTTGATATCTATAGGACATTTATATTTAAGGGTGTTTGTTTATTATTTATTTAATTTGCATGAAAACTCTGAAGATCTTGTACATGCTTGGATTATGCCATTAGAAAGCTTCAGTAGCCTATTGCTTCATAGGCATAGCAAACATAACCATGGTTACAGTATCCTATGATCATAACCATAACCACCAAGTCTATTTGAAGCAGATATTTTATAGCAATCATGTTTGTTCGTTTATTGGTGAAAAACCCATTCATGGAGTTGTAGATTTTTTTGCATATTGATAATTAGGTGAGTTGAATAGAATAAAGGGATGCAATGCTAATTGGATTAATTTGATCAAATAGGGATCTCTATTATGATCCATCCAAGACAACTCAATTGTACAATTGAGAAGGGAACGAAGAGCTTGAGATTGAATCAACTTCTCCTAGAAGTGTGATAGTTAACTAATTAGATAGGATTGATTAATATAGCCATTGCATGTCTCTATCATTTGTGACTCCTTAATTGTGTCATGTCCTAAAAGCGCACAACTATATTTGTACATTTCACTATTGTTTATGTTATTAATTCTAATTTCGTAATATCCTTTTCTTTACATATATGTTGTTTTTATTTCATATAATTTTTTTAAAAAATTGATAATATTGTTTATACTATGAAATTCAGATGCAGAAGTTGAACCGAGCACCTACATTAGATGAGCTCTTCAAATACACCCATCAAAAGAAAAAGGATGGCAATCAATGGGTAAATAAAAAGGTGGAGACATCACATATAAGTATTTAAAAAACTTTAATTAATATATTTATACTATTTGTATGTTTAACTCATTATATCTAATATCTTTTACAGACTAATTTTATACAAATATGACAAGAGGTGGAATCAAGTCAAAGCTCAACTGAAAAGGATAGTGCAGAATCATCACAGCAGCCTCAACCCTCCATGATGCATGTATGGAAAGAGATGGTTGGAGTAAACAAGGGATGAATTTATGGACTCGGATCAAAGGCTAGCTTGCGGCAGGCTTCTCATCTTTTAGCCTCACATCCTTACGGAGTGGATTCAGGAGTGAAAGAAGATTTATAGTATATTTGAGACTGTATGTGTTCGAAATGAGGAGTTAGCTAATCAGAACAGTCATTTAGCAGCTCAAAACAATGAGTTGTCTGCTCGTATTTCTCGTACCGAGGAGTTCATACGTCTTATGATGGAAAAGATGCAGGTCAATCCATCTATAGTTCCAGCACCATCTTCAGCTGCTACCTCTGCAAATGATGGTGATTGCGATAATGTCGATGATGATGATGATGATCACGAGGAGGATTTATAATTTTTATTTTTTTCTATGATTGGAATGATACATGTTTGTGATACTTTTTTTCTTTTGTTATGAAAATTAGATATGATGACACTTGTACAATATTTTTGAACTTGTTTGTTATAAACTTGGATATGATGAACTTGTTATGAACTTTTTTGAGCTTGTTATGAACTTGGATAGGATGACACTTGTGGATAATTTGTATATATATAATCATGTGTATTTAAAAAATATTTTAAATTTTTTAAAGGTTATATTTGAATATTGTAAGGGATTTTGTTTCACAAAAAATCATTTTGCGAGGGATTGTTTCCTCGAATATTTATTTAGTGAAGGATAATTTTCTCAAAAATAAAGAAAAACTATTTAAAATATTTAAAATATCCTTTAGAAAATCCCTCAAAAAATCTCTCAAAAAAAATTGCCCTAAAAAAATCCATTCAAAAATCCCTTCGAAAAATTTCCCTCAAAAAATCCCTCTGTAAATTGCCCTCGAAAAATTCTTTGAAAATTTTTCCTTGAAAAATCCCTCAGTAAATTACCCTCGAAAAGTTTTCCTTGAAAAATCCCTCGGTATATTGCTCTCGAAAAATCCCTTAAAACTTTTTCCTTGAAAAATCCCATAGAAAAGTTTTCTCAAAAATTTCTCAAAAAATTTCTTTCAAAAAATCTATTAGAAATTTTCAAGGGATAAATTCCGTCGAAAAATCTCTCGGAACATAAATTTCTTTGAAAAAATTCCTCAAAAAAAATTTTAAGAAGAATTTTTCCAATGACCATTTATTCATCAAAAATATAAGTTATCCACGGATTTTTTTTTCTTTTTCCGTTGAAAAATCCCTCGTGACCCTTTTTCTTGTAGTGCTTGCTGGTCGACGTTCCATAGGATATGCTATCAGTCATCGCCGGTTTACTCACCAAAAACTCCGACTACATCTGGTTCAGATCCGTCTGCGTCTGGCGGCGACGCGCGACGGATCCCCTGCCTCGTCATATTCCCGTCCAGCGGCCTCTGCTGATCCTCCCGGAGAACCAACACTTGTACAGCCCCTCCACCAACACAACCCAGTGGATCCACCTCCCGGAAGCATTTCAGAAGCGGTGCTGCGGCTCGTCCCACAGCTGGCTGGCCTTCGTCGACCGCGACCCCTACGTTTTCCTCTTGAATCCAATCATGGGGTCTCGGATCGATCTTCCACCGATAATATTGATCCGAACCCGCAGACTGCGATCAGCTTCGACCAGCAGCATTCTGCGTCGCATCACGGAAAGAGAAGCCTGATCAGCTCTACATCCAAAAGGTGGTTCTATCCGCGAACCCGAATTTAGTTGCTCGCTGGACCGCCGTGGCCATTCTCGGTGCACGTCACCTCAGACGCACCATGTAATGTTCTAGAGGCCAGGAGATGAGAAGTGGACTGGACCCTGATTAGGCATGGGCACTGGGCCGTGCCGTGCCAGGCATGGCCCAGGCCCATCGTGCCCAAAAAATTACTGTGCCGTGCCTGGCACGGCCCATTAACAAATGGGCCGTGCCAGGCACGGCCCACTAAAAAAATTTAAATTCGGCACGGCCCGTGACCCATCAAGAAATGGGCCACGGGCCGTGCCTGCCACGGCCCAGAAGGGCCGTTGCTGGGCCATGCCAAAATGGCCCTTCTGGGCCATTTTGTGGGCCGTACCATGGCACGGCCCAGCAACGGCCCTGCTGGGCCGTGCCATGGCACGACCCACAAAGTGGCCCAGAAGGGCCATTTTGGCACGGCCCAGCAGGCCCAGCAACGGCCTTGCTGGGCCATGCCATCCAAAATGGCCCTGCTGAGCCATTTTGTGGGCCGTGCCATGGCACGGCCCACAAGGGCCGTGCCATGGCACGGCTGGTGCTAGGAGCACACTATGCACCTAGGCACCAGCCAGCTGATCCAAGCCATGATCCTGATCGGCGATGATGGATCCGACGATTACGATCGATCTGATTGGAGATGATGCGTCGGTTGAGATCAATCCATGTCATAATCCTGATCGGCGATGATCGATCCGATGGTTGCGATCCATCCGATCGGCGATGATCCGATGGTTGCGATCGATCCAAGCCATGATCCTGATCGGCAATGATCGATCGGACTGTTGCGATCAATTTGATCGGAGACGATCCGACGGTTGCGATCGATCCTAGCCATGATTTCGATCGGAGATGATCGATCCAACAGTTGCGATCTATCCTATCAGCGATGATCCGACGGTTGCGATCGATCCAAGCTATGATCCCGATCGGCGATGATCGATCGGACCATTGTGATCAATCCGATCGGAGATGATCTGACGGTTGCAATCGATCCAAGCCATGATCCCATTCGGCGATAATCGATCCGACGGTTGCGATCGATCCAATCGGAGATGGTTCGACGGTTGCAATCGATCCATGCCATGATCCCGATTGGCGATGATTGATCCGACGGTTGCGATCAATTCGATCGGCGATGATCTGACGATTGCGATCAATCCAAGCCATGGTCCCGATCGGCGATGATCGATCCGACGGTTGCGATCCATCCAATCGGAGATGATTCGATGGTTGCGATTGATCCAAGCCATGATCCCGATCGGTGATGATCAATCCAACAGCTGCGATCCATCCGATCGAAGACGATCTGACGGTTGCGATCGATCCAAGCCATAATCCCGATCGATAATGATCAATCGGACTGTTGCGATCAATCTGATCCGATGTCTGCGATCGATCCAAGCCATGATCATGATCGGCGATGATCAATCCAATGGTTGCGATCCATCTGATCGGAGATGATCCGACGTCTGCGATCGATCCAAGCCATGATCCTGATCAGCGATGATCAATCCGACGGTTACGATCCATTTGATCGAAGACGATCCAACGTCTGGATCGATCCAAGCCATGATCCCGATCGGCAATTATCAATCCGACAGTTGCGATCAATCCGATCGGAGATGATCCGATGGTTGCGATCGATCCAAGCCATGATCCTGATCGGTGATGATCAATCCAACAGTTGTGATCCATCCGATCAGAGACGATCCGATGGTTGCGACCGATCCAAGCCATGATCCTGATCGGCAATGATCGATCGGACTGTTGCGATCAATCTGATCGGAGACGATTCGATGGTTGCGATCGATCCAAGTCATGATCCCGATCGATGATGATCGATCAGATCATTGCGATCAATCCGATCGGAGATGATCCGACAGTTGCGATTGATCCAAGCCATGATCCCAATTAGGGATGATCGATCCAACGGTTGCGATCGATCCGATCGGAGATGATCCGACGGTTGCGATCGATCTATGCCATGATCCTGATCAGCGATGATCGATCCAACGGTTGCGATCCATTCGATTGGCGATGATCCGATGGTTGCAATCGATCCATGCCATGATCCTGATATGCTATTATCGATCGAACGGTTGCAATCTATCCAATCGGAGATGATCCGACGATTGCGATCGATCCAAGCTATGATCCCGATCGGCAATGATCGATTGGACCATTGTGATCAATCCGATCGGAGATGATCTGACGTCTTTGATCGATCCAAGCCATGATCCTGATCGGCGATGATCGATCTGACGGTTGGGATCGATCCAAGCCATGATCCCGATCGGCAATGATCAATCCGACGGTTGCGATCAATCCAAGCCATGATCTCGATTGGTGATGATCGATCGAACCATTGCGATCGATCCGATCGAAGACGATCCGATGGTTGCGATCGTTCCAAGCCATGATCCCGATCGGGGATGATCGATCCAACGGTTGTGATCTATCCCATCGAAGACAATCCGACAGTTACGATCGATCCAAGCCATGATCCCGATCGGCGATGATCGATCCGACGGTTACGATCCATCCGATCGGCGATGATCCGACGGTTGCGATCTTTCTTTTTTTTCTTCTTACTTATTGTATTATGTTCTAGAGGTCAGGCCTAGCCCCCCTTCCTTCTGTACCATTTTAATTTTAAATTAATAAACTGATAGGGATCTATGCCAAACCCCTCACCATTATGGTGGCTTTATATTAATAAAAATTTTTATTCCTAATAATTTTTTAATTTATAAAAAAATTATATTTTTTATAATTTTTTTATTTGAGCTGTGCACGGGCCAGACCCCAGGTGGGCCATGCCTGGCATGGCCCAGGACCCCTGGGCCGTGCCTGACACGGCCCACCTGGGCCGGCACGGCTCAGGCCCACCTGGGTCATGCCAGCACGGCCCACCTGGGCCGGCACGGCTTAGGCCCACCTGGGCCGTGCTGGCATAGCACGACGGGCTGGCCCAGGCCCGTCATGGGCCGTACCGTGCTGGGCCAACAGAAAAAAATTTTTGAGCCCAGCATGGCCCGATAAACTGGGCCGTGCCGGCATGGCCTGGTACTGTAGCAGTGCCGGGCCATGCCTGGCATGGCCCATCAGGGCCTGGGCCGTGCCGTGCCATGGGCGGCACGGCCCAGTGCCCACCTCTAACCCTGATCGATCGAAGCGTCTGCATTTATGACGTAGCGTTTTGCAGTGGAAAAATTTACTTCCTCCATGGCTGCGGGTTTCTACTCGAGCATGATGTTGATTCGGCCAAATCAGTGATCATTTATTATTGCTTGGTCTCCTCTCTGTTTATTGAGAATTATCTGGTGGTCTCTCTTCTGGAGTCCGGGAAGAAGCACTTGTAATAACCCGTCGCTTTTAATGGTCCTTATTTTATTACTATCGTTTTACTAATTAAGAACTGATAACAGCCCCCCTTTAATATTGAACGCTTGCTTGATGGGAGCATGCGGTGAAGGGATTTGAGTATAAATAGGGAACCCTTCTTAAGGCTTTCAACAAGGTTATCGAAAGAAAAACCTAATAAGCGGAGGCATTGAGTCCCTGATCAAGAGCACATCCTGAGGGCATACACCATCAGAGTGCGATGGCTCATTGATTGGAAGAACTCAATCAAGATCCATCGAGAGGAGGAAGATCAATCAAGATCTATCGAGAGGAGGAGGAAGATCAATCAAGATCCATCGAAGGAGGAAGATCGAGATCCCTAGAGAGAAGGAAGATCAAGATCCTGTGCAGCTGATTCAAGGAAGATCGAATTCCTTACCCTCATCGGAAAGAACATTAATAATAATGGCTGGAGGTATTTATCAATCATAATAAATATATTGATATCGTATTTCCGCATATTTGATATCATGATCAATATATTTAAATTAAGTCTTACTTTTGGTATCAGAGCTTTTTAAACCTCTGCCTTATTTTGTGAGTGTTTCTATCAAAGTTTCTCTTTTCAAGCAATTTATGCCGCGTGTTTTCCGTTTTCAGTTTTTTGGATCTCAGGTTTCGATTTTTTGCTCGGTTCTGATTTTGTTCACGGAATTGAGTAGAAACCATTAAACCTATCTAAGATTCTGATTTTTTGCGGAAACAAAACGTGGCCTCTTTCTTTTCTATTAAAGATTTCTTTCTGGCATTAAAGGTTTTCCGGATTTCTTTCTGGTATTAAAGAGATAGCATTAAAAAAAGGAAGAGAAAAAAAACGTAGCATTAAAGAAAGAAAAAACTAAAGAAAGGAAATGCAGCGGAAACATGGCTTCCATAACCATATGCGGTGACACATTAAAAAAGAGAGAAAACGTGGCCTGTTTTGGTTTTCGCTTTTCTTGCTTATGGTCTTTCTGTTCTCTCACAGAATTTAAAATCTGGATTGGTTGAATTTTAAATGCATTTATTATCTATTTAATATTTTATTAAATCATGTAACATGATTTATTTTTATCATTTGTTTCTTAAGTTTAAATTTTTGTATTAAAATACACCTCCTGAGTCTTTATGCCTACGGTGTTTTGCATAGACTGGCCCAAAGGAATAATGAGCTACGGCCGGACGTGTTTTAATTAACAAAAATTTTTCTTAAGATAATAATTTCAAAATTCATTAAATAGATAATTGAAATGTTGTCTCATGTTCTGCATACTAGATTTATTCTATGCATAAATTTGGTGGTAGTATGAAAATCACAGTGCAAATCCTTTCAAGGTCTGATTGGTCAGTTGGTGTCTAGAAAGGTAAAGAGATTATGGTTACTTAATTGGTTCTGTTGACTGACCTAAGGAAAGCAACGGGGGGACCCCCACTTCTCTTTCACTGGCTTGGCCAATTTGACTAACTCAGATATTGATTTGGAAATGTTACGTTGATTAAGATCACTACCTAATAATCATGCTAAATTGGTTAATCTATATGCATATAATGGAATTCAATGTCATGTGATCAATATGATTTTGATTAATTGAGGAGTAGCCACAACATCTTTGATTAATCAAAATTATATATTGAGTTGCAAAGATCACATAAGGTTAGATGACATTAATTGTGACTGATTATATTAATGTAATGAATCTTATCCCACAGGAATTTTTGTTGCACTAATATAATTAATTAGGATGCGATAACAAATTATTTTCTTAATTACCCATAGGAATTAAGAAAGAAATATAATTTGTTAGTCACATCATTAAGTTAATGAGTCTATTTGAGTATAATAACTTAGCCCACATGTAGTTATTGTATGTTATTGATTCATGTTATTGCATGTTTACATTGGTAAAACATGACATCAAGTTATATGCCTCAAATTCAATTACATGAACATGATTTTATTTTTATGCAGCTATTTTGCCTGTTAATATTTCTGATATGAAATGTGACGTTCCTGATTTAAGTGGTGATAATTATAAATTATGGAAGAGAGAATTCTTCTTCAATTAGGGTGCATGGATATTGACTATGCTATCAGGAAGGATGAACCACATTCAGTTATATCTACTAGCACTCAGGCTGAGATTGCTGCGTATGAATGATGGGAACGGTCCAATCGCCTCAGTATGATGTTCATACGTACTAAAATTTCTGCTAGTATACGTGGTTCAATTCCTGAGTGCAAAAATGTCAAGGAACTTCTGAAGGCTATTTATGCACAATTTGAGTCTTCAGATAAGACAATGGCTAGCACCCTAATGATAAAATTATCATCAATGAAGCTCACTACGGTTGGAGGTGTGCATGAGCACATCATGAAGATGAGGGACATTGCGGCTCAATTGAAATCCCTAGAGGTTGAGATTTCAGAATCTTTCTTGGTGCACTTTATTTTGAGCTCACTCCCACAGCAGTATAGTCCCTTCAAAATATCTTACAACACACATAAGGACAAATGGTCAATTAATGAACTTCTGACCATGTGTATTCAAGAGGAAGGGAGGCTGATTTTAGAAATGGGAGAAAGTGCACATTTAGTCACTCAAAGAAAGACTAAAGCTCCCAAAGCCAAACGCAAAGGAAAGGGTAAAGTATCCATCCATACATAAGACAAGGAGTCCAAGTGCTTCTTTTGCAAGAAGAAAGGGCATATAAAGAAAGATTGTCTCAAATTCAAAGCTTGGCTTGACAAGAAAGGTACTCTAACCTCATTCGTATGTCATGAATCCAATTTGGTTATATGTCATAACACATGGTGGATTGATTCTGGTTTTACAATCCATGTTTCAAATACCTTGCAGGGTTTTCTAAATCAAAGGAAACCATTGGAAAGTGAACAAAGCATCTATTCAGGAAACAAGATGGGTTCACATGTGGAAGCAATTGGAACGAGCAGACTTATTTTACATTCTGGTTTTGTTTTGGATTTGAAAAAGACATTTTATATTCCAAGTTTCTCTAGAAATTTGATTTCAGTGTCAAGGCTTGTACCAGCAGGATACTCCTTTAATTTTAATAAAAGCTCTATTGATTTATTTTATAAATCTAAGCTTATTGGGAATGGTACATTGTTAGATAATCTTTTTTAAATTAATTTAAAAAATAATACCACCTATAATGTGATGCACACCCAAACTGGTATGAAAAGATGTGTTATAAATGAGAACTCCTCTATTTTGTGGCATCGAGATTAGGTCATATCTCCATTGAGAGAATTAAAAGATTAGTAAAAGATGGAGTACTTGATACTCTTGATTTTACTGATTTTGACACTTGTGTGGACTGCATAAAGGGAAAGCAAACCAACATGTCCAAGAAAGATGCCAAGAGAAGTTTGAAAATACTGGAGATCATACATACGGATATCTATAGCCCAGATATGGATTCGTATGGTCAGAGATACTTCATCTCATTTATTGATGACTATTCATGATATATGTATCTCTACCTACTTCATAATAAGAACGAAGCATTAGATGCCTTTAAGGTATTTAAGGCAGAAGTAGAGAAACAATGCGGCAAGCAAATTAAAATCGTGAGGTCAGATAGAGGTGGAGAATATTATGGTAGATACACTGAGAATTGACAAGTACCTGGTCCGTTTGCTCAGTTTCTTGAAAAAAATAGAATTGTTGCACAATACACCATGTCAGGGTCTCCTGACCAAAACGGTGTAGCTGAAAGGAGAAACCGGACATTATTGGACATGGTAAGGAGCATGATTGTCAGCTCTAACTTACCTAAATCCTTGTGGATTGAAGCTCTTAAAACTACTGCGTATATATTGAATCGGGTTCCAACCAAGGCTGTTTCCAAAACATCATTTGAGTTATTTAAAGGTTGAAAACTAAGTCTGCAACATATACGTGTTTGGGGATGCCTATCTGAAGTAAGAGTCTATAATCCACAAGAAAAGAAACTAGACCCAAGGACTATTAGTGGATACTTTATTGGATGTGCTGAGAAGTCCAAGGGTTATAGATTTTATTGTCCATCTCACAGCACTAGGATTGTGGAATCAAGAAATGCAAAATTTTTTGAGAATGACTTGATCAGTGGGAGTGATCAATCTCAGTATTTGGCTTCTTCTGAGAAACACTACAACAATTTTTAATTAGACTACGTCTAAAAAATGTAGTATTTTATATATGACTACATTTTCTAAACCGTAGTCTAGGTGAGTGTAGTTAAAAGTGTAACTGTAGTTAAAAGTCCCTCTTTTAGACTACGTTTTTAGACGTAGTTAAAAGTCAAAAAAAACGTAGTCTTTAAATACATTTAGACTACGTTTTTATTGAAAAATGTAGTCTAAAGTCGAAAAAACGTAGTCTTTAAATATATTTAGACTACGTTTTTATCAGAAAACGTAGTCTAAAGTCAATAAAACGTAGTCTTTAAATACATTTAGACTACGTTTTTATCAGAAAACGTAGTCTAAAGTCGAAAAAAACGTAGTCTTTAAGTACATTTAGACTACGTTTTTATCAGAAAATGTAGTCTAAAGTCAATAAAACGTAGTCCTTAAATACATTTAGACTACATTTTAATCAGAAAATGTAGTCTAAAGTCAATAAAACGTAGTCTTTAAATACATTTAGACTACATTTTTATCAAAAATGTAGTCTAAAATCAAAAAAACGTAGTCTTTAAATACATTTAGACTACGTTTTTATCAGAAAATGTAGTCTAAAGTCGAAAAAACGTAGTCTTTAAATACATTTAGACTACGTTTTTATAAGAAAATGTAGTCTAAAGTCAATAAAACGTAGTCTTTAAATACATTTAGACTATGTTTTTATCAGAAAATGTAGTCTATTATGAACATTTAGACTACATTTTTATATTAAAAATGTAGTCTAATATCAAATCCTGTCATACAAACATATAATTTCAATTCCAAAAAAATCCTAAAAATATTGAATTCTTCGTGCAAACTGTCATACAAACATTTACTGTCATACAAACATATAGTTTCAATTCCAAAAAACCTCAAATACATTGTCCAATACTATCATACAAACATCTTTCCACATAACATTTCTTCAAATGCAACCTTGTAAGTACTCGACCCATTCTCCACGCATAATGTCGATCTCTTCTTGTTTATAAGTTTTCTTCTCGCCAAACTGCATATATACATAAGTTAATCAGAAAAGAGCACTAAATAACACATGATACAAAAATCTAAAATCATAAAAAGTACTACTTATATGAATCATGTACGCAATAATAACAAACCTTTTCATATAAGTTACTCATAAAAAGAGCACTAAATAATACATGACATAAAAACCTAAAATCATAAAAAGTAGAACTTATGTGAATCATCTACGCAATAATAACCTACGTACCTTTTCATCGGTTGAAATGATATAATTCTCGATGATCTCCTTCATATACATGATGACATAATAGCTGCTTTGGACACTTGATAAATACTTGAATTTGAAAATAGTTTTTCAATATAATCAACAACAAATAAGATAACATGTGAGATGAAATGTTATTTCATATTAGAATCAATAAGCATTGTGAATCTAATTTTTCATCAATAATGCAATAATAATTTTTACACGATAATTATGAATAAAAGGGTAGAGTAAATAGACACATGAAGGTAGACCATGGACCAGTGAATATACTAAAAGTACCCAGAGTTATTAGATTGATCCACATAACTAACGCTCATTAGCATCTATTTAGAAAAATAGTGTAACGTATTAATAAAGAATTGTAAATCCATCCTTTACATGATTAGAGGCCTTTTGATTTCTACAATATGTCCCCACATATTTGTAACTCATCATCAGATGTGCCATCGAAATGGGTAAAAGGACATGTTTGAAATTATCCTTCGAGCTCTTGCATTGAGCAGTTAAGGTTATGAACACATCTGGTACTATCACTTCGAACTCCGATATCCATCATATCTTATCACATGAGATATCCACCTCAACATATCGGAAATTACGTTACTGGATCTCAGAAGATACCACATAGTCATATACCTTTTCACGTATAAAAGTTCGATTATGCTCATCCTGAAGCCACTTTTGTCTCCTTGTTTTATTTGGATTAGCTGCCTTCAATTCTTCCATATGTTGCCTGTATGTTAGAACTTATTCAGTTATGACTACATACTTTATAAGAACATTTAATGAGACTCAAATAACTTGTGATGGGTCTGACTTACTCTACATAAGCTGCAACTTCTGTTGTATTTTCCAACACATAAAGATGTGCTTGCTCTAACTCTTTCGCATCAGCTTTAAATACATGAGAAGCAGAAAGTGGTTTTCCAATACTGTGTTGACCAGCACACTCATTTCTCATTGATGGGATCCCAACAGCTTTCATATTTGACAAGTACTCCGAACAATATTCTACAGCTTCTTCAGCAATATAACATTCTGCAATGCAACCTTCTGGCCTATTGCGATTGCGTACATATCCTTTTAAGATCTTCATGAATCTTTCAAAAGGATACATCCATCTTAAATATACTGGTCCGCATAACTGGACTTCGCGTACAAGGTGTACGGTTAAATGAACCATTATGTCAAAAAATGAAGGAGGATAATTCTTTTCCATCAAACATAAAGTCTTCACAAGTTCTTCTTGTAGCAAACTAAGATTGCAAGTATCCACAACTTTTTTGCAAAGTGCATTGAAGAACAAACTTAGTCTAGTTATTGTGGATCTCATGTTCTTATTCAACAATCCTCGTAATGCCAATGGAAGAAGTTGTTGGATCAAAGTATGGTAGTCATGAGATTTTAGGCCATAAAGCTTTAATTCTTCCATAGAAACACAATTTCTTAAGTTAGAACAGTATCCATCTGGAACTTTAAGTGTAGATAACATCTTGCAAAATTTGATTTTCTCAGCCTTAGAAAGTGTGTAACTTGCAGCAGGCAAATATGTTCTTTTTTCACCCACTATTGGTTGTAGCTCACTTCGAATTCCCATATTTACTAGATCTAAACGACTGCTTAGTCCATCTTTTGACTTTCCAGGTATATCAAGAAGGGTTCCCACGATACTCTCACATACGTTTTTCTCAATATGCATCACATCTAATACATGACGTACATGAAGAAACTCCCAATATTCAAGATCAAAAATATTGACCTTTTTTTCCATGCAAGTTTAGACTTTGCCTCTGAAACCTTGTCCTTCTTTTTTAATTTCTCAACATGCACTGTATTTGCTTGCTTTTTTCCATACACATAATTAATATTTCTGGTGTTTTGTAAAATTTCTGTTCCAGTTAAAGGTTTAGGCTCAACATCAAACTCTTGACAACCATTAAATGCCTTTTTTGCTCTTCTATATGGATGATTTCTGCGCAAAAATCTTCTATGACCTTGGTACACATTTTTTCGACTATGTTTCAAGTATACACTATGTGTATTTTCAGCACAAATTGGGCAAGCCAAATAACCTTTAACACTGCAGCCACTCAAATTTCCATACGCGGGAAAATCATTTATTGTCCATAGTAATACAGCCTTTAAGGTGAATACCTCTTGCAAATATGCATCGTAAATTTTAACACCGACATCCCATAGCATTTTTAAATCATCAATAAGTGGTTGCAAGAAGATATCAATATCATTTCCCGGCTGCTTAGGACCCGATATCAACAAGGTTAACATCATAAACTTTCGCTTCATACACAACCATGGTGGGAGATTATAGGTAATAAGTACGACAGGCCATGTACTGTGACGACTACTTAAGGAGCTATGTGGATTTATCCCATCTGCTGCAAGTGCCAATCGAAGATTTCGTGGCTCACATGCGAAATCAGGCCATTTGTGGTCTATTAATTTCCATGATGCTGCATCTGCTGGATGTCGAATGTAACTGTCAACTTCTCTTTCACTAGAATGCCATATCAAATCTTTCGATATTTGACGAGTACCATACATTCTTCTAAACCTGGGTATTGGGGGAAAATACCACACAACTTTTGCCGGCATGCCTACTTTTGGATGATTGGATCCTTTAGGAATCTTCCATCTTGATTCAGAACAATTTGGACATACATCAACATCCTTGTTTGCATTTCTATATAAAATGCAATCATTTGGACATGCGTGTATCTTTTCATATTGCATTCCTAAGGCGCACAATGTCTTTTTTGCTTCATATATTGATGTTGGCATCAAATTTCCTTTTGGAAGCACATCACCCCAAAAGCTTAAAAGCTCATTGAAACTTGCATCGCTCCACCCATATTTTGTTTTAAAGTTGTATAATCGTACCAAAACAGAAAGCTTAGTGAACCCACTACAACCAGTGTATAAAGGGCGCTCAGCATCATCCAACAAGTCAACGAATTTCTCTGGATTACATTCAAATAGATCTCTAGCTGCTTCAACCATTTCCACAGCATTAATATCATCATTGTATTGAAGACAACATTCTTCAGCATCTAAGGTACACTTATCTTCCTCAACATTACATATGTTTTCGCCATGCCATATCCATACGTCATAACTTGAGTCGATACCATTACAAAAAAGATGATCTTTAACCACTGTGATATCATGAACTTTCATATTCCCACATTTTATGCATGGACATTGTATGGAACTAGGGTCACTTAAATTTCTTTTAACATGATTCAAAAAAACTTCGACACCATCCTCATATCTTTTTGTACGTCTATCAGCAGAGTACCATGACTTATCTAGTCTGTTTAAATTCAAAAAATACTAGTAACTAGTTAATTAAATCAACAAATATAATTAATTTTATCTAACAAACTAATTAAATTTATCAAACCATATAGAAGTAAAAAAAATTGAAAGATGATAAATTAATTAAAAAGATAAATAATAACTTACAGTGGTTTAGCTTCCTTTCCTTTGTCATCAATCTCTTTGGACTTACTTTCCATACCTGATGAATTCATCATATCCTAAAATAGAAAAATATTATGTTTAGAAAACGTCTCTCTCTCTCTCGAAAACGTCGAAAACGTCTCTCTCTCTCTCCACCGGAAACGTATCTCTCTCTACCGGAAACGACTCTCTCTCTCCCCCGGAAATCTCTCTCCCAAAAACGTCTCTATCCTCTCTCTCAGAAACTTCTAACGTCTCTCTCTCTCTCAAACGTCTCTCTCTCTCTCCCGAAAATGTGTCTCTCTCTACCGGAAACGACTCTCTCTCCCCCGGAAATCTCTCTCCCAAAAACGTCTCTATCTTTCTCTCTCCCGGAAACTTCTCTCTCTCCCGGAAACATATCTCTATCTCTCTCTCTCTCCCAAAAACATCTCTCTCTCTCTCTTGGAAACATCTCTCTCTCATCTCTCTCTCTCCCGAAAACGTCTCTCTCTCCATGGAACCATGCCCCCCCCTCTCTCTCCCGAGAACGATACCCCCCTCTCCCGCTCTCTCTCCCGGGAACGATGCCCCCCGCTCTCTCTACCTGGAACGATGCCCCCCCTCTCTCTCTCTCTCCCTGGAACCCCTCTCTCCCTGTAACAATGCCCCCCTCCTCTCTCTCTCTCTGCCCCCCCCCACCTCTCTCTCTCTCTTTGTGAAACCCCTCTCTCCCTGGAACGATGCCCGCCCCCTTCCTGTTGCCAATCTTCTTGTTCTCCCCCCCCCCTAAGCATCTCTCTGATACGATGCCCCCTCCCATGTTTCTTGATCGTAGAAGACTAGGGTTAGGGTTGTTTTAAACGAAAACTAGGGTACAAGAAAAACTAGATAACTTAGCCCTCTTCCCTGGCTAAGAGATGCATACCTGGATCAACGATGATGGCAATGGTGATGAAGTCTTTGTAAACCAAACTTTGATGGTGGTGGTGATGGTGTCTCCTCAACCGTAATCCTACGGGGTGGGCGGTGGAGTCGCAAATGAAACCCTAATCTAGAACAAAACTACCGCGGGATATCGAGGGTTTCCTTTAAGAAAAAGGGGGGGAAGCGAATTACGAGGACGAGGGAAAAAGATAAATTTTTAGTTTTATATTAGACTACATCTTAATTAAAAATGTAGTCTTTTTACATTATTATATAAAATAATATAAGATTACGTCTTAATTAAAAACATAGTCTTTTTACATTATTATATAAAATAATATAAGACTACGTCTTAATTAAAAATATAGTCTTTTTATATTATAAGATAATATAAGACTAAGTCTTATTTAAAAATATAATCTTTTTATATTATCAGATAATATAAGACTACATCTTAATTAAAAACGTAGTCTTTTTACATTATTATATAAGATAATATAAGACTATGTCTTATTTAAAAATATAATCTTTTATATTATCAGATAATATAAGACTACGTCTTAATTAAAAAGCGTAGTCTTTTTTGACATAATATCAGATAATATAAGACTACATTTTAATTTAAAATATAGTCTTTTATATTATCAAATAATATAAGACTACGTCTTAATTAAAAACGTAGTCTTTTTTTATTATCAGATAATTTAAGACTACGTATTAATTAAAAACGTAGTCTTTATGTAATATCAGATAATATAAGACTACGTCTTAATTTAAAACGTAGTCTTTTTATATTATCAAATAATATAAGACTACGTCTTAATTAAAAACGTAGTCTTTTTTATTATCAGATAATATAAGACTACGTCTTATTTAAAAACGTAGTCTTTTATATTATCAAATAATATAAGACTACGTTTTTAATAAAAGATGTAGTCTTTTAAATTATGAAAAATTATGAAAACGTAGTCTAAAATATTAGACTACATTTTTTACGAAAAACGTAGTCTTTTTTTAAAACCTACCGTAGTCTATTCCACTAGTAGTGAAAGATCATTCAGTTATTCCAGCTTCCACTTCAAGTGAGGGATTGGTTGTTATTTATAGCACTCCTCAAACTCAATTAAGTGCCCAACAACCAGTCATTGAGATTTCACAAGCTGATGATAATCTAGAAGATCGTGTTGTTCATCAACAATCAGTTGTGCAAGATACTCCTCAAGAGGTCATTGACACAACATTAAGAAGATCAACTAGAATAAAGAAATCAGCAATTCCTAGTGAGTATGTTGTGTATCTACATGAATCTGACTATAACATTAGAGCCAAAAATGATCCTGAAATATTTTCACAAGCCATGAGTTCTAAGGAATCAAACTTGTTGTTCAATGCCATGAAGGATGAGATGGAATCTATGGCATCTAATCGAGTCTGGGATCTTATTGAGTTGCCTGATGGTGTAAAAGCCATTGGATGTAGATGGATCTTCAAAATAAAGAAAGACTCACAAGGAAACATTGAGAGATATAAAGCAAGACTCATTGCCAAAGGATTCACTCAGAGGGAAGGAATCGACTACATGGAGACATTTTCTCCTGTATCCAAAGAAAGACTCTCTTCCGAATAATTATGGCATTGGTAGCTCATTTTGATTTTAAGTTACATCAAATGGATGTGAAGACCGCATTCCTTAATGAAGATCTAGAGGAAGAGGTTTACATGAAACAGCCTGAAGGATTTTCCTCTGGTGATGGTGAGCATTTGGTTTGCAAGCTTAAGAAATCAATATATGGATTGAAACAAGCCTCACGTCAGTGGTATTAAAATTTTATGATGTGATCTCTTCCTTTGGTTTTGAAGAGAACATCATGGATCAATGATATACCAGAAGGTTAGTGGGAGCAAAATTTGTTTCTTGGTCCTATATGTGGATGACATTCTACTTGCAACCAATGATAAATGGTTGCTATATGAGGTGAAACAATTTCTCTCCAAAATTTTGATATGAAAGATATGAGTGAGGCATCTTATGTCATTGGCATTAAGATCCATAGAGAAAGATCTCGAGGCATTTTGGGATTGTCTCAAGAAACTTATATCAATAAAGTCTTGGAGAGATTTTAGATAAAAAATTATTCACCAAGTATTGCACCTATAGTGAAGGGTGACAAGTTCGCTTTGAACCAGTGCCCTAAAAATAAACTTGAACGGGAACAGATGCACAACATTCCATATGCTTCAGCTGTTGGAAGCCTAATGTATGCTCAGGTTTGTACAAGACCTGACATTGCATTTGCAGTAGGAATATTGGGAAGATATCAGAGTAATCCAGGTTTAGACCACTGGAGAGCTGCTAAAAAGGTCATGAGGTATCTTCAAGGGACCAAG
>UESW01003903.1:1675725-1706676 GCA_900491605.1 Calamus simplicifolius | reverse complement strand
TTATTTCATTCGTTTCTTTATTAGTTTTTTCTTATGAAATTGGTTTCTTAAAACTAAAAGGATTAGTCATGTGTTTCAGCTAGTTATCGTTGATGGTGCTCTAATGGCGAAATCAGAACCTTAGTCAGGAATAATTATTTGTGAATACTCTTTAAAATATTAAATATTCAATTTTTTTAAAAAAATAATTAAATATTCAAAGGATTCTATATTAAATCTAAGGAAGGATAATTGTTCGGTACAAGCATGCGCTACTATCAAACTAAATTAAAAAATATTAGCTGCTCATCTAATGTTATAGTGTACTGTAGAGGATCCTAATTTTCCTAGTAGGTCTCTTTGAGAAAATCACTCCAACTTTCTTCCTCTTATCCAACCTAACCCAATACAGCTATACTTAAATTAGCTAAAACTAATATATGCTTCCTCAAAGAGAAGCTTCTCTAACCTCAACAAATCATGCCTTCTTCAGTAAGTGAAAGAAGATGGGCTTTATTGGCTCTATTGTTAGGCTATTGTTAGTTGAATTTAAAAGAACCAGTGATACTGACTTGAAAATGAAATTACTCTTTCATCCATGGATGGATGGAAGAAAGACCCCTTTTGAAATTTGTTTTTGCCCACGACAAATAGAGAAATACCACAATCCTCATTCTTAGGATATTCTTTAAGAGCAAAAAAAAGATGTCCAAACAAAAAAAATTGAAAAAGGAACTTATGAAAGAAAGTTAAGAAAAAAAAAATCCAACCACTAATCTCCACGAATTGGGAAGAACTTGAGTTGGAGCAATATTAAAATATGAGCAACCAATTTATATGAGAAGAAATCAATAATTTTAACCTAGCCTTTAGAATATCTTTATTTCATCATAAATGAAGGAATAATTATATCTCATCATGGCAATCTAGTGACATTAAATTATTTGATGAAATGAATGATAAAAATATTTTAAATAAATTAATTCATAATTAAGTGAATGATTTTTTTCTTAAAATATAAATAAAGCAACTAAATGCTCAATATCAAGGAAGTTAAATATGCTTGGTACCGAGGAAGTTAAAATGCTTGATAGTTAGAATTGCTCAATGCCAAGGAATATAACATTTGTTACTAAGCAAGAGTAACTCAAGCATTTTATACAAAAAATCTTTAAAAGGTTCAAAGTTATTTGCAAAATTAAGGTGAGGAAAAAATTGAAGAAAATTTTGACTTGCTTGATTACTTTACCCAATGAATCAATAAAATGGGACATATCTAAATGATAATACAATTTATATGTAAGCTACTTTCCTACCTTGAGCTTGAAGACAAACTCAATCCATGAAGGTGTGGGACAAAATGATAATGATATTGTAATCCTTGAAGTATTATAATATATAATAGAAATGATATAATGAAATCAGATTTACATTAGATACAATAAAAAAATAGTTTTATATTTCATCAAAATTTAAATAGTGCTTAAATTTATTGTTTGATTCAATGTGATATTTTGTAATTGATTGTTTTTTACTTTTACAATATTTTAGTAACATATTAACAAAAATATAGCTGAAGTCCTTGCGCGAGAGGCGTTGGGGGTGGCCCTCCGCGGAAGACCCTCCGATGCTCAAGTCAGTGGGGATCAGTGATCAACAGAAAATGGAGAGAGGGATCTCTCCGGGGAGTCTCTCCAGGGGTGGCCAATCGGGAGCTCTAGGGGAGCGCCGACGAGCAGTGAAGGAGGGTGAGAGCGAGAGTGAGCCAGGGGCAGTGAGCGCATACCTGAGAGAATCTGGGGGTGTTATATTTATAGGCAATCACCTGGATCTTGAGCGCCTTCTGGAAGGTTCAAAGGTTGTTAGGATACGGGGATGAATTGAATCAGGCTGTTGTGGGGCCGGTGGGATCCGTATCTTGTTTGTTAAGGGATCGACGGCTAGGAGAGCTCCTTGATGGCCTGAGATCTGGTAGATGCGTAGATCCTAGGTAGCTATATTAGGTCCTAGACCACTCTTCAACATAATCCTTTGCCTGGGATTCTGTTACGATGGGTCTAGGCTCTCCCGCGTCAGGTTCCACGGAGGTGAATATCGAATCATGGATCACTCAGGGAGGCCGAACTATGGGAAACTCAGGGGAAGCCGAGCTAGGGGAGGCTCGAGGAAAGCCGAGCTATGGGAGCTCGGAGAGGTCGAGCTATAGGTAGTTCGAAGAAAACGAGCTGTGGGAAGCTTGGGGAAGCCGAGCCATGGGAGGCTCGGAGGAAGTTGAGCTATGGGAGCTCGGGGAAGCCAAACTATGTAAGCTCGGGGAAAGCCGAACCATGGAAGCCCGGAGGAAGGCAAGCTATGGGAAGCTCGGGGAAGATGAGCTGTAGGAAGCTCGGAGAGGCCGAGCTATGGAAGCTCGGGGAAAGCCGAACCATGGGAGGCTCGGGGAAAACGAGCTACAGGAAGCTCAGGGAAGCCGAGCCATGGGAGGCTCGGAGAAGCCGAGCTATGGGAGCTCGGGGAGGCCAAGCCATGGGAGGCTCGGAGGAAGCCGAGCTATAGGAGCTCGGGGAAGCCGAACTATGGAAGCTCGGGGAAAGTCGAACCATGGAAGCCCGGAGGAAGCCGAGCTATGGGAAGCTCGGGGAAGATGAGCTGTAGGAAGCTCGGAGAGGCCGAGCTATGGAAGCTCGAGGAAAGCCGAACCATGGGAGGCTCGGGAAAAACGAACTACAGGAAGCTTGGGGAAGCCGAGCTATAGGAAGCTCGGAGAGGCCGAGCTATGGAAGCTCGGGGAAAGCCGAACCATGGGAGGCTCGGGGAAAATGAGCTACAGGAAGCTCGGGGAAGCCGAGCTATGAAAGCTCAGAGGAAGCCGAGCTATGGGAAGCTCGGGGAAGATAAGCTGTAGGAAGATCAGAGAGGCCGAGCTACAGCTAGCTCGGGGAAGGTTGAATTATGAGTGGTCCGGAAAGGTCGGGCTATGGAAACCCGGAGAGAACAAGTCAGAGGTCGCATGGCCTGACGGACCATATTAGTTTAGCTTGCTCCTCGGGGGCATATCGTAGCGGGCAGAGGGATGGGGCTGATCCTAGCCCTCTCGCACAATTATCAATGCAATGACGATTCTACCCCTTAACACATGCCCCCCACTCCCTAGTTCGAAGCGTAGGTTCGGGCGTAGGGAGTATAGGGTTAGGTGGCGCGATCTGCTTTTGAGGATGCATATTTGATTACCTATGCAATGATGCCCTAATTAATGCCATGGGGCCATCTTGCCTTTCCGAGGTGGATCCGTCATTCCTTAGGGGTGAAGGTAACGGCTGGGGAAGCGCCATGTGGGAAATCTTGATTTTCACGATGCCCGTAGCGGCAGTTTCGGACGCTTAGGTTGGGATGCCTCATCCTCACCCTGAGGTGGTTTCGATTGGAAAAACGGAGTCATGGCGGCGCTATCCTTATTTATAGTGCCCCTTTTGTTCTCCTTTGAAGAACTTCATCTTCCGTTTTCGCTGCGATCCTGCTCAGCATCTCTCGCGATCGAAGATATGGTGAGCCCAAGCGACCAAGCTTCGGAGGTGACCTTGGCAGATCTGGAACGGATGCGCCGCTTGTACAAGATCCCCCAGGACGTCGTCTTGTTGCTCCCGATGGCTGAGGATAGGGTGACTTCCGGATTAGAGGATGGGGCGTTCTGCTATGAGGAAAGCTTGAGGGCAGGTCTTCGATTCCCCCTTCATCCATTGGTGCGGGAGGTGATGAAGTTCTACAATATATGCTTCACCATGGTGGCCCCCAACAGTTGGCGCAACCTTATCGGGTTCATCTCGTTGTGCAAACATCTCGGGGTGACCGCGACCCTTTCGCTATTCAGGGTGTGTTTCAAACTGGTCTCCGGGAAGGCCTCAGAATGGCCTTACATCGGTCCCCGGAGGTCCTTCAAGATGATATCAGATAACTCATCATCGATAAAGGAGTGGAAGTCGTGGTTCTTCATAGTCGGACGGAACGTTGGTTTGGACTTCCCTCGGGTATGGGGGCAGTATGTGAATGATCCAGAAGCGCACCCGGAGTTAACTGATTCGGAGAAGAAGGATATGATTGTGCTGCGCGGCAGTCAGGCACTCCCAGCCAGCGTTCTCCTATCGGAGGATGCTCTCTTTGCGGTCGGATTGAGCCCCGTCGATCCTCGCGGTGAGTATTATATCATAGTTGATAGTTTAGCGTGGCTTCATCTTTGATTTCTGTGTGAACTAACAGGCAAATCATATTGCTCCTACAGCCGAAAGGTCGGCGCTCGCAGACCATATGAGGGAGGAGCTGGGAAAGCACCGCAGGAGATCTGGCTTCAGCAGCAAGCATTGGTCCGAGAAGAGGTCTCGCCCCTCCGGCTCCCGCTCTAGGGGGATCGGGGGAGACGGTGATAGTCGGAGCTCCTCGTCGCCGCAGGCCGAAACTACCGAAATTCTGACGGCACATGACCTTTCGGTGGCGGAGGAGGGTCTGTCTAGGGGTGAAGACCAGGAAGTTGCGGGGGTTTCGGAGGAGGCTGCTGAGGTTTCCTCCCCCCCCCTCCCCCCCCGTTGTCGTTTTGTCCGATGATGGCGAAGGGGAAACGCCGGTTGGCTTGGGGGCCCCTGCAGACGAGGCGGTTCGGTCTCCCTCATCGAAGGCCATTGGCTTGGCGAGGTTACAGAAGGAGGCGGGGGCAACCTCCGCTTCCATCGAGGCAGGGGAAGAGGTTGCGGCTGTGGAGGTTTGGCCTGGGTCACCGGTAGGAGAGCCAGCGGACGATGAGGAGATGGCCGAACCTGCCGAACCAATGACCGAAGTCCGCGGGGGGCTTTTCGGTGAAGGGCCTTCCACCGAGGAACAGGAGGTTCCGGGGGGAGCAGAAGTTCCTGAAGGGCCTGTTGTGGACAGGGGGATTTCTGAGGAGATGGAAGCAGAAGGAGAAGAAGAGGAAGAAGAAGAAGGAGGAGAAGGAGGGGAGCCGGCGAGCGAAGGAGGTGCTTCGGCCGGGGCTCTCCTCGCTGGAGCCGAAACGTCCGAGGCTTCTCAAGCGAGGGCCCTGGCGGCGGAAGCTGGACTATCGGGAAGTTCATGGGTTGCGGGAGTTCTGGATGGCTCCCTGGGAGCATACTTCCACTCACGCGACCCGGAAGTGAGCGCCAGGTTCTCCGCTCTGATGCGGTCCATGTTCCAAGGAGAGGAGAGTTCTTCAACAGGAGCGGGTCATCCAGAAGACCTTGTCGAGATGGCCTTCCATCGTGCTGGGGTGCCAAATGAGGCTTTCCTTCTCCTCGAGATCGACGACCTTGCTCTTACAAGGATCGCCATAGACTACGTGTCTCGGGTAAGTTGTCATACCGAAGTCGGGCCTTCAGTCAGTTAGTTCGACTATGTCTCTTATGCGTGTCATCCTTTTTTTGCAGAGCGCACTGATTATGAGAGCGCTAAAATGGCGTTTACATCTGGCTGTTGGAGCTTGGGCTCAGGCCCGCTATGAGGCTGATCACTTCAAGGAGAGGGCGGGTTCGACTAACAAACTCTCTCGAGCCCTGGTGGTCCTGCAAAGGGAGCTCGGGGAGGCTCGCAGAATTCTTGCGGTTGAGAGGGAGAGAGCCCCTCGACTCACCGTACAGGTTGGTGAGCTCCAGCGAGAGCTTGGGGAGACCAACAGGACTCTTGCGGTTGAGAGGGAAAGAGCCTCTCAACTCACCATACAAATTGGTGAGCTCCAAGGCTTCCGTGAGCAATCCGAGAAGGCTAGTCTGGAGCTTTCTCAGGCCAGGGTGGAGCATGAGGGCAAGGTTAAGTCCATGCAACTATTCTTTGTAAGAGGTGGGACCAGCTGAAAGCTAGCCACGCTGAGGATAAGGCCAGTTGAAGCAAAAGGCTCGAGGAGGAAGAGCGCAAATGCCGGCGGCAGCAGGACCACCTCACCCGCCTATGCAAGGAGCTTGTCGATACACAGGACCGGCTAAAGTGGTCGGATGAACGAGCTGCCCGATTATCTGATGAGGTTGACTTTACCCGTCAAGAAATTGAAGATACCTAGTCCCGAGTGGACGAGCTGAAAGAGAAACCTTCGCCAGAGCCAATCGGCTAGGTCTAGGGCTCTCAACAGGTTTCATGTGTTGGAGGGTGAGCTAGCCCGGCGGGAGGAGCAGGTATGGCGCTATTAGTTTCACTCATTTTGATCTTTTAATTGTTGCTTTACTCGGCTTTTTGCCTGCAGTCGCACAAAATGAGGCAGGAATTCCAGGGGCAGTTAGCGGCGTTTGGAGAGGAGGCGGCCTCGAGGCACCGAAGGATCTCCGAATTGGAGAAGCAATTAGCCGAGGCAAATGCGCGGGCCTCTTCGGCGGTGGAGGAGTACAAGAAATCCACCGAATTCACCGACGAACGCAGGGCGGCCTGTGCTGATGCATTTCAGTTGGGCGAAGATGAGGCGCGGGCTAAGGTTGCCCAGGCTTATCCTGACCTGGACCTGTCGTGCCTGGATGCCGAACATTATGAAGCAGACACCCCGGGGGTCGAGGAGGACAAGTATGGAGAAATATCTGATGTCGACCTTGAAGCTATTCTGGGAGTCGATACAACTACTGACGTATCCCGTCGTGACACCTTCGAGAAGGGGGAGCCAAGCAATGCCCCTACTGATGCTGCTGCAGGAGATGCTGGGATTGATCCCAAGTCCTGACCCTTTGGGGGACTATATGTGTTTTTCCTTTCTTTTGTCTTGTAGTTCGACTGGAAATCAATAGATGGATCAGCCATTTTTCATTTGTTTGTCTTCCTTGGATGGTTTTTTGTCTCGAATTTTGGAGGAACATCCTAGTAGAGGCCAAGGCATAGGGATTGTCTCGACGAAGAGGTCGGACGTCAATATTGCCTGGTATAAAAGGAGGTCAAGAGACGATTTAACTTGGCTTAGGCCGAATGATACGGCGGCTCGACCAAATCCGAAGAGCAAGATAGCTTTTTTAGGGCTGAGGGACAAAGTAGGTCGGCTAGGGCCGAGGGACAAAGTGGCTCGGCTAGTAGCAGATACTTCTGTTGGTTTCGAAGTATAGAAACAGCTTCGGCCCTACAAGGGGGCATTAGGTGATGCCTAGGCCTTACACGCAACCAGACTGGGGGTCATTACCGAGGAACGCTCGGCATCCACGCCCCTTTATTGCCTTATCAGCGTCCTATCCTTTCTCAGGCAAGTTGATTTTTGTTTTGCCGAAATGGATGATATGGCTTTGACGCCAGTAAAAAGCTGCTCTAGATCCTTCCGAGAGGCTTTTATTGCATTGGTCTTTTCCCATGCGGGTTATTTTGGCGTATGACGCAAGCGTTTGCCCGCCATTGGAGGATGTCATTTTCGTAGGATGATCTCCCGGATCTGCCAGTTTTTGTAGGGTCGGCGGGCGATTTTCTGCGTTTAACAATCATGATCCAAGATCAAAGGGGATCTTTGCGTGCGTCATGGTTCAAGCGATGGTCTTGGCGCGCAATGGGGAGTGCTGCTTTCATCCTGGGAGGCCACGTGGTGGCATGGGTTAGGTGTCTTGAATCTCAGGGCTTTCTGCCTTGATAGTTGCTCCCGGTTCATTTCTGCCTATAAAAAGGGGGAAAGAGGGGTCGTGTTAGGCCATCCCCAAAGTTTCCTTTCTGTGGGAGTTTCCATAATGCCCATCTCTCTGGGGTTTAGAGTGGAAGGACCGAGCTTTCTTTTCGTGAGCCATTTTCCCCCGGATAGTTGGGGTGATGAAGGAGCCGTTGGAGAGTGGCTCGCCCTCAGGGGATGAGTCCCGGAGATCATATGGAGAGCGCACAGGAGGCTGCAGAGATCACATGGAGAGCGCACATATACGCTTCCCGTGTGTCCTTTGTGGTCCGCTACGGGGGGGCGCAGGGCAGGAAGTGTATCAACACCCCCGTAGCACGCACGGAGCTTCCCTCCTCCGTCGGTCTGGATTCTCGTCCCTTCTCTGAGGGGAATCCTTGCCACGGGGAGGAGAACATGGGAGCAACGCGGGACTGGTGGTCCTCGAGCTCTCTCAGTTGGGCAATGGTCTGCGATCCAGCATCCCACCCTAGGGGAGCTGGTTGGTTTGCCCGGGTCCTCAGAATCAGCATCCACGGGTCATGCCTCCTTTTGGACCTCTTAGTTCATCCGGAGGGACCGTGGAAGGTCGGCTTCATCAACTATCTGGGTGAGCTGACCGTTTAGTGGTTTGTATGATTTTTCGAGCCAGGTGCCGAAGCATCACAGTTGCTCAGATCTGCTTTGGAGCAGTTTGCCCGAGTTTTGTACTCGTCTTTATTTTATGCATTTCAATGCTCTTGTAATGCCTCTCAGATGGTTGTAATCGGTTTTGATGGCAATGAAATAAAGAGAGTTTTGTTCTTTTTCTCAATTTCTGTTTCTTTTGCGCCAAGTTGTTGTTGTTGGCGACGAGGCATAAGGACATCTCGTTCGTTTCTGGACGAGGATCCCGCGCTATCCGAGCCAGTCGGAGCTTGTAAGCCGCCCAAATCTGGATGAAAATTTGGAGACTGTTTGGCGGTAGAACATATTCCTTGACTCTGGCCGAAGCTCGAAGATTTATTACTCGACCTTATTGGGGTTCGAGATTTGTAGCCCGGCCCTGCCAAGGTTCAGAGAATGGTTACTCGGCCCAGCCGAGGTTCAGAGATTTAGAGCTTGGAGAGATGACCTAGCCGCCACCGTGAGTCATGATACCCGGCCCCTGTGAGGCTCGGTGAGGAGTGTCAAGGCGGAACGGGCGATGCATGGGCACGCCCATCATTTATGATTTGGCCACTCCCGAGGGAGTGAATTTATCGTCAGGCGCCGGCGCTCTTTCTTTTTCACATTTTTCAAAGGGCGGCCGATTTAAAAGAGCTTGGGAGAGCATTGAGGGCATTTACTGCGGGGGCCCGGCAGATTGGGAGGAATCCCATTTCTAGAGAAGGAGGGGGGTTCCCGAACAGCTCGTCGATATTTTTCGATCTTGCTCGGGAAGGGGCATGGCCCTTCGGGTCCTGTGGCTGCCAGTTAAAGCGGCGACACATGGCGAATTCCCATGGGCCGGTATTTATAGCCCGACTGATCGCGATACTCGCCTGAGGAGTATAAATATGGACGAGTGGGGTGCTGGTGTTTACCATCCTTTCGGTTTAGTCTTTAAACAACTTTCAACATGGCTTTTCAAGGTGGAGAGCAATCACCTGATAAACTAGGTATAGTGATCAATGGTCCCAGGGGCTCAGAGGGGAGTCGCCCCACCATTGTGGTTGATGGCCTGGCCCTGGCATCAGCCTTCGCAAGCCATGAACGGCTTGAGAAGGTTGTTGAGGAGTATCTTGCCATCTCTGCGAGGGAGACCGAGGCCCTTCGCCGGGTCGTACGTTGGCAGGAGGAAGAGATTGCATCCCTCCACCAGCAAGTCACCAGAATGTTCCGCCTTGTGGAAGACTCGGCAGCTCCCAGGGGAAGGCGTTAGGTCCCTGCGAGGGCCACTTTCTTTCTTTTTATTTTTTTTCCTTCTCTTTTTGTATTTACTTTTTCAATCAATGAAAAAGGCCTTTTTTGACAACCTCTTATTCTCCAAGATCGTCGTTTAGTTCAAAGAAGAACCATTCATTTCTGTTTGAATAGTCGGGGAGCCTGGGTGGCTCCATTGGTTTACGCGCTGAGTCATGGCTTCATTTGAGACAGGCGTTTTGGGCGATAGGTTATAGGGGCATTGCCCAGAGATTTTAGTAGCAAAGGGGGGATTTCCCGACTTTGCTTTGGGTTCGCGGCCGGTCATGTAGGGCCTGCCGAACCTTTTAGGGATTTGCTGGAGGTGCATACTTTGTGTCCGTTGATGGTTTTGCACAGTGTGCTTTTTTCAAACTGGCCAAAGTTTTGGGGACTGTTTGGAAGTCCTTTGGCTTTAATCGGGGCTCGCGTGCTTTGGTTTTTTGCCGGGACTTTAGTTCGAAGAATTATTGCTCGGCCCTACCAATGTTCGGAGAGTAGTTGCTCGACCTAACCGAGGTTCGGAGATTCATTGCTCGGCCCAGCCGAGGTTCGGAGATTTGTTGCTCGGCCCAGCCAAGGTTCGGAGATTTATTGCTTAGCCCAGCCGAGGTTCGGAGATTTTGTTGCTCGGCCCAGCCGAGGTTCGGAGATTTGTTACTCGGCCCAGCCTAGGTTCGGATATTTGTTGCTCGGCCCAGCCGAGGTTCGAAGATTTGTTGCTCGGCCCAGCCGAGGTTCGGAGATTTATTGCTCGGCCCAGCCGAGGTTCGGAGATTTGTTGCTCGGCCCAGCCGAGGTTCGGAGATTTATTGCTCGGCCCAGCCGAGGTTCGAAGATTTGTTGCTCGGCCCAGCCGAGGTTCGGAGATTTGTTGCTCGGCCCAGCCGAGGTTCAGAGATTTGTTGCTCGGCCTAACCGAGGTTCGGAGATTTATTGCTTGGCCCAGCCAAGGTTCGGAGATTTTCTGTTTAAACAGGTAACTCGGTCGTGCCGAGAATTGGTAAGCAGCACCTATTTCTTTTCATAATTTTTGGCGACATAATGTGTGGTGATTCATGTTATAAATTATGAAACATGTGCCGACAAAAAGTGTAATAAGGTGAGCCTATGAAGGGCATACCCTACTGATAATACTTACGGAGGTTGTCTGAATTCCACGTTCGAGGGATGGACTTTCCGCTTAGATCTTGCAGCTTGTAGGTCCCCGGTCCAACAATCTTCGCTACTTGGTAGGGGCCTTCCCAGTTTGGTGCCAGCTTTCCTTGCTCCAGCGGTTTGGAGACAGATGCTTTCCGGAGAACAAGGTCGCCGGGCAAGAAAGCTTTCCCTTTGACTCTGGAGGCGTGGTAGCGGGCCACCCTTTGCTGATAGGCAGCCACTCTGATCCGAGCTTTCTCTCTAACCTCCTCTATCAGGTCGAGGTTGGTACGGAGCTATTCGTCGCTGGCTTTCTCCGAGTAGCTTTCCACCCGCAGCGAAGGGAGACCTATCTCCACTGGGATAACGGCCTCTATGCTAAAGGCCATCCGGAATGGGGTTTCGCCTGTGGGTACTCTTGGGGTGGTGCGGTAGGCCCACAGGATATGGTGCAACTCATCTGCCCACCTGCCTCGAGCCCTGGAGAGCCGAGCTTTGATCCCTTGAAGCAGAGTCCTGTTGGCCACTTCGGCTGCCCCGTTGGCTTGCGGATGCCCGATCGAGGTAAGGTGGTGACGGATCCCGTGTTCTTCGCAGAACTGGCGGAACTTTGGGTTGTCGAATTGCCTGCCGTTGTCAATGATTATAGTGTGCGGGAGGCCAAAATGGAAGATGATGGACCTCCATACGAAATCCCTGGCCCGTGCTTCGGTTATTTGTGCAACTGCCTCCGCCTCGACCCATTTAGTGAAATAATCGATGGCGACAAATAGGAATTTCCGCTGTCCCATGGTGAGCGGAAACGGGCCGAGGATGTCCATCCCCCACTTGGCAAAGGGCCAAGCGGAGGATATGGGAACCAGGCTAGCGGAGGGGAGCCTCTGAATGTTTGAGTACATCTAGCATGGGTCGCAGGCTCGGACAAGGTCGTATACATCTTTCTGCATGATCGGCCAATAGTAGCCTTGACGTAGCACCTTGTGACACAGGGACCGGCTTCCCAGATGGTTGCCGCAAATTCCCTCATGCACTTCGCGGAGAGCATAATCTGCTTCAGACGGGCGAAGACATCTGAGCAGTGGCATGGAGAAGGACCGTTTGTAGAGCTGGTCGTCGATCAACACATAATGGGTGGCCTGCAGCTTTAGCCTTCTGGCTTCTCTCCGGTCGGATGGAAGCGACCCTTCTTTGAGGTACCTCAGAATGGGATCGAACCATGATGGTTCGGCCTCAACTTGCATTACTCTGTCGGCTTCTGTGATACTGGGTCTCTCCAAGGTCTCCAGGTGGAATTTTTACTCGGCGTCCATTAACTCCGAGGTCGCCAGCCGAGACAGTAGGTCGGCATGGGCATTCTCAGATCTAGGAATCTGAATAATCTCAAACTCGAGAAAATGGGAGAGTAGGCTCCGCACCTCTTAAAGATATCGGATCATGTTTGGCTCCCGAGCCTCAAACTCCCCTCGTACATGACCTGCCACTAGCTGGGAGTCGGTGAAGGTATTAAGTTTCTCCACCTTAAGGTTGCGGGCGATTCGGAGACTGGCCAGCAAGGCTTCATACTCAGCTTCGTTGTTGGAGGCTGAGAAGGAGAAGCGGACGCCATATTCAAAAGTCACCCCCTTCGGACTGGTGAGAACCAAGCCCGCACCGGAGCGATGAGCGTTGGATGACCCGTTGACATGGAGGAGCCATTGGGCGCTAGATTTCAGTTCTTCGGGGGAGTCGGGGGTGGAGCCATCCTCTGGGATGGTACACTCGAGGAGGAAATCAGCTAACACTTGAGCTTTGATGGCCGAGCGAGGCAGAAAATGGATATCATGCTCACTCAGCTTGATGGCCCACTTAGTCATTCTCCCTGATGTTTCCGAGCGGTGGACTACCGCCTTGATGGGTTGGTCAGTCAGGACTGTCACAGAATGCGCCTGGAAGTACGGCCGCAGCTTCCGAACTGAGGTGATCAGGGCCAACACCATCTTTTCAATTTGGCTATATCTTGTCTCCACATTGTGGAGTAGCCTGCTGACGTAATAAATTGGCTTCTGGACCTTATTTTCTTTCCTGACTAGCACCGAGCAAACAACACCTTCTGAAACAACCAGATATAGGAATAGTGTCTCGCCAGGACTTGGATTGCTGAGGAGTGGGGGCGAGCTGAGGTACTTCTTGAGATCTTGGAATGATTTTTGACACTCGGGGGTCCACTGGAAGTTCTTAGCCGACCGGAGAGTTTTGAAGAAGGGGAGGCATCTTTCGGCTGAGCGCACCACGAAGCGGTTGAGAGCCGCTATCCTCCCGGTTAGGCGCTGGACTTCTTTAATAGATGCAAGAGGCGCCATTTGTTGAAGAGCTTGGATCTTCTGGGGGTTAGCTTCGATGCCCCGCTGGGAGACCATGAAGCCGAGGAACTTTCTGGAGTTAACGCCGAAGGCACACTTAGTCGGATTGAGCTTCATCCTATACTTGCGGAGCGTTGCAAAGCTCTCCGAAAGGTCCTCGACGTGTTGTGATGCTTCTTTGCTTTTCACCAGCATGTCGTCGACATACACCTCCATGTTCTAGCCGATTTGCTCCTTGAATACTTTGTTGACTAGCCTTTGGTAGGTGGCTCCTACATTTTTAAGACCAAAAGGCATAACACGATAACAGTAAGTACCTCGGTCGGTTATGAAGGTGGTCTTTTCTTCATCTTCGGGGGCCATCCGAATCTGATTGTAGCCGGAGTATGCATCCATAAACGTCAGCATTTGATGACCCGAGGTGGCGTCCACAAGTTAATCAATCCGAGGGAGAGGGAAGCTGTCCTTCGGGCATGCTTTGTTGAGGTCGGTGAAGTCGATGCAAATCCGCCACTTGCCGTTCGACTTCTTCACCATGACGATGTTCGATAGCCAGTTCGGGTAATTCACCTCCCGAACGAAGTTCGCCTTGATGAGTTTATCAACCTCCTCTTTAATAGCCCTCTGCCATTCTGGAGCAAAGCTCCTCTTCTTCTGTTTGACGGGCCGGTACATCTCATCCACATTAAGGCGATGGACGAGGACCTCAGGACTAATCCTTGGCATGTCAGAGGTGGACCAGGTGAAGACGTCGGCGTTGCTTCGGAGAAATTCGATCAACTCGCGCCGAGGTTCACCCTTTAGCAGTGACCCAATCTTTATGGTTTGGTCGGGATGGGCCTCATCCAACGGCACTTCCTCCAGTTCCTCAGCTGGTTCTCCCCGCTGTTCGGTGAAATCCTCCGAGCGTCCAGCCCGTCAACCTCCGGTATTCTAGACTGAAGGCTGGTGACGAAGCACTGTCGAGCCATGGTTTGGCTTCCTTGGATGACTCCAACTCCCCGCCTAGTGGGGAATTTCATAGACAGGTGCGAGATGGAGACAACTTCCTTGAGGGACATCAGGCCGGTCTCCCAAATATTGCGTTGTAGGGCGACCGGAGTTTAGTTACCAGGAAGTTTGTGTGAATAGTGGCCACAAGGGGCCAGGTTTCCGCGCGAACCGTTAAGGTTACGACCCCTTCCGGGATGATGACGTCGCCTGTGAACCCCATTACGGTGGAATCCACGGCTCGAAGGTTTTCCATGAGCAGTCTCATCTTGGCAAACACATCGAGGTACAAAATATTCACAGAACTTCCACTGTCAACGAGGATCCGACTTACATCATAGTCATTTAAATTGAGGGATACAACTAGTGCATCGTCATGGGGAACTGTATCCCTTGGAGATCGTCGTCGGAGAAGGAGAGCTCGTCCGTCCGCGCTTTCTTTGGCGCTGATCCTTTGTCATCATTTCTGGAGCTCGAGCCACCGGGCTCCTCGATCACATTGATGTGGCCGATTACAGGCAGATTCGGTGGAGGGGGAAGTTGTTGAAGCTCGGGTTGGCGATCCCCCCTTGTCCTGGCTCGGGTGCCCTGCTGAATTGGTTCAGTCGGCCCTGTTGAATCAGCCTCTCAATCTCATTTTTCAGCTGCCAGCATTCCTCAGTGTCGTGGCCATGCTCCCGATGGTAGTGGCAGTATTTGGTGGGGTCCATCCGGGTCGGGTTCCCTCGGAGAGGAGCTGGCCGGGGGAGCTGGCACTCTATCTCCATGAGGATCTGCGCCCGAGGCACAGTTAGCAGAGTGTAGCGGTCGAACTGCCTGGGCGGGCTCTGGGAGCGATTTCTCGGTGGCGGTGGGGGAGCTCTTTGGCGACGAGGTGGACTTGGCCGACGAACGGGTCGGTGCCTGTCAGGACCTTTGCTTTCTTTCTTCTTTGCCAGCTCAGCGCGAGCAACTCTCCGCGACTCTTCGACCCTGGCGTATTTGTCTGCCAGGGCCATCATATCGGAGAGGTTTGGGGGGTAGCTGACTTCCATTGCCAGGTAGAAGTCGCTCTCCTTCGAAACTCCCTCCATCAAGATGGACATAGCCACCTCATGATTAAGGTGGTCCACCTCTAGTATGGCCTTGTTGAAGCGGCCAAGATAGTTTCTCAAGGACTCCCCCTCTCTCTGCTTAACTTCGGAGAGGGAGTCGGATCTCCGTCGGTGACGGCGGCTACTGACGAACTGGCCAATAAAAAGATGGCTCAGCTCGTCGAATGAATCAACGGAACCTGGTTTCAAGGCGTTGAACCAGGTTCGGGCAGATCTTCTGAGGGTGGAGGGAAAGGTGCGGCAGAGGATCGCGTCGGATGCTCCGTGGAACATCATTATTGACCGGAAGCTGCTGAGATGATCATCCGGGTCAGAAGAGCCGTGGTAGGGCTCGACGGCGGGTAATTTGACATGGGAGGGAATCACTTCCTCCATGATTCTTTTGGAGAAAGGGATGCCCTGCTCCGCCTTAGGCTGAGGTGGATGGGCCTGCTTGGCAGCGTACAGCTCCTGATGCATCTCTCGGATTTGTCGACGGATCTCCTCTTCAGCAGTAAGAGGAGGAGCTGGGCGGGGAGAGCGCAGGGACGGCGTTGAATCATGGTGAGAGGACACCGGGGAAAGGGTCCGGGCTCATCGAGATCTAGGAGGATCCCTGTCATAGCCACCTCGCGGGACCGGTTTGTCCCCTCTGGGTCGGTGTGGGGGGTCCATGGCTTCATGCAAACCAGAGGAGGAGGTGGCCGGAGAGGAAGGAGCTGCAGCCTCCCTATGAAGGTGCGGAGCAGGGGGAGCTGCGAAATGCTCCTGAACCAGGTGGGTCAGGGCTTGGACCTGCTGGACCAGCGTGGCGAACTGGTCCTGGGTCACCGGGATGGCTGGCGGTGACGGGTCTCAACTGATGAAGGCTGCGGCACCGTGTTGCCTATCGGATCAGGTCTTTGAGTGACGACCTGGTCCTGGGCTTCAGAGGTTGCTCTTCTCCGATTAGCCATTGGAGAGGTTCTACTCCAGATCGAGATCCTTGTCTCCTTTCTTCAAGTTTTAACGGGACTTGAGACCCTTCCTCTAGCACCATCTGTTGCCGCAGGATCCGTCCTCTGACTCGGGCGCGGTCGATCTCCTGGTCTGGACTTCCTTCTGGGCGGACCTGCACAGAAGTCCTCGCACGAGAGGCATTGGGGTTGGCCCTCCGTGGAAGACCCTCCGACGCTCAAGTCAGTGGGGATTGGTGATCAACAGAAAATGGGAAGAGGGATCTCTTTGGGGAGTCTCCAGGGGTGGCCAATCGGGAGCTCTAGGGGAGCGCCGACGAGCAGTGAAGGAGAGTGAGAGTGAGAGTGAGCCAGGGGCAGTGAGCGCATACCTGAGAGAATCTGGGGGTATCGTATTTATAGGCAATCACCTGATCTTGAGCGCCTTCTGGAAGGTTCAAAGGTTGTTAGGATACGGGGATGAATCGAATCAGGCCGTTGTGGGGCCGGTGGGATCTGTATCTTGTTTGTTAAGGGATCGACGGCTAGGAGAGCTCCTTGACGGCCTGAGATCTGGTAGATGCGTAGATCCCAGGTAGCTATATTAGGTCCTAGACCACTCTTCAACATAATCCTTTGCCTGGGATTCTGTTATGATGGGTCTAGGCTCTCCCGCGTTAGGTTCCATGGAGGTGAATATCGAATCATGGATCGCTCAGGGAGGCCGAACTATGAGCACTCGGGGGAAGCCGAGCTAGGGGAGGCTCGAGGGAAGCCGAGCTATGGGAGCTCGGAGAGGTCGAGCTATAGGTAGTTCGAGGAAAACGAGCTGTGGGAAGCTCGGGGAAGCTGAGCCATGGGAGGCTCGGAGGAAGCCAAGCTATGGGAGCTCGGGGAAGCCGAGCTATGGAAGCTCGGGGAAAGCCGAACCATGGAAGCCCGGAGGAAGTCGAGCTATGGGAAGCTCGGGGAAGACGAGCTGTAGGAAGCTCGGAAGGCCGAGCTATGGAAGCTCGGGGAAAGCCGAACCATGGGAGGCTCGGGGAAAACGAGCTACAGGAAGCTCGGGGAAGCTGAGCCATGGGAGGCTCGGAGGAAGCCGAGCCATGGGAGCTCGGGGAGGCTGAGCCATGGGAGGCTCGGAGGAAGCCGAGCTATGGAAGCTCGGGGAAAGTCGAACCATGGAAGCCCAGAGGAAGCCGAGCTATGGGAAGCTCGGGGAAGACGAGCTGTAGGAAGCTCGGAGAGGCCGAGCTATGGAAGCTCGGGGAAAGCCGAACCATGGGAGGCTCGGGAAAAACGAGCTGCAGGAAGCTCGGGGAAGCCGAGCTATAGGAAGCTCGGAGAGGCCGAGCTATGGAAGCTCGGGGAAAGCCGAACCATGGGAGGCTCGGGGAAAACGAGCTACAGGAAGCTCGGGGAAGCCGAGCTATGGAAGCCCGGAGGAAGCCGAGCTATGGGAAGCTCGGGGAAGACAAAATGTAGGAAGCTCGGAGAGACCGAGCTACAGCTAGCTCGTGGAAGATTGAGTTATGAGTAGTCCGGAAAGGTCGGGCTATGGAAACCCGGAGAGAACAAGTCAGAGGTCGCATGGCCTGACGGACTATATTAGTTTAGCTTGCTCCTCGGGGGCATATCATAGCGGGCGGAGGGATGGGACGGATCCTAGCCCCCTTGCACAATTATCAATGCAATGACGATTCTACCCCTCAACAATATATATATATATATATATATATATATGATGAATTTAATGAAGAATTTTAAATTGAATATTTAATATGCCCATCAATCATCTTTTAAGTCCAAACGGGGCGGCGCTATATTTTTTTTTGGGACCAGCCAAGAATTTTTCTTTGTGCCCTTTTATACGTTGCTACGTGCAGCTGCTTGGTCCCCCGCACCCCCATTAGACTCTTTGCTGTCGCCCTCGCCTCCAATTTCAACGCTTCAAGTTTCGATCTTATAACTAAAGTGAAAAATAGACCTAGCAATTGTCAACCAAAATATCATTCTATGAACACAACAAATGAAGAATCAGCGTACAAGAAAATTTATCTTTCATGGTGTTTTGTCAATCAAACACATGGTTCTTCGCTTAAAATCTGAACAGTTTCATGGATATAAAAATAGACACACGGAAGTGTCTGGCATTCATGGATGAACAAATGGATGCTAGACTAGAAGCAGCATCTAAGTGCTGGAGACTTGGATGCCTTCCACCCGCTTCTTCAAGAGGACAGCCTTCTCCTTCATGTCGAGTCCTGCAATGAGTTGAAGGATTACTATAATATTATTTCAAACATATTACAATTAGATTACTATAATAATATATAATATATAAATATTTCTTAAATATTCTATTACGATCATGATTCATCGTTACATTAAAATTCTTGCTTTTGGCTCTTAATCCATTTTGAAACAAAAAAAATATTTATGAAAGATTTCATAGTTAAAATAAAAATATTTTAATAATAAAAATATATTTTGTAAAAATATAATATTATTACTTAATTAGTAAATAATAATTATTAAAATTTATTTTATTTTAAAAATAAAATTTATATATGATTAATGTATATATTAAAAATATAGCTAGCGCTTGATAAGAGAGAATTGAACTTCAATAATAAAATAGTAGTATATAATTAGATTTGATGATATAAAAGATATTATGGAAAGATAAATAAATTTTATCAACTTATCTTAAAATAACTTATAATCGAAAAGAAGATAATAGATATTTAAATTATTTTATCAGATAACATTGGCTCAAATAAATATAATTTTTTGAATAATTTGAGACCGTTCAAAAAAATTAGCTTAAAAAAAATAGAAAAGAAAAACTTGTTCTTCTTAATTAGTTGAAAACAATGTAAAATCGCATCAATGAAAATTTAATTGCATACATTTAATCCAAATTTAAATTTCTAACGATAATAGGAAAGCATCTCTATTGATATTGTCGCATTATTTATTTATTTATTTATTTATTTTTGATGTCCTTTGCCATTTTGACAGTACCTCGGCTCCCTAATTAGTACCTATTCTTTAAATTTTGTCTTATTAACGTGCTAAATTAACTCGATTAAGACTGCTTTCTACTTTTGCCAAGAAAAAACTAATGTCAACTAAAAGATTTATCAATAATAATAATAGTAATAATAATAATGTCATCTGTTTGACAAAGATGATAAAACTTTGATGTAGAAAATAAATTAGGAATGCAAGTTGAATTTAAGGGTATTATTTCAAAGATATTTCAATTAGATTACTATAATATATATATCTTAAATATTCTATCATGGTCATGGTTCATCGTTTTATTAATACTCTTGCTTTTGGTTCTTGATGCATTCTTTAAAAAAATATTTATAAAAAAATTATAGTTAAAATAAAAATATCTTTATGATAAAATATATGTTTTATAAAGAAATAATATTATTATTTTATTAGTAAATAATAATTATTAAAATATTTTTTTTATTTTAAAAGTAAAATTTATATATGATTAATGTATATATTGGAAGTATAATTGAAAATATAGTTTGATAAAAGAGAATTGAGCTTCAATCATAAAAAGGTAGTATATAATTAGATCTGATAATATAAGATATTATGGAAAGAGGAATAAATTTAGCAACTTATCTCAAAGCTTAAAAAAAAAACATCTTCTTAATTGCAAATAAGGTAAAATCGTATAAATTTGATTGCATACATGTAATCAAATTTTGAATTTCTAAAGTTAACGGAGTAAATAGCATCGACTTGATTCCGGAAAGTATCTTTATCGATCTTGTTGCATTATTTATTTAATTAATTTTGATCTCTTTTCCATATTTTGCAGTACCTGAGATGGAAAAAATCCATCTCCTACGACTCAATTACCATATTTTGTAAATTTTGCTTATAAACGCAGTGTCGGCTACCATATTAATTAAGTCTGCTTTCCATCTCTGGCAAAGTGCTAGATTTTGCTTAGCAATCTAATCTAATTAAGGGAAAAAATAATAAAAATAATATCAAACTCCTTCGAATATAAGTTGTGATCCAGAGTCCTATTTTCGTCGCAACTCCTCGTGATATCCGGAATATAGATATGGCTTGCTGGTCCGCGTTCCACGGGAGATGCTATCAGTCATCGCCGATTTAGTCACCAAAAACTCCGACTACATCCGGTTCAGATCCGTCTGCGTCTCTTGGCGACAAGCGGCGGATCCCGTGCTTCGTCATATCCCCGTCCCGCCGCCTCTGCTGATCCTCCCGGAGAACCAAGGCTTGTACAGCCCCTCCACCAACACAACCCAATGGATCCACCACCTCCCGGAAGCCTTTCAAAAGCGTTGCTGCGGCTCGTCCCACGGCTGGCTGGCCTTCGTCGACCGCGACCCCTACGTTTTCCTCTTGAATCCAATCACCGGGTCTCGGATCGATCTTCCACCCATAATAGTCGAACCCGTAGGCCGCTATATATTTCGACCAGCATTCTTCATCGCATCACGGAAAGGGATTAAGCCTCATGAGTTCTACAATATCCAAAGGTGGTTCTATCCGCGAACCCGAATTCAGGTGCTCGCTGGACTGCCGTGGCCATTCTCGATGCGTCACCTCAGGCTCAGACGCATCACGTAGCGTTCTGGAGGCCAGGAGATGACAAGTGGACCCTGATCGATCGAAGCGTCTGCATTTATGACGTAGCGTTTTGCAATGGAAAATTTTACATCTTCGGTGGCGGCGGGTTTCTACTCGAGCATGATGTGGATTCGGCCAAAACGATCGTTCATTATTTCTTGGTCCCCTGCCCGTTTACTGATCAGAATTATCTGGTGGAGTCCGGGGGGAAGCTCTTGCTTGTTATTCAGCATCAATATCTTGAAACGCGAGACTTCAATGTTTTGAGGTTTGATCTGGAAGGAGAGCCAAAGTTCATCTTGGTGGAGAACTTGGGTGACCGGGTTATTTTCTTGGGGGAAAATCATTCCTTCTCTTTCTCCTCGACCGAGTTCATTGGCTGCAGAAAGAACTGCATCTATTTTACTGACGACGACTATCTTGATATGAAAGAAGATTTTCCAAACCGGAAACGAGATTTGGGCATATTCAACGTCGATGAAGATCGTCATATCACAAAGCGACTGCCATGTTGCCCTATCGAGCGACTGCCAACCTTTCTTTGCCATGCTCGGCAGCCACCAATCTGGATTACTCCAAGTTTGTGCTAGAGTTTTAGTTTTCTTTTTTTTTTTTTTTTTCCTTGGCAATTTAAGCAGCAGATTAGCGGATCATAAGCTGGTAAGCGAGAAGAATATTTCAGATTTGTGTCGAACAGATTGGTTATTGTTGCCGCTGAAATCCGTCCTCCGACTCGGGCGCGGTCGATCTCCGGGAAGAGGGGGTGCGGCGGACTTGCAAAAGAAGCCCACACGCGGAGGGACGCTGGGGTGGTCCTCCGCGGAAGACCCTCCGACGCTCAAGTCAGTGGGGGAAAAATCGGCGATCAACCAGATAATGAGGAGGTGGATCTCTCCGGGAGATCTCTCCGGGGGCGGCCAATCGGAGGCTCCAAAGGGCAGGAGCGCCGACGAGCTCCCGTCGAGAGCAGGAGAGTGAGAGTGGAGGTGCGAGCGCGCAAGTGTGCGTACAGAGTCGCGTACCTGAGGGAATCTGCCAATCTGATATTTATAGATCGTCACCTGGGGACTTGAGCATCTTCTGAAAGGTTCTGGGGTTGTTACGATACGGGGGTAGACAGAATCAGGCCGTTGTGGGGCCGTTAGAATCCACGCCTTGTCTGTTAAAGGATCGACGGCTGGGAGAGCTCCTCGATGTCTTGGGATCTGGGTGAGTAGACCTGGGGCGGTTACAATAGGTCTTAGGCCACGTCTCAACATGATTCCTTGCCTAAGGAGCTGCTCGGGTAAGCTTAAGCTCTCCCGCGTCAGGTTCCGCGGAGGTAGACGTCAGGGCGTGATCGCTGGGTAGAAGCGAGCTAGGGAAGCCCGGAGGAGGCCGAGCTAGGGAAGCCCGGAGGAGGCCGAGCTACGGAAGCCCGGAGGAGGCCGAGCTACGGAAGCCCGAAAAGGGGCCGAGCTACGGAAGCCCGGAGGAGGCCGAGCTACGGAAGCCCGAAAAGGGGCCGAGCTACGGAGGCCCGGAGGAGGCCGAGCTACGGAAGCCCGGAGGAGGCCGAGCTACGGAAGCCCGGGAGGGGGTCAGCCTTAGCCGCCTCGCACGGATATCAATGCAATGACGATTTTACCCCCCAACACATGCCCTCCACTCCCTAGTTCGAAGCGTAGGTTCGGACGTAGGGAGTATAAGCTCAAGTGGCGCGCCCGTGGATGGGACATCTTGGCCTAGACAGTTCATGCAATGATGCCCTAATTAATGCGACGGGGCTATCGTACCTTCGGAGGTAAGGTTCCTCCACTAGCGACGGTTGAGATTGTGCGTGCCATGAATCCCGATCGATATGGAGGTTAGTCGAGGCGATTCCGGACGCCTCGAGTGAGATGCCCCACCTCCACAGGGCGGTTCCTTGGCGGAGAAGCGAAGTGACAGCCGCCCTATATATATACATGCTTATGCACATGTGCGCATGTTCGCGGCGTCTTCTCACCCTGTTTTCAGAAGAGCATTGGTCTCTCATCCTCTCCAGCGTTCATCGTTTTCGCCCAGGATTTCCCTCGACCGAGATGGCGATGAGCCCTGAAGATGTGGCCTCAGAAATCGTTGCTGAGGATTTGGGGAGGATCCACCAGAGGTATGGTCTGCCCCTGGATGTAGTTCTGCGGGTGCCGAAACCCGAAGATAGGGTTACTCGGGGATTAGAGTCCGGGGTCTTTATCTATGAGGATAGTTTTAAGGCGGGTCTTCGTTTTCCTCTCCATCCCTTGGTGAAGGAGATCATGACCCACTACAACATCTGTCCATCGATGGTGGCTCCAAATAGTTGGCGGAATATCATCGGATTTATTTCGATGTGTCACCAGATTCATGTTGTTGCGACTCTCCCCCTTTTCAATATGTTGCCGCTGAAATCCATCCTCCGACTCGGGCGCGGTTGATCTCCGGGAAGAGGGGGTGCGGCGGACCTGCAAAAGAAGCTCACACGCGGAGGGATGCTGGGGGTGGTCCTCCGCGGAAGACCCTCCGACGCTCAAGTCAGTGGGGAAGAAATCGGCGATCAACCAGATAATGAGGAGGTGGATCTCTCCGGGAGATCTCTCCGGGGGCGGCCAATCGGAGGCTCCAAAGGGCAGGAGCGCCGACGAGCTCCCGTCGAGAGCAGGAGAGTGAGAGTGGAGGTGCGAGCGCGCAAGTGTGCGTACAGAGTCGCGTACCTGAGGGAATCTGCCAATCTGATATTTATAGACTGTCACCTGGGGACTTGAGCATCTTCTGGAAGGTTCTGGGGTTGTTACGATACGGGGGTAGACAAAATCAGGCCGTTGTGGGGCCGTTAGAATCCACGCCTTGTCTGTTAAGGGATCGACGGCTGGAGAGCTCCTCGATGTCTTGGGATCTGGGTGAGTAGACCTGGGGCGGTTACAATAGGTCTTAGGCCACGTCTCAACATGATTCCTTGCCTAAGGAGCTGCTCGGGTAAGCTTAAGTTCTCCCGCGTCAGGTTCCGCGGAGGTAGACGTCAGGGCATGGATCGCTGGGTAGAAGCGAGCTACGGAAGCCCGAGGAGGCCGAGCTACGGAAGCCCGGAGGAGGCCGAGCTACGGAAGCCCGAAGGAGGCCGAGCTACGGAAGCCCGAAGGGCCGAGCTACGGAAGTCCGGAGGAGGCCGAGCTACGGAAGCCCGGAAGGGGCCGAGCTACGGAAGCCCGGAGGAGGCCGAGCTACGGAAGCCCGGAGGAGGCCGAGCTACGGAAGCCCGAAGGAGGCCGAGCTACGGAAGCCCGAAAGGGGCTGAGCTACGGAAGCCCGGAGGAGGCCGAGCTACGGAAGCCCGGAAGGGGCCGAGCTACGGAAGCCCGGAGGAGGCCGAGCTACGGAAGCCCGGAGGAGGCCGAGCTACGAAAGCCCGGGAGGAGGTCAGCCTTAGCCGCCTCGCATGGATATCAATGCAATGACGATTTTATCCCCCAACACATGCCCTCCACTCCCTAGTTCGAAGCGTAGGTTCGGGCGTAGGGAGTATAAGCTCAAGTGGCGCGCCCGCGGATGGGACATCTTGGCCTAGACAGTTCATGTAATGATGCCCTAATTAATGCGATAGGGCTATCGTACCTTCGGAGGTAAGGTTCCTCCACTAGCGACGGTTGAGATTGTGCCGTGCCGTGAATCCCGATCGATATGGAGGTTAGTCGAGGCGATTCCGGACGCCTCGAGTGAGACGTCCCGCCTCCACAGGGCGGTTCCTTGGCGGAGAAGCGAAGTGACAGCCGCCCTATATATATATACATGCTTATGCACATGTGCGCATGTTCGCGGCGTCTTCTCACCCTGTTTTCAGAAGAGCATTGGTCTCTCATCCTCTCCAGCGTTCATCGTTTTCGCCCAGGATTTTCCTCGACCGAGATGGCAATGAGCCCTGAAGATGTGGCCTCAGAAATCGTTGCTGAGGATTTGGGGAGGATCCACCAGAGGTATGGTCTGCCCCTGGATGTAGTTCTGCGGGTGCCGGAACCCAAAGATAGGGTTACTCGGGGATTAGAGTCCGGGGTCTTTATCTATGAGGATAGTTTTAAGGCGGGTCTTCGTTTTCCTCTCCATCCCTTGGTGAAGGAGATCATGACCCACTACAACATCTGTCCATCGATGGTGGCTCCAAATAGTTGGCGGAACATCGTCGGATTCATTTCGATGTGTCACCAGATTCGTGTTGTTGCGACTCTCCCCCTTTTCCGCACCTGTTACCACTTGACTCCCGGGAGGAAATCGGAGTGGACCTCCATCGGGCCCCGGAGATCCTTTAATGTCATCGCGGATAAGCCTTCTTCCATTAAGGGGTGGAAGAGCCGGTTCGTGATTGCGGAGGGGAACGTCGGTTCTGATTTTCCTCGACGATGGGGGGAAGTTGCGAGGGATGCGGAGACGCATCCGGCCTTATCGGCGCAGGAGGAGAGGGACCTGGATGTCCTTCGTAATGGACAAGTATTTTCGGCTAACGACTTGTTATCGGAGGGGGCCCTCTTCGCAGCCGGGCTCAGCCCTCTGGATCCACAAGGTAAGTCCCTTTTTGCGCTGTATATTTTTCTTGATCACCGTGCTTGGGCCTGAGTAGGTAAATTCCGGTTTAACAGCCACAAGGTTGGCGTTGTCGAGCCTCTCCAAGAGGAAGAGGGGGAAGCGCCCAGGGGAAGGTAGCGGCGCGGACAGCGGCCGACCCGAGAAAAGGGCCCATACCTCTGCCAAAAGCCCGCCGGACGTTGGAGCAGTCCCCATAGGACTGCGGGGGCGAAGGAGGATCCGGGGAGAATGGCCACGGCACCTGGCGCCCTTGTACTGGAGATATCGGACAGTTCGGATGAAGCTCCGCTGGCTCGTCCGACCGCGTCCCCCTTGAAAGAGGAACCTGCGACGGGTCCGGCGGAGGCGGCCGTAGCAGAGGGGCCCATTGCCCCCGCGGGATTATCACTGGCTCCAGCGGGAGAGGAGAAGGAGATGACCGTAGTGGAGGAAGTTCAGGGGGAGCCCCCACTTGGTCTGTCCGCCGGGGAGTCTGGTAGCAGTGAGGTCGGGCCGCCCTCGATGGGTCAAGAGGCGGGTCGGACCGAGGCCTCGGGGGAGCTCGCGGAGGAGACGCAGGTGGTGGCGACTGGGAAGGATGCATCGGTGGAGGGAGCACAACAAAGTGGGGGTCCCACGATCGGGGCTCCCTCGAAGAAGATTTTGGGGAGGCTAGCGCTTGGGCTGGCCGAGCTATCTGAAGAGGCCCAAGCCAGGGCCTTAATGGAGGAGGCTGGGAGGTTGAAGGCTTCTCAGCTGGGGGTCATCCAGGCCGGTCCCTCAGGCGGGGCCGGTCAACCCAGCAGCTCGGAGACTAGCATTGATGAGGCGTTTTCTGCCATGATAAGGTCGGTCCTGCATCCGGGTGCGGATCCGTCGACGGACAAGTTTGTCGACCTGGGATTGGTCGATGCGGCGTTCGGGCAGCAAGGTGTAGCTGAGAGTATCCATCTCCTTCCTGCCATTGATAACACGACTTTGATGAGGATGACCCGGGACTACGCTTCGCGGGTGAGTCACTTTTCCTATATGACAGATGTTTCCCGATGGACCCCGTCGTGGGCGCTTATTCAGTTTTTGTCTTTGCAGAGCATTTTGCTTTCCCGGGCGATTTGCTGGCACCTGAGTTTGGCGACGGGGGCCAGTGTCCAGGCCCGGAGGGAGAATGTCGAGCTCCAGTCACGGCTGAAGGTGTCCGAGCAGTTTGAAGAGCTCATGGACACGATGGACAGGAACTCGAAGGCGGCAAGGGCGGCACATCAGGCCGCCGTGGACGAGGTGTCCAAGCAGAAGCGCCGGGTGGAGGAGTTACAGGGACTCCTAGCGAGGAACAACGACGCGTGCTTGGAGTTGGCTAAAATTAAATCGAAACATTCCGCGGAGGTGGCGGCAATGCAGCGGGAACACGGTGAGAGCATGAGTCGGCTGGGGAGGGAGGCCGACGATGAGAGAAGGCGCCTGGCGAGAATGCTCGGCGAAATGAAGGAGAAATTGAAACGGCGTGATGGTGAAATTGCCGATTTGAAGGAGAGCGCCAGGTGGCATCAAGGGATGATGACTCGAGTGAGTGACGAGCTGTCGCAAGCTCGTGGGGAGATTGAAGCCAGACAATCGAAGATTAGTACCCTGCAGGAGAGGGTCGAGCTGGTCGGCGCTGACAGGACAAGAGCCCGGAGTGAGGCCGAGGAGCTGGCCAAAAGGCTGGCCAGGTGAGAGGGGGAGGTATGCTCCCATTTATCCTCTTTATTTTTTTTCACTGGCTCCTTGCGATGCCGATTGATTGTGCCTTTTCCAGATGGCGAAGATGGGGTCGGAGATTCGGGCTCTCCAAGGTGTGCTCGCGTCCACTCGCAGCAGGAGCTCGGAATTCGAGACACGGGCCAGCGAGCTTGAGGAACAAAATGCCATTTTGAAGGCCCAAGTGATCGAGGCCGAGAAGCAGACCGCGGAGGTCAACACGCAGCACGCCATTCTCAGGGGTAGGCAGGACGCTATTAGCATTGACGCCTTCCATCATGGGATAGAAGAGTGTAAGCAGCGGATTCTTAGTAAGCGCCCGGAGTGGGACCTTTCTTTTCTGGGCGTTGAAGATTCACACGACGGCGATTCTGAAGAAGAAGAGGACGAAGACGAATGTGTCGACGTGTCCGACGGCGAACATGGCGCCGCCCCTAGTCCCAGCGAAGCTGCAGCTTCTGAGGGACGATCGCAAACTGCCGCCGAGGGGGCAAGAATATCGGAGAAGGGTGAGCCTAGTCACACCTCCGCAGGTGCAACTGAGGGCTCCTCAAAGGCTGGCGCGGCTCCTGGTTCGTAGGAGTTGTTATTGTACCTCGTTTATTTGTCGTTCCTTAATAAAAGAACTTTCTGTTTTGACTTAAGTGCTGCCCTGGTCTCATCGTCGTTCAGTTTCGCCTTGAGCGGTCTGTGGCTCGCTAGCGATCTTGGGTTATCTTTATTCCGAGACTAGGCAAACGCGTTAGCTCGGACCGATAGGCGAGATAGGCCGGCCAGGGCCGACAGGTAAAATGGATCGGCCGGGACCGACGGGCAAAATAGATCGGCTGGGACCGACGAAACAATATAGGTCGGCTGGCGCGGAGGATAAATTAGATCGGCTGGGGCCGATGAATGAAATAAGTCGGCTAGGGCCGACGGACAAAAGTAGGTCGGCGTGGGCCGACGGATAAAGTGGGTCGGCTAGGGCCGACAGATAAATTAGGTCGGCTGGGGCCGATGAATAAAATAGATCGGCTAGGGCCGACAGATAAAATAGGTCGGTTAGAGCCGACGGGCGAAACAGGCCGGCGTGGGCCGACAGAAGGAATAGGTCGGCTAGGGCCGACGGGCGAAAACAGGTCGGCATGGGCCGACAGAAGGAATAGGTCGGCTAGGGCCGACGGGCGAAAATAGGTCGGCGTGGTTCCTGCCATCCTGCCAGTGTCCTGCTGTCCCGCAGGCGATTCGGTTTTTATTTTACTAGAAACGGTGATACGGCGCAGTGGGGGGCATAAAGCTGCATCAGAGCTTTCGGAAGGTGCTCTTTTCCCACGCAGGTTGCCTCGTTATGATGCGCACGCAACCATCCACTATTGGACAGTACTTTTCGAAGGACGATTTTCTGAGCCCGCCAGTTTTCGAAGCGTCAGCGGACGATTTCCTGCATTTAATGACTGTGATTCGGGATCAGGAGGGGATCTTCGTACACGTCCTGGTTCAGGCGGTGGGTTTGGCGCGCAGTGGGGCGCCAATCTTGAGAGACCACGTGGAAGTACTACTTGGAAATTTAAATCTCGGGACGCGCAGCCTGGGTGGCTTTTCCTGGTCCATTTCCGCCTATAAAAAGGAAGAGTGGGGTCTCATCTGGTTATCCCCAAAGTTTCTTCTCTCGCCAGAGCTTTTACTATGCTCATTTCTCTGTTGCTACGAGTGGGAGGATCGACTTTTCCTTTCATGGGCTCCTTGCCGCCGGATAGCTGGGGCGACCGGGGAGCAGCTGGAGGATGGCTCGCCCTTAGGGGATGAGTCCCGGAGATCACATGGAGAGCGCACATGGGGGGCACAGGGATCACACGGGGAGCGCACATGTAACTCTTCCGTGTGACCTTTGCGGCCGGTTACGGGGGGCTTATGGTAGGAAGTGCATCGACACCCCCGTAGCACGCACAGACTCTCCCTTTTTCGCTGGCTTAGGTTCCCGTCCCTTCTCTGAGGGGAATCCTTGCCACGGGAGGGAGAAGATGGGAGCAACCGGGGTCGGATGGTCCCCGGTTCCCTTGGCTGGGTGGCGACCCGCGATCCAGCACCCCCTCCTAGGGGGGGCAGGCCGGGTTGTCCGGATCCTCAGAATCAGCATCCGCGGGCCATGCCTCCTTTTGGATCTTTTAATTCATCCTGCCCAGGCGGACTGATTTCGTGGTTTGCCTGATTTGCCGATCCGGCCGTCAGAACATCGCAGTCGCCTGGGTCTGCTTTGTAGCAGTTGCTCGGGTTTTGCATTTGCCTTTGTTTTACGCATTTCAATGCTCTTGTAATGCCTGTGAGGCATTTGTAATTGATCATGATCGGCAATAAAGAGAGTTATATTCTATTTTTTGACCTCTATCTTTTCTTGTGCCGAGCTTTTCGCTATTGTTATTTGTGGGCGTCAAAAGCATTCTGTTTGTCCTTAGACAATGATTTCACGCCATCCGAACTAATCGAGGTTCGTATTCGGCGATTCGTAGACCGTTTGGCAAAATACGCTCCTTGCTTGGGTCAGAGTCTGGCACTTTTGTGCTCCGCTTTTATTGGAGCTCGGTTTACCGTAGGTCGGTCCTGGTCGAAGCTCAGGGAATCCGCACCCCTTCTCGTCATGGTGCGAGGGGCCAGTTACTTGGGATAGTCAAGTTTCGAGTTCCGGGGAACGTCTTACTTGGCCCTGCCAAGGTTCGGAGAACATTTTACTTGGCCCTGCCAAGGTTCGGAGAATTCTGTAGCTCGGCCCTGCCGAGGTTCGGAGGATTTTGTGGCTCGGCCCTGCCGAGGTTTGGAGAATTGGTAGCTCGGCCCTGCCGAGGTTCGGAGAAATGGTAGCTCGGCCCTGCCGAGGTTCGGAGGGTTGGTGGCTCGGCCCTGCCGAGATTCGGAGAAATGGTAGCTCGGCCCTGCCGAGGTTCGGAGGGTTGGTGGCTCGGCCCTGCCGAGATTCGGAGATTATCGTAGCTCGGAGGGAGCGATCCAGCTGCCGTTGCAGGCCATAGCGTTAGGCCCACGTGGCGCTTAATAAAAGGGGGCGCCCGAGCGGAACGGGCGGCGTGTTATCATGCGTTTATTGGCAACGCTACTCTTTCCGAGGGGGCGAGTTATCGGCCGAGCGGCGGACTTCCACGTTTTCCGAGAAAAGGGGGCGGTGTTAAGCGGCTCGGGGAAGCGCCGAATGTATTTAATGCAGGGGGTGACAGATTGGAAAGAGTTCGCCTGGGGAACCTCCGAACAATCTGTTCGCGCTTATCGATCTTACTCGGGATATGGCGCGACTCTTCGGATTCCTCATGCATTAGAGTGGTGACATGTGGCAAACTCTCATGGATCGGCGTTTGCGGCGCGGCCGATCGGGATACCTGCCTGGCGGGTATAAATATGACCGAGGGGGATTGGTTTCGGCCATCCCTCGGTCTGAGCTCCGAAAAAGAATGGCCTCTCCAGCGCGATCGCCAAGTGATTCGTATTCCTCGGTCAGCGGCCCGCCGTACTCGGAGGGGAGGAGTACCTCCATTACCGTCGATGGGCTGACCCTCGCGTCGGGCCTTGCAATCAATGAGCAGCTTGCGAGGACCGCCGAAGAACTCTTGGATGTCTCGGTCAGGGAGGCGGAAACCTTACGCCGGATAATGGACCGGCAAGAGGAGGAGATCGTGTCCCTTCGTCAGCAGGTGGCCACCTGGCGGGGCGTCTGGAGGAGCTACTGGCCTCTGGGGGCGACTGACTCCAGGGCCTCTGCCCGCTCTCGTTTTTGCTTTTGTTTTTCCGTGTCTTTTTTATGCCTCGCAGTAGCTCCTTCTCATTTAAATGGAAAATAGACCCGCTTTCAGGAATTTCTTTCTTCTTTGAGAATGATTACCTTGATACGCTCGACGGACTTGGGTGTCGGTCTGGTCCCATCGCCCTGCGTATTAATCGTAGATATTTCGAATGACGAGTTACAGGGGGGTCGCCCAAAGGTTTTCTACTGCTAGGGAGAATTTCCTGGCCCAGCCTGGGGCCCTTGGCCGGTTATGCGAGGCTTTATAGCCTCTAGGGGGAATTCTGCC
>UESW01003903.1:1537479-1675301 GCA_900491605.1 Calamus simplicifolius | reverse complement strand
AAAATAGACCCGTTTTCAGGAATTTCTTTCTTCTTTGAGAATGATTACCTTGATACGCTCGACGGACTTGGGTGTCGGTCTGGTCCCATCGCCCTGCGTATTAATCGTAGATATTTCGAATGACGAGTTACAGGGGGGTCGCCCAAAGGTTTTCTACTGCTAGGGAGAATTTCCGGCCCAGCCTGGGGCCCTTGGCCGGTTATGCGAGGCTTTATAGCCTCTAGGGGAAGCCTCTGCCGATGGTGGCATTTTTTGCATGCCGATGGTTTTCGTTTAGCGCCCGTTTTCGAACCGGGCGAAGTCCCTTCGGGGACTGTTGGGGGGGCGTTCGGCTTTGGTCGAGGCTTGTAGGTTTAGACCTTTCGCTGGGGTCTTAGCCCGAATGGTTTTACCTTGCCTTGTCATGGCTCGGGGGATTTATCGCCCGGCCTCGAGGTTCGGAGAAACATTTTACTTGGCCCTGCCAAGGTTCGGAGATCTGTTGCTCGGCCTGCCGAGGTTCGGAGACTTTGTTTTACTTGGCCCTGCCAAGGTTCGAAGATTTGTTGCTCGGCCCTGCCGAGGTTCGGAGACTTTGTTTTACTTGGCCCTGCCAAGGTTCGGAGATTTGTTGCTCGGCCTAGCCGAGGTTCGGAGACTTTGTTTTACTTGGCCCTGCCAAGGTTCGGAGATTTGTTGCTCGGCCCAGCCGAGGTTCGGAGACTTTGTTTTACTTGGCCCTGCCAAGGTTCGGAGATTTTGTTGCTCGGCCCAGCCGAGGTTCGGAGACTTTGTTTTACTTGGCCCTGCCAAGGTTCGGAGATTTGTTTTACTTGGCCCTACCAAGGTTCGGAGATTTTGTTTTACTTGGCCCTGCCAAGGTTCGGAGATTTGTTGCTCGGCCCAGCCGAGGTTCGGAGATTTGTTTACTTGGCCCTGCCAAGGTTCGGAGATTTGTTGCTCGGCCCAGCCGAGGTTCGGAGACTTTGTTTTACTTGGCCCTGCCAAGGTTCGGAGATTTTGTTGCTCGGCCCTGCCGAGGTTCGGAGACTTTGTTTTACTTGGCCCTGCCAAGGTTCGGAGATTTGTTGCTCGGCCCAGCCGAGGTTCGGAGACTTTGTTTTACTTGGCCCTGCCAAGGTTCGGAGATTTGTTGCTCGGCCCAGCCGAGGTTCGGAGACTTTGTTTTACTTGGCCCTGCCAAGGTTCGGAGATTTTGTTGCTCGGCCCAGCCGAGGTTCGGAGACTTTGTTTTACTTGGCCCTGCCAAGGTTCGGAGATTTGTTTTACTTGGCCCTGCCAAGGTTCGGAGATTTTGTTTTACTTGGCCCTGCCAAGGTTCGGAGATTTGTTGCTCGGCCCAGCCGAGGTTCGGAGATTTGTTCTACTTGGCCCTGCCAAGGTTCGGAGATTTGTTGCTCGGCCCAGCCGAGGTTCGGAGACTTTGTTTTACTTGGCCCTGCCAAGGTTCGGAGATTTTGTTGCTCGGCTTGCCGAGGTTCGGAGACTTTGTTTTACTTGGCCCTGCCAAGGTTCGAGATTTGTTGCTCGGCCCTGCCGAGGTTCGGAGACTTTGTTTTACTTGGCCCTGCCAAGGTTCGGAGATTTGTTGCTCGGCCCAGCCGAGGTTTGGAGACTTTGTTTTACTTGGCCCTGCCAAGGTTCGGAGATTTGTTGCTCGGCCCAGCCGAGGTTCGGAGACTTTGTTTTACTTGGCCCTGCCAAGGTTCAGATTTTGTTGCTCGGTCCAGCCGAGGTTCGGAGACTTTGTTTTACTTGGCCCTGCCAAGGTTCGGAGATTTTGTTTTACTTGGCCCTGCCAAGGTTCGGAGATTTGTTGCTCGGCCCAGCCGAGGTTCGGAGATTTGTTTACTTGGCCCTGCCAAGGTTCGGAGATTTGTTGCTCGGCCCAGCCGAGGTTCGGAGACTTTGTTTTACTTGGCCCTGCCAAGGTTCAGAGGTTTGTTTTTGCCCTGCCAAGGTTCGGAGATTTGTTGCTCGGCCAGCCGAGGTTCGGAGACTTTGTTTTACTTGGCCCTGCCAAGGTTCGGAGATTTGTTGCTCGGCCCAGCCGAGGTTCGGAGACTTTGTTTTACTTGGCCCTGCCAAGGTTCGGAGATTTTGTTGCTCGGCCCAGCCGAGGTTCGGAGACTTTGTTTTACTTGGCCCTGCCAAGGTTCGGAGATTTGTTTTACTTGGCCCCCAAGGTTCGGAGATTTTGTTTTACTTGGCCCTGCCAAGGTTCGGAGATTTGTTGCTCGGCCCAGCCGAGGTTCGGAGATTTTACTTGGCCCTGCCAAGGTTCGGAGATTTGTTGCTCGGCCCAGCCGAGGTTCGGAGACTTTGTTTTACTTGGCCCTGCCAAGGTTCGGAGATTTGTTGCTCGCCCAGCCGAGGTTCGGAGACTTTGTTTTACTTGGCCCTGCCAAGGTTCGGAGATTTTGTTGCTCGGCCCAGCCGAGGTTCGGAGACTTTGTTTTACTTGGCCCTGCCAAGGTTTGGAGATTTTGTTGCTCGGCCCAGCCGAGGTTCGGAGACTTTGTTTTACTTGGCCCTGCCAAGGTTCGGAGATTTTGTTTTACTTGGCCCTGCCAAGGTTCGGAGATTTGTTGCTCGGCCCTGCCGAGGTTCGGAGACTTTGTTTTACTTGGCCCTGCCAAGGTTCGGAGATTTCCTGTCCAGGCAGATAACTCGGTTGTACCGAGGATTGGTAAGCAGCATCTATTTCCTTTTATGATTTATGGCAATATGGTGCATAATCGATTCACACAGCAAGTTGCGGGAAAATAGATAACTGGTGAAGCATAAGGGGCGTACCCTATTGATAGTATCTGCGGAGGTTGTCCGAGTTCCACGTTCGGGGGATGGATTTCCCATCGAGATCCTGCAGCTTGTAGGCTCCCGGCCCAATGATCTCTGTGATTTGGTACGGACCCTCCCAGTTCGGCGCCAGCTTTCCTTGCTCCAGTGGTTTGGATACAGAAGCTTTTCGGAGGACGAGGTCGCCGGGTAGGAAGGTTTTCCCCTTGACCCTGGAGGCATGGTACCGAGCCACCCTCTGTTGATAAGCAGCTGTCCTGATTCGGGCTTTTTCTCTGACCTCCTCTACCAAGTCGAGGTTGGTGCGGAGTTGCTCGTTGCTGGCTTCCTCTGAATAACTCTCCACCCGCAAAGATGGGAGGCCTATTTCCACAGGGATGACGGCCTCCGTACCAAAAGCCATTCGAAATGGAGTCTCGCCCGTCGGAATCCTCGGGGTGGTGCGATAGGCCCATAAGACATGGTGCAGCTCATCCGCCCACCTGCCTTGGGCTCTGGAGAGGCGAGCTTTGATTCCTTGGAGGAGAGTCCTGTTGGTCACTTCGCCGCTCCGTTGGCTTGTGGGTGCCCGACCGAAGTAAGGTGGTGACGGATTCCGTGTTCCTTGCAGAATTGGCGGAACTTGGAATTGTCGAATTGCTTACCGTTATCGGTGATTATGGTGTGGGGGAGGCCAAACCGGCAGACGATGGACCTCCATACAAAGTCTCTGGCCCGTGCTTCGGTGATTTGCGCAACTGCTTCCGCTTCAACCCACTTGGTGAAGTAGTCAATGGCAACAAATAAGAATTTCCGCTGTCCCGTTGCAAGCGGGAATGGGCCGAGGATGTCCATCCCCCACTTGGCAAAGGGCCAGGTGGAGGATATAGAGACCAGCTCGGCGGAAGGGAGCCTCTGGATGCTTGAATGTCTCTGGCAGGCGTCACAGGCTCGGACTAGGTCGTCCGCGTCTTTCTGCATGGTCGGCCAGTAATAGCCTTGCCGTAGCACCTTGTGGCATAGGGACCGGCTCCCCAGATGGTTGCCGCAAATCCCTTCATGTACCTCTCGTAGAGCATAGTCCGCTTCGGATGGGCGAAGGCATCTAAGCAGCGGCATGGAGAAAGACCGCTTGTAAAGTTGGCTGTCAATCAATACATAGTGGGTCGCCTGCAGCTTCAATTTCCTGGCCTCTCTTCGGTCGGATGGAAGCGACCCTTCTCTGAGATAGTTGAGGATAGGGTCGAACCAGGATGGTTCGGCCTCGATTTGCATCACCGATCGGCTTCCACGATACTCGGCTTTTCCAGAGTCTCCAGATGGAATTTTTGTTCAGCATCCATCGTCTCCGCGGTTGCCAATCGGGAGAGTAGGTCGGCACGGGCGTTTTCCGATCTAGGAATTTGAACAATTTCAAACTCGGCAAAATGGGGAAGTAGGCCGCGCACCTCTTGGAGATATCGGATCATGTTGGGTTCTCGGGCTTCAAACTCTCCCCGCACATGGCCGGCCACCAGCTGAGAGTCGGTGAAGGCGTTAAGCTTTTCCACCTTCAGGTTGCGGGCGATCCGGAGGCCAGCTAACAAGGCCTCATACTCGGCTTCGTTGTTGGAAGCCGGGAAGGAGAATCGGATGCCGTATTCGAAGATCATTCCCTCTGGGCTGGTGAGAACTAGACCCGCACCGGAGTGATGGGCATTGGACGACCCATCGACGTGAAGGAGCCACCGAGCTTCAGGCTTTGGTCCTTCGGGACTTTCTGGGGTAGAGCCGTCTTCTGGGATGGTACACTCGAGGAGGAAATCGGCCAGCACCTGGGCTTTGATGGCCGGGCGAGGTTGAAAATGTATGTCATGCTTGCTTAGTTCGACGGCCCATTTGGTCATCCTCCCCGATGTTTCTGGACGGTGGACCACCGCCTTGATGGGTTGATCGGTGAGGACCATCACTGAATGTGCTTGAAAATAAGGCCGTAGCTTCCGGACCGAGGTGATCAAAGCCAGCACCATTTTCTCAATCCTGCTGTACCTCGTCTCCGCATCGCGAAGCAGCCTACTCACATAGTAGATCGGCCTCTGGATTTTGCTTTCCTCTTTGACTAGCACCGAGCAGACTGCGCTCTCCGAAACAGCCAGGTACAGGAATAGGGTCTCTCCTGGGATCGGACTACTGAGAAGTGGGGGCGAGCCGAGGTACTTCTTGAGATCTTGAAATGATTTCTGGCACTCAGGAGTCCACCAAAAATTTTTGGCCGATCGGAGAGCTTTGAAGAAGGGGAGGCATCTCTCGGCTGACTGAGCCACGAAGCGGTTAAGGGCCGCTATCCTCCCGGTTAAGCGCTGGACCTCCTTAATAGACGCTGGGGGCGCCATTCGTTGGAGAGCTTGAATCTTCTGAGGGTTAGCCTCAATACCCCGCTGGGAGACCATGAAGCCGAGGAATTTCCCGGAATTGACGCCGAAAGCACACTTGGTCGGGTTGAGCTTCATCCCATATTTGCGCAGTGTGGCAAAGCTCTCCGCGAGGTCCTCAACATGCCGCAGCGCTTCCTTGCTTTTGACCAGCATATCATCTACATACACCTCCATGTTCCGGCCGATTTGCTCCTTGAACACCTTGTTGACCAGCCGTTGGTAGGTCGCTCCTGCATTTTTAAGACCGAAAGGCATGACTCGGTAACAGTAGGTACCTCGATCGGTTATGAAGGCGGTCTTTTCTTCATCTTCGGGGGCCATCCGGATCTGATTGTAGCCCGAATAGGCATCCATGAATGACAGCATTTGGTGGCCTGAGGTGGCGTCCATGAGCTGGTCGATCCGAGGGAGGGGGAAGCTATCCTTCGGGCATGCCTTGTTGAGGTCGGTGAAGTCGATGCAGATCCTCCATTTGCCGTTCGACTTTTTCACCATGACGACATTTGACAACCAACTTGGGTAATTCACCTCTCGGACAAAATTGGCCTTGATAAGTTTGTCGACCTCCTCTTAATGGCTTTTTGCCGTTCTGGGGTGAAGCTTCTCTTCTTCTGCTTAATAGGCCTGTGCATCTCGTCCACATTGAGGCGATGGACGAGGACCTCGGGGTCAATCCCTGGCATGTCGGAGGCGGTCCAGGCGAAGATGTCCACATTGCTTTGGAGGAATCTGATCAGCTCGCGATGAGGCTCTCCTTCGAGTAGCGACCCGATCCTTATGGTTCGGTCGGGCCGAGCTTCATCTAGCGGTACTTCTTCCAGCTCTTCCGCCGGTTCCCCCCGTTGTTCGGTGAAGTCCTCACGAGCGTCTAGCCCGTCAACTTCGGGCATTCTGGACTGAAGGCTCGTGACGAAACATTGCCGAGCCATGGCTTGACTTCCCCGAACCACACCAACTCCTTGCTCAGTAGGGAACTTCATAGATAGATGCGGGATGGAGACTACCGCTTTAAGGGACATCAAGCCGGGTCTGCCGAATATGGCGTTATATGGGGACCTGAGGTCGGTTACCAAGAAATCCGTCTGAATAATGGCTACAAGGGGCCAGGTTCCCGCGCGGACCGTCAGGGTGACAATTCCTTCTGGGACGATGACGTCGCCAGTGAATCCCATCAGGGTGGAATCCACGGCTCGAAGATTTTCCATGAGCAATTTCATCTTGGCAAACACATCGAGGTACAAAACGTTTACCGAACTTCCACTATCGACGAGGATCCGGCTTACATCATAGTTGTTCAAGTTAAGGGATACAACAAGTGCGTCATCGTAGGGAAGCTGTATCCCAAGAAGATCATCATCAGAAAAGGAAAGTTCGCCCGTGCGCGCCTTCTTTGGCACCGGCGCATCACCGTTGCCCCTGGAGCTCGATCCGCCGGCCTCCTCAATCATGTTGATACGGCCGACCACAGGCGGATTTGGTGGAGGAGGGAGTTATGGGAGCTCGGGCTGGCGGTCACCTCCTTGTTGCTGTGGTTCGGGTGCTCTTCTGAACTGGTCCAACCATCCCCGCCGAATCAGTCTCTCGATCTCATTCTTCAGCTGCCAGCATTCTTCGGTGTCATGGCCATGCTCCCGGTGGTAGCGGCAGTACTTGGCGGGATCTCTTCGGGTCGGGTTCCCTCGGAGAGGTACCGGCCGGGGAAGTTGGTGCTCAATCTCCATGAGGATCTGCGCTCGGGGCACAGTCAGCGGAGTATAGCGATCGAATCGCCTGGGAGGACTCCGGGAGCGATTCCTTGGCGGCAGCGGAGGGACTCTTGGACGGCGGGGTGGACTTGGCCGAGACAGGGCGGTGTCTGTCGGGAGCTTTGGGCTCCTGCTTCTTTCTTTCTTGCTCAGCGCGGGCCACTCTCCGCGACTCCTCGACCCTGGCGTACTTGTCCGCAAGGGCCATCATATCAGACAAACATGGGGGGTAGCTGACCTCCATCGCCAGATAGAAGTCGCTCTCCTTTGAAACTCCCCCCGCTAGGGCGGACATAGCCACCTCATGATTAAGGTGGTCCACCTCCAACATGGCCTTGTTAAAACAGCCAAGATAATTTCTCAAGGACTCCCCCTCTCTCTGCTTGACTTCGGAGAGGGAGTCGAATCTCTGTCGGTGGCGGCGGCTGCTGACGAACTGGCCAATAAAAAGGTGGCTCAGCTCGTCGAATGAATCAACGGAACCTGGTTTCAAGGTGTTGAACCAGGTTCGGGCGGACCCTCTAAGGGTGGGTGGGAAGGCTCGGCAGAGGATCGCATCAGATGCTCCGTGGAACATCATTATTGACCGGAAGCTGCTGAGATGGTCGTCCGGATCAGTGGAGCCGTGATAAGGCTCGAAGGTTGGCAGCTTAACGTGGGAGGGAATCACTTCCTCCATGATTCCCTTAGAGAAAGGGATGCCCTGCTCTGCTCTGGGTTGGGGCAGATGGATCTGCTTGGCGGCGTCCAGCTCCTGACGCATTTCTTGGATCTGACGGCGGATCTCCTCCTCACCGGCTAGAGGAGGGGCTGGGCGCGAGAACCGCAAGGATGGCATCGAATCATGGTGAGACGTCGCCGGAGAGAGGGAGCGTGCTCGCCGAGATCTGGGAGGATCTCTATCGTAACCGGTTCGAGGGACCGGTTTGTCCCCCTTGGGGCGATGCGGGGGATCCACTGATTCATGCGGATCAGAGGAGGAGGTTGCCGGCGAAGAAGAGGTCGCCGCTTCTTTCTGGGGGTGCGAAGCGGGAGGAGCCGTAAGGCGCTCCTGTACCAGGTGGGTAAGAGCCTGGACTTGCTGGACCAGCGTAGCAAACTGGTCCTGGGTCATCGGAATGGCAGGCGACGGAGTCTCGACAGGTGGGGGCTATGGCGCTGTGGCGCCAGTCGGATCAGACCTCTGGGAGGCGATCTGATCTTGGGCAACAGAGGTTGCTCTCTTCCGGTTGGCCATCAGAGAGATTCTTCTCCGGATCGGGATCCTTGTCTCCTTTCTTCAAGTTTTAACGGGACTTGAGACCCTTCCTCTAGCGCCAATCTGTTGCTGCTGAAATCCGTCCTCCGACTCGGGCAGTCGATCTCCGGGAAGAGGGGGTGCGGCGGACCTGCAAAAGAAGCCCACACGCGGAGGGACGCTGGGGGTGGTCCTCCGCGGAAGACCCTCCGACGCTCAAGTCAGTGGGGGAAGAAATCGGCGATCAACCAGATAATGAGGAGGTGGATCTCTCCGGGAGATCTCTCCGGGGGCGGCCAATCGGAGGCTCCAAAGGGCAGGAGCGCCGACAAGCTCCCGTCGAGAGCAGGAAAGTGAGAGTGGAGGTGCGAGCGCGCAAGTGTGCATACAGAGTCGCGTACCTGAGGGAATCTGCCAATCTGATATTTATAGACCGTCACCTGGGGACTTGAGCATCTTCTGGAAGGTTCTGGGTTGTTACGATACGGGGGTAGACAGAATCAGGCCGTTGTGGGGCCGTTAGAATCCATGCCTTGTCTGTTAAGGGATCGACGGCTGGGAGAGCTCCTCGATGTCTTGGGATCTGGGTGAGTAGACCTGGGGCGGTTACAATAGGTCTTAGGCCACGTCTCAACATGATTCCTTGCCTAAGGAGCTGCTCGGGTAAGCTTAAGCTCTCCCGCGTCAGGTTCCGCGGAGGTAGACGTCAGGGCGTGGATCGCTGGGTAGAAGCGAGCTACGGAAGCCCTGAGGAAGCCGAGCTAGGGAAGCCCGGAGGAGGCCGAGCTACGGAAGCCCGGAGGAGGCCGAGCTACGGAAGCCCGAAAGGGGCCGAGCTACGGAAGCCCGGAGGAGGCCGAGCTACGGAAGCCCGGAGGAGGCCGAGCTACGGAAACCCGGAGGAGGCCGAGTTACGGAAGCCCGGAGGAGGCCGAGCTACGGAAGCCCGAAAAGGGGCCGAGCTACGGAAGCCCGGAGGAGGCCGAGCTACGGAAGCCCGGGAGGGGGTCAGCCTTAGCCGCCTCGCACGGATATCAATGCAATGACGATTTTACCCCCCAACAGTTATGAATAATATCTTTTTATTTTTGTGCAACGAACAGTCCATTTTTTAATGTTCATCGTTGTTAAACCCTAGATGTTTAATTCTTTTATAAAATTTATAAGAAGAAAGGAGTAGAAAATATTTATTTCTTTCCATATTTTCTTCATTGGTTTTTTTCTTACGAAATTGGTATCTCAATAAAAATAGAAAACCAAAAACCAAAAGGATTAGTCATGTATTTCAGCTATCGGTCATGTGCTTCAACTATTTATCGTTGATAGTGCGGAAATCAGAACCTGAATACTTTTTAAAATATTAAATATTAAGATTTTTTTAAAAAAATATTAAATATTCAAAGGATTCCTTATTTTTTTTAAATATAAGGAGGGAGAAACAGAGGCCCTACTACGTACCAAACTAAACTAAAAAATATTAGCTGCTCATCTAATGGGATGTGCAACATACTTTATATAATGTACCTAAGTCTTTTTGAGAAAATCACTCAACTTTCTTCCCTCAACAAATCTCTCTTTACCAATCTTTACCAAGGCAATCACCTCTTTTTTGGCAGGTAAAACAAGATGAGCTTAGTCGAATTTAAAAGGACCGGTGATAACTAGACCACAAAAAAAAAAAACTCTTCCATCCACTACATACAAAAAAAAAAAGACCCCTTATAATTTATTTATTTTTATCCATGAAGAATAGAGAAATACCACAATCCTCATTCTTGAGGATATTCTTTAAGAGTAAAAAAAATGTCCAAACAAAGAAATTGAAAAAGGAACTTACGAAAGAAAGTTAAGTAAAAAAAATCCAACCACTAATCTCCACGAATTGGGAAGAACTTGAGTTGGAGCAATATTAAAATATATGAGCAATCAACTTATACGAGGAGAAATCAATAATTTTAACTTGGCCTTTAGAGCATCTTCATTTTATCATAAATGAAGGAATAATTATATCTCATCATGGCAATCTAGTGCATTAAATTATTTGATGAAATGAATGATAATTTTTTTAAATAAATTAATTCATAATTAAGTGAATATTTTTTTCTTAAAATATAAATAAAGCAACTAAATTCTCAATATCAAGGAGGTTAAAGATGCTTGGTATTGAGGAAGTTAAAATGTTTGGTAGTTAGAGTTGCTCAATACCGCGAATATAATATTTTTTACTAAGCAAGAGTAACTCAAGCATTTGATACCAAAAATATTAAAAGGTTCAAAGTTATTTTCAAAATTAAGGTGAGGAAAAATTTGAAGAAAATTTTGACTTGCTTGATTACTTTACCCAGTGATTGAATAAAATAGGATATATCTAAATGATAATACAATTTATATGTAAGCTACTTTCCTACCTTGAGCTTGAAAACAACTCAATCCTTGAAGGTGTGGGACAAAATGATAATGATATTGTAATCCTTGAAGTATTATATATATAATAGAAATAATATGATGAAATTAGATTTACATTTATACAAACAAAAATAATTTTATATTTCATCAAAATTTAAATAGTACATAAATTTATTGTTTGATTCAATGTGATATTCGTAATTGATTATTTTTTACTTATACAATATCTAAGTAACATATTAACAAAAATATAGCTAAAGTATAAAAAATAGTAAAACTAATTATTGTTTCTCATCTCAAACTTCAAAAAATAGTCTTTTAGTATTCTTAGAAGAAGCGTATCATATCATATGCAACAAAAAGTTAAGTCTTGGATAAAATCTAACTATTTGTTTGTATCATTTTTTGAGCCTCCAAGGTAGAGTACTTTTTTAGGTTTGATTTTCTTGAAGTCCAACCATTCAAAAAGTTTTTTAGGTTTTATTTGTTTCTTTAATATTTTTTGTATTTATGTTATTGCATAAATCAAAAAACTATAATATAATTCTATTCTTAAAAGAAAATATCTGACTCTGCTACTGACTACTCCACTGCACCTACCATCATTGTTATACCTTCAACGTGCACCATTACCTCCACCACCACCATCATTCATCATCATAGTTACTATATCCAAGCCACATTCTCTACCATCCGCTATAATACATTCATTATCCATTGATCACTATTGTCACTAATATCTGTACTATTCACTATACCACCACCTTTTTTATTTTTCAATTAATTTTTTCTTTTAATAAATGAATGTATTTTTTTTATTTTTTTAAAAAAAATTATAAATGGAGAAGAAACTTTGGAGACCACAAACCACAACATTTTCTATACCTAACCAGGCCCATGCATTTTGAATTTTCAAATGCTTGATTAAACGCGGAGCTGATGGACAAGTTTAAGCAAGGGCAAGTCAGTTTGATAAGGCAAGCTAATGGCTTTCACGCCAAATTCTATTTGGCGTTTATGAGGGGGCGAGCCGACCAATTCTCAATCAGTCACACTCTCGATCAACCATTCCATCTTCAAACAACTGCTATACGTGTAACCACTTGCAATGATGCACTGTTTACATGAGCAAAGACATTGATAAGTAATAAAAAGGTCCAATATAACTATTAATCATCTCTCAAGTTCAAACAAGACTGGCAGTATATTTTTCTCAAGACCAACGATGAATCCAATGAAGAATTTCAAATTGAATATTTAATATACCTATTAATCATCTTTCAAATACAAATAGGATGGCACTATATTTTTTTTAGGACTAATGACGGATCGAATGGAGAATTTCAAACTGGCTATTCAATATACTCATTAATCATCTTTCAAATACAAACAGGACGACACTATAGTTTTTTTTAGGACCAATATGATGGATCCAAACTGGATATTCAATATATCCATTAATCATCTTTCAAGTCCAAACAGAATGGTACTATATTTTTTTTCCGGACCAATGATGGATCCAATGGAGAATTTCAAATCGGATATTCAATATACCTATTAATCATCTTTCAAGTCCAAACAGGATGGCACAATATATATTTTTCTCAGAACCAATGATAGATCCAATAGAAATTTTAAATTGGATATTCAAATTGGAGAATTTCAAATTTCATGATGTGCCCTTTTACGTTGCTACAACTGCTTTGTCCCCCACACCCCCACTATCAGAATCTTTGTCGTTGCCCTCGCTTCCGATTTCAAGTTTCGATCTTATGACTAAAGTAAAAAACATGTCTAGTTAATAAATGCGGTGCAGAATGTGTGCAATGAGTGTGGTGATTGGCTACGTGTGCATATAACCATGCATGCATAAAAATATTTTTGATCTTTTCCGTACCACATGCACGGTCGCACATGAGTGGGGTGTTAGGGTCCCCGGTCAAGGACTTCAAAACATTCACCAACTCTTCCGCGCGATCTGCTCAAACACCATAATCGATCCTCCCGAACCGTTTTCAGTAACACACGAGCGTGGTAATTAGGATCTAATACACAAGAAACGAAGAATGCCTCACTGTTATTATGAAGAACGTGGTCTCAGGATTATTAGTCCTTCGAACCACCAGAACACAAGAACATTCGTACAAGGGTTATTAGCCCAAGCACGCCCAAACTTAAGAGGTTATCAGCCCCCAAGTTTACTGGCATAAACGTGCCTATGCCTGGCCAACATTCATAAGCTCTCTAAGCTTACAAAACACCACTCCTCCCCCTATTGCTCCTGAGGAGGGCTTATATAGGCATCCTCAGGAGCTTCCAAAATCCTACCAACCCAATCAAATCAAATCTAGATCAAATCTTCAAGATTCTAAGGAAACAATTCGAAACAATCCCTAGAATCAAGGAGATTTGGCGATACATGCCTAAAACAACTTAACTGAAAAGGAAACTAATCTTCTAGAGTTTAGGAGAAACATCCTAAATCTAGAATATATGATTTATTCAATCACTCCCCATAAGAAAATTAATCTCTGAAGATATCTCCATAGTGCACTTGATCTCGCCACCGTCCGCCGCCCTACACGGTGGTGCCGCCGCCATTCTCCTCCATGGGTGGTGATGCTCCTCCGACTCCCCAGGCCATGCTCGTTACATCCCGCTCGGTCACCGCTAAGACTGGTGGTGCTCCGTCGCCGGAGGTGGCTGCTGTGGGTAGCCACTCTTGATCATCTGCTACTGGTTGGCTAGGCTGGTGGCCAAAGTCTTGCTGTGGCACTTTGTTAAGGCAAGTCTGGGTGCTGGCCCTGGGCTTGCCATGGCATGGCTGTGGTGCTTCGGCCGCACGCGCTATGGGCATGTCATGTGCTTCGGCCGTGCGCGCTGTGGCATGTCAGGGGCGCCCATAAGTGTCACTGGGGCCGCATCTCGCAACTTATCCTCCCCATCGTGGCCGTGTAGGCCATGGTCTTCGCTTGGGATCCTTTTATTCCCCCTTCCATTAAGTGTACCCTTGTCCTCAAGGGTAAATTGTGGGAACCTTAAGACTATGTCATCATAATCCTCCCAGGTTGCTTCCTCTCTAGGTAGCCCTCTCCATTGCACCAATACTCTCCAGATATTCCTTCTAATCCTCCCACGTGGCACCATTTTGTATTCAAGAATCGTTGCGGGCTGTAGTAGCATGCTACCTTCCTCATCGAAAGAAGGCAATTCCTCTACAATCAAGCTAGGATCCCCAACTCATCTCTTGAGGAGAGACACATGAAACACTGGATGAAGTCTTGAGGTTGGTGGTAATTCTAGCCGATACGCAACTTCTCCGACACGGGCAGCCACTTTAAATGGCCCATAGTACCTTTTCTCTAGCTTGTAGCTTGCCTTTCTCTTCATTGTCTTTTGGTCATAGGGTTGAAGCTTCAAGTACACAAAGTCCCCAGGCTCAAACCCTTCTAGCCTTCTCCTTTTATCATAATATTTCTTCATGCTCGATTGGGCCTTCTTAAGCTCCCTCTTTGCCTTGGCTAGTATCTCGTCTCTAGTGATCAAGGCTTCCTCCACTTTCGCATTCTTAGCCGTACCCCTCTCATAAGCCACCAAGGTAGGAGGCTTCCTTCCATACACCACTTCAAATGGGCTAAGTGTGATGGAAGAGTGGTATGTTGTATTATACCAATATTCTGCCCATGACATGTAGTCCATCCACCTTGCTTGCTCATCATGGCAATAGCATCTCAAGTATTGTTCCAATGTACGGTTGACCACCTCTATTTGGCCATCGGTCTGCGGATGGTATGAAGAACTTGTCTTCATTTTGCTCCCTTGCAGTGCAAACACTTCCTTCCAAAAGGAGCTCATGAACACCCGATCCCGGTCCGTAACAATGGTTCTAGGGAAACCATGGAGCTTCACCACGTTGTCCACAAAGGCCTTAGCCACACTCTTCATTGTAAATGGATGCTTAAGGGGTATGAAGTGAGCATACTTACTTAAGCGATCCATGACCACCAAGATCACTTCGTACCCTTGACTTGCGGGCAAGCCCTCCACAAAATCCATGGACAAGTCTTCCCATATAGCTTCCGGTATGGGTAAGGGCTGCAAGAGACCCGTAGGGGCCTTCGTATCATGTTTGGTCTTTTGACACACATCACATTCCGCCACCCACTTCTTCACACTTCTCTTTAGGCCCTCCCAATAGAAGAAATGCTTGATCCTCATATAGGTCCTAAGCCATCCCGAATGACCACCTTCTTTGCTATGGTGGAAGTGAGTGAGAATCTCCTTCCTCAGGTTTGGTACGTCGGGCACATAGACATAGGACTTGTAGTAGATCACGCCATTTGAATCCGGTCACCCCATTACATGGACTCTCAAGCTTCTCTATGATCTCTTGAGACCTTGCATCCAACTCCACGGCCTCTCTAAGCTTGTCCCATATCCTCCATTCAGCTCCACTCAAGGCCATATGTTCAGCCTCATCTTCATACAAAGTCCACATCATTGGACTTCCCTCCTTCCTTGACAACGCATCAGCCACCTTATTCTCCTTGCCGGCTGATATATAATGTCATACTCGAATCCCAGAAGCTTCACAAGAAACTTCTGTTGCTCTGGCGTCACGATCTTTTGTTCTAGCAAGTGTCTTAATGCTTGTTGATCGGTCACTATAGTGAACTTTCTTCCCAAGAGGTAAGGTCTCCACACCTTCACCGCATGCACAACCGCCAACATTTCTCTTGCATAAGTGCTCCATGCTTTCTTCATTGGCCCTAAGGCCTTGGAGATATAAGCTATGGGCCTCCTTTCTTGAGCTAGTACCGCCCCAATCCCTTCTCCACTTGCATCAGTATATACTTCAAATGGTTTCTTGAAGTCGGGCAAGGCCAAGACGGGTGTCTTGGTCATGGCTCTCTTCAAGTTCTCAAAAGCTCTCCTTCCATCTTCGGTCCACTCGAAGCCCTCCTTTTTTAGCATGGAGGTAAGTGGCTTGGCTATCAATCCATAGCCTTGCACGAACCTTCGATAGTAGCCCGTCAAACCAAGGAATCCTCGTAGAGCCGACACATCCTTGGGTAAGGGCCAATCCACCATAGCTTCCACCTTCCGCTGGTCCACTTTTACTCCTTGGCCCGATATGATGTGGCCAAGGTACTCCAGCTCTTCTTGCATAAAGGCGCATTTGGAAGCCTTGATGAAGAAGTGGTGCTCCTTCAAGATCATCAATACTCGCTCCAATTGCTCAAGTGTTCCTCCACATTCTTCGAGTACACCAAGATGTCATCGAAGAATACTAATACAAACTTCCTCAAGAATGGCTTAAATATGGCATTCATAGCCGCTTGAAAGTTGAGGGGGCATTGCACAGCCCAAAAGGCATCACTAGGTACTCATAGTGGCCGGAATGAGTCCTAAATGCCGTCTTGTGGGTATCTTCCTCTTTCATCCGGATTTGATGGTATCCGGCCCTTAAATCCAGCTTGGTGAACACATGAGCCCCATGCAACTCATCAAGCATCTCGTCCACTGTTGGTATGGGAAATCTATCCCTCACTGTTGCCTCATTCAATGCTCGGTAGTCGGTGCAAAAATGCCAACTTCCATCCTTCTTCCTCACAAGCAACACCGGTGATGAAAAGGGACTAGTGCTTGGTCGAATCAAGCCACTAGCCAACATCTCCTCCACTTGTCTTTCGATCTCACCCTTTTGAAAGTGAGCATACCGGTATGGTGGCACATTCACCGGTTTGCTCGCATCTTTCAGCACAATGCGATGATCAAATTCCCTACTTGGTGGTAATGAAGTAGGTACCTCCAATACTTCCTTGTGTCTTTCTAAAACCGTCTTCACACCTTGGGGCAGCTCCTCATTTCCATCACTATGCTTCTCTTCTTGCCCTTCATCTCCTCGGTTTTGGCCCATCACTATGGCGAAGCAATGAGCCCCACCCTTGCATAGTTTCTCAAACATATTGGCCTCGCAAGGCCTTGGCTCTTTTGATGCTAGAGCTGTCCACGTCCTCTTCTTCCCTCCAAGCTTGAACTCCATAGTCATCTTCTCATAGTCGGTGACGACCTTGCCAATGCCTCTTAGCCATGCATTGCCCAAGACAACATCTAGCCCCACCAATGAGAGTACGTGAAGATCAGCCGCTATACGGACGCCTTGGACATTCATCTTCACGGTTCGCACTACCATCTCGCACCTTAGCTTTTCCCGTTTGCCACCTTCACATCGAATGGCTCTACTTCTTCCCCATGCAATCCCACCTTAGAAAGGATGCGGGAATTGATGAAGTTGTGGGTAGACCCACTATCCACCAATAATGTCATTTCATGCTTGCCAACCCAAGCCATAAGTCGCATGGTTGAGGGCTTTTGTACGCCGGACATGGCATTGAGGCTCAACTCGGCTTCCTCACTTTCCTCATCGCTAGAGGACTCCTCATGCCCGTGCTCTTCCTCACTTGTCTCCCCCAATTGCTCCTCCTCTATTCCGATCATACACATGACCTTGGCTTTCTTGCATTGGTGATCACGGCTCCACTTTTCACCACATTTGAAGCATAAGCCCTTCTTTATGTACTCATCAAGCTCCTCACGACTAAGCTTCTTGACTTCCTTCCCTTTGCTCCTTGAATCTCCCGTAGTCCCCTCCTTTCCTTTCCAAGACCCCGTGGAATACAAGGGTTTATAAACCTTGTTAGCCACTTGGTCCTTGACGTGTCTTTTCTCGAAGTGATGACTTTCTTCAAGGATTTCAGCCATCCTCATTGCTTCTTGCAGCCTAGTGGGCTGCTTCAACTTGAGCTCCTTGGCAATCCATGGTTTTAGACCATCCACGAAAGTGCCGATAAGTGCCTCCTCAGACCAACCCCTCACCAAGGTTTGGAGTTGTCGAAATTCCTCCACATACGCATGCACCTTGCCATCTTGCTTGAGCTTAGCTAGCTGGCCATGATGGTTGATAATGGGCGAAGGCCCAAATTGCATAAGCAGCTCCCTCTCGAATGTCGTCCACCCGAGCCTTCTTCCTTCCTTCTCATATTGGGCCCGTATCCATCTCCACCATTTGCTTGCCTTCCCATCAAGGAAGAAACATGCTGTGGCCACTCTCTGTCCTTGGTACTTCATATATATGAAAATAGTGGTCCGCCTTATCGAGCCACTCATGAGGGTCACCACCATTGAACTTAGGGAAGTCAATTTTTGGTCTCCTTGGTCCTCGGTTGTTAAACCGATTTCCATCATCATCTTCATAGTCACCTCCACGGTAATGTGGCCTTCTAGGTCCTCGGTGGTTAAACCGATTTCCTTCATCTTCATCATGATAGTGGTGGTCTCTTCTCGGTCTCTCATGTCTTCTAGCATCTTCATGGATCCGGCCATAGGGCATTTCTTTCCCATACCGACTCCCACCGAATTTTTCCTCCGTCCTTGCATGGTTATCAACATCACGGTCAGAATCCTCTCGCAGCCACCTTTCCACTACCTCGTGCTCATTCTCCATACGCCCGCCCAATCTAAGAGGTTGCCTTGGTCTAGGCTCTCCCCTTGTGGACTTAGAAATGTGAGTTTCCCTCCCATCAACGAGTTGCTCCTCTTCCACCCTTGGGGTTTGTCCGCGGTTGGCCCCATTCGCTCCTCCTCCAAGTCTTACCAATATTTCTTGCAAGTCTCGTCTCATGCCTTCCACCGCCTTCATATTCTCCTCCGTAGCATTAGTGACGGAAGTGATGGCTCCTTGCATGTGAGTCATGTTGGTGCTAGTCTCCACCATCTGCTCCTTCATCCAAAGAGTGGATGACTCCAAAGCTTCAAAGCGGTCTCGGTTGGATGGAAAAGTACTTGATCCGGCCTCCATTGGAATATCGGCTGCAATAATAAGTCCAACCTTGGGTTCTCTCCAAAATGAAGATCGAACCCCCTCCCACGAAGAACTTTGCACGGACAACTTCCGACCTTGGGTTCTCTCCAGAAGAAGATCGAACCCCCACCTCAAATAATAACTCCAATAAGAACAAACAACTTCTAACTATAACAATATCAACGAAGAGAATCAAAGTAAGGTTTGCTCGTGATTACCCCGCTTGAAGCGTAGAGATCTTCAAGCAACTCATCTCAATGAAAGCACCCAATTTGTTAGGGTCCCCGGTCAAGAACTTCAAAACATTCACCAACTCCTCCGCGTGATCCGCTCCAACACCATAATCGATCCTCCCGAACCGTTTCCAGTAACACACGAGCCTGGTAATTAGGATCTAACACACAAGAAATGAAGAATGCCTTACTGTTATTACGAAGAACGTGGTCTCAAGATTATTAGTCCTTCAAACCACCAGAACACAAGAACACTCGTACAAGGGTTATTAGCCCAAGCACGCCCAAACTTAAGAGGTTATCAGCCCCCAAGTTTACTGGCATAAACGTGCCTATGCCTGGCCAACATTCATAAGCTCTCTAAGCTTACAAAACACCACTCCTCCCCCTATTGCTCCTGAGGAGTGCTTATATAGGCATCCTCAGGAGCTTCCAAAATCCTACCAACCCAATCAAATCAAATTTAGATCAAATCTTCAAGGTTCTAAGGAAACAATTCGAAACAATCCCTAGAATCAAGGAGATTTGGCGATACATGCCTAAAACAACTTAACTGAAAAGGAAACTAATCTTCTAGAGTTTAGGAGAAACATCCTAAATCTAGAAGATATGATTTATTCAATCACTCCCCACAAGAAAATCAATCTCTGAAGATATCTCCATAATGCACTTGATCTCGCCGTCGTCCGCCGCCCTACACGGTGGTGCCGCCGCCATTCTCCTCCATGGGTGGTGATGCTCCTCCGACTCCCCAGGCCATGCTCGTTACATCCCGCTCGGTCACCGCTAAGACTGGTAGTGCTCCGTCACCGGAGGTGGCTGCTGTGGGTAGCCACTCTTGATCATCTGCTACTGGTTGGCTAGGCTAGTGGCCAAAGTCTTGCTGTGGCACTTTGTCAAGGCAAGTCTGGGTGCTGGCCCTGGGCTTGCCATGGCATGGCTGTGGTGCTTCGGTCGCGCACGCTATGGGCATGTCATGTGCTTCGGCCGTGCGCGCTGTGGGCATGTCAGGGGCGCCCATAAGTGTCACTAGGGCTGCATCTCGCAACTTATCCTCCCGTCGTGGCCGTGTAGGCCATGGTCTTCGCTTGGGATCCTTTCATCGGGCCAATCAATGCATGCACCGTGTGCGATGCAAAAGAACTTTTTTCTTCTCTAATTTCAAAGATTGGGCTAATTACAGAAGCTATGCCCACGTTGCAATCAGTGCCAATGGACTAGAGTTTGGGTTGATCAAGCCTACGTATAAAAGGAAAAGTCTTGCTGCACCGCCCTTCGGTACAGTAAGCGTGCACCTATCATGCGGATTGGCCATCCACACGTTTGTGATGGCCCAATGGGCCTTATCGTGAACTGCAAGCATGGGCGGGCGGGCAGCCAATCCATGCGGCTGGTGCACACTTGCTGCACTAGAGGACGGTGCAGCAAGTCTTTTTCGATATGAAAATAGGCTAAGAGGACTGGCCCGAGTCTACATAAAAGCCCATACTATTGGGAATTTAGTATGTTATATATGAATCAAAATAATATAACATGCAGCGGAAAATAAAAAAAATAAATACGAATTTAATTCCCAAAGCCCAAGATCCTCAGGGAACAGATTCGGTTAACAAGAAATAACACATGATTATTTTAATAGATCATACATGTGTTCTTTATTGGGGATGATGCCCTATGAAGCCGGTAAACGATTTTACCACTAGCCGTCCACGCGTTCAGCCTCTAATGGTGATCCATGCGAAGATCTTTGGATGATGTCCTCTCAGGATTGGATGATAACCTTCTTGCGAGGGGTGCTAGCGCCTCTTTTCTTTTCTATTGATTTTTTAAATCAAAAAGGATTTCTTGATCAAGATCAAATCTTGATCAATCAAGAGAGAGAAAGGGACGTCCTAGAGAGAGAAAGGACGTTTTAGAGAGAGAAAAGAGGTGTTAGGCATCCAAGAGAGAGAGAAGAGAGGAGTTCGGTGTATATTTCGAAGGGAGTATTTCTCTCTCTTTTATACATGAAAAGGAGGTTGTGTGGTTCCATAAAAAAAAGGATTTTATCACAACCACCTAACCATTCAACCTTATCAAGTTGATAACAATTATCCTAACAAATTTCAGATATTTGCTATCATGATAATGTTAAGATTACAACCACCAAACCACATCCCTAAAAATTAGGAAATTGGTTATCCCATGAAACCAACGTCGCAACCTTGAATTTGGCTTCATGAGAACGCCCCAAATCATAGGGTTCACTCCTCCATGACGTGGAGATGGGTCATGTCCATCACATGGGCATGGATCCATCCTCCACGTGGCACGATCTCAGCCCTCGATTTAATTGGGTTTCCATGAATCAAATCATACCATCATATGGACCCAATTAAATACCATATTATTAATCTCAATTAATCTAAGCCATCCATCACATGGATCAAGCCTAATTAATGGATTTCATATGTACATCTCATGTACAAAAGGTCTCTCTTTTAAACAAAAAATTATTTTCTCTATAATGAATCCTATTCATCAATTTCATGTTCTCTCATTAAGATTGAGTCAAACCCAATCCTAATTTATTGGTTATCTGATTTGAATTAAGTCCAACCTAATTCCCATTTTAACTTCATCCAAAATCTTCTTAATGCGTGTGACCCATTAGGTCCCTTGACACGTTGGTAATAATCATGTCCCTAATATTAACCCTAAGGATGACTTGATCAACACCTTGTCCAAGTCAATTCTTTAACCAAATCAACTCTTTGATTAAGTCAAAGAATCCATGATTATAGATCATGAGCGGCCTCTAGCAAAGCATCATGACCACCCAAGTGTTAAGGGTTTGTTGACGTGGTTATCAACACCTGTCCATGAACGGTTACTATACGATTCAATCCCTTCATTACATATCCCAGATCAATCAGTGGTATGGAATGTGTCAACCATATAATTGATCTTTGTTTACTTGATCTCAGAAAAATTGACTCATATGAATTAGAACTTCGAAACCATTTCGAATTCCAACTCAACTTTGCAAGGATTTAACAGTCAATTTAATCCATCAAGTGGACATGGAATATAACCCTTTCTATCAAGGGAGACGAATCATGTCTTGATCAAACACCACCTTCATATGCTTCATATCATACCCAATCGACACCATATTTGCCATCCGTGGCTAGAGCGACGTTTGCATATCGTCAAAGCATGATATTCCACACATAAGGTGCAATGAAGATCTCAAGTCAAAGGATCACTCGCACCACCGTCATCAAAGATCAACCATCGACACTATATAGAATATCCATATGGGATCTCTGTGTGGGTCATCCAATGTATCGTTACAATAACGAACATCCACACACCATATCCAAGTATCTTTATACTTCAGCTTGCAAGATCAGCTGCACACCATAAGGGTGAAGATATGCAATGTATGCTAGTCTCAACGGCGTTCGACAGTGTCCAATCCTGTCTACGCATCGACTAGGGAAGTTTAAAGAATCGAACCATAATGTGCAATTTTTGGATCTCACAATTTGTAATCTCTATTACAAATTCCATATGCACAGTTCGCAATCTTTTGAACTTTATCTCACAGGAAAAATATATCTAATATATATATGAAAAATACCTAGATAGATAAAGAAACCAATAAATCTGATTTGCATTCATAAAGAAATGTGTACAAACTAGCATCTTATCCAATTGAATATAGGGCACACATTAACACATACAAACCAAGCCTTCAGCTTTGTCATGCACAAAGAAGTCAATACAAGCCATAGTTTTAATAAATGCCCTCACATCTCAGCTGTAACCTAGCTATCCGAAGTCAAAGATCATTCGCCGTGTCTATCTTTGCTCGCTTCTGGGTTGCAGTCTTAGAAATCACCCTCATTTGCGTATGTATCCGGCTCGTCATATATTTGCTAAGGAAAGGTGTCTGGTTAGGAAAGCAAGGGAGAAATACTAGGGAAAATAACGTCAAAGGAAGAACTGCTATCAAATGGATTGTGACTCTTATCATGTTGATTGCAATTCTTGTTGTTCGGGCCCTTGTAATTATTGGAATATTTTGGCCACGAAAAACATAGGCCAATAATATCATGAAAATATGATTGTATCTTTAAACAAATCAAACCTTTTTTTTTTTCCATTTCCTTTCCATAGGACATAAAATGAGGTTTGGGCAAACTGCGAGCATTAAGCCCTAAACGAACTCACAAGAGAGCCGCAGTATGCACCAACACACAATAGCTAGCCAATGACTAAAAATATTCCTAAATCGCACTTTTTCTCTGATCAATCTTAGCTAAATCTTGAAGATCTGTGGTGCAAATTATTTGGAAGCCATTGAGTCCTTAGTCAAAATTTAAATATTCTTTTTGAATTCGATTAGATTCCCAAAGAATGCAGTTACTTTTGCCTGAGTTCTCTTCATAGTAATGTGGCAACTGGTTATCCCGTCGGTCCACTCGTAGTTGGTTTTCATAGAGCGGCACACGTAGCACCATAAATACAGGAGGCATTAGTTGTCAAGTGGCTGCAAAGCTGCTACAATCCCCTCATGCTATAAGAAATATGACTTTTGTCTACAATTTTTTTTTTATGAAAAGATAAAAAATACTAGAAAAAGCTTTCCCCTACGATTTTTTAACTTTTTACTATGAAAAAAAATCGTAGGCAAAGATGCGTCGGAAAAGCCTTTGTCTACTACTTTCAAAATCATAGGCAAAGACCAAACTTTTTCCTTACGATTTTTTTCGTAGGGAAAAGCTCATATTTCGTAGGGATAGAGTGACTAGAATTTGAAATGTAAATTTGAATTTTAAAAACTTTTGCCTACGAAGATAAAAAAATCATAGGAAAAAATTTAAAAAATATATTTTTTATCCACATCTTTCCCTACAATTTTTCTTAAAATCTTAGGGAAAAGTTGAGTAATAATAATTTTTAATAATTTCTTTCCCTACGAGAAACCCCAAAATCGTAGAGAAAAATCAAAAAAAAAATATTTTTTATTCACATCTTTCCCTACGAAAATTCTTAAAATCGTAGAAAAAAATTGGCTAATAATTATTTTAAATGATTTCTTTCCCTACAAAAAACCCCAAAATCGTAGGTAAAAATCAAAAAAATAATTTTTATCCACATCTTTCCCTATGAAATTTCTTAAATCGTAGGAAAAAATTGGCTAATAATTTTTTTTAATGATTCTTTCCCTACGAAAAACCCAAAATCATAAGGAAAAATTAAAAAAATATTTTTTTATCCACATCATTCCCTATAATTTTTCTAAAAATCATAGAAAAATGTTAGCTAATAATCATTTTTAATGATTCTTTTTAAATTATTATTTTTAACCATTTTTACCTGCAAATATAAATTAAATCGTAGGAGAAAATAATAAATACATATTTTTTTCTTTTTTTCCAACAAAATATGTCTAAAATTATATAGAAAAGTTATATTTATTCTATTTTAAATTTTTTAATATTTTAAAATTATATTTCTATTTTAAAATTTTTAATATTTTGCATATTTTATTTAAATAGAATATAATTTGTTTGTTTCGTATTTTTTTTAAACATTAAAAACTATATCAATAAAAATAATATAATTTTTACATACAATATCCATTACATATACAAAATTTTTACATAGTGACAACAAAGAATAAGCATCAAAATAACTAATAAATGAAAGTCAGTAGTTCATATCAATTACAATATCCATAACTAACATAAAACATCAAAACACATATGAGACAAGACACTTCATAAAGGTCCCATTCATAAATGACTTCCCTAGTTTTCTAGCTCTCTTTTAAACATTACTAGAGTAAGCAATGCCCTAAAATAACATTGCAATTCATAAATGTTCCAATAAGACATCATTGTAGACCTCTCATGCCAAAGTACACTTTGCTCACTTTCCTTGAAAGATCCTTTCAGGGTATCAAAATTGCTTCCTGCAAGGATGAAAAATAAGTATTAAAAAAGTTTATATTTGATCAATTTTTATGCTAAAAAAATAAATTATTAAATCAGAATAATGGCAACTTGTAATTGAGTACAACTAGATCAAATACCATGTTAGCATCTACCCTTAAACAGCATACAATATCTGATATCTTTAATTAAACAATCTGAGATCACAATCAAGATTTTAAGGCATAAGATTGCAGATCATCAATTGTTACAAAATGCAATAAGTATAAAGCAGCCAACAAGGACTGCACACTCGTATAAAGGATTACCGTTTCTCTTGGCTAAAGTAAATTTGCAATATTTCTCTTTATCTTTCCTATATCCTCAGAAGAATGGTCCTGGTAGTCCTCTTCTGCAGTTATCTTCCCCTGATGCTTTTCTGCAAATCTAGGATCAACTTCAAGACTATCCAACCACACATCCTGAATCAATAAAAAAGAAAAAAGTCATTTCCAATCATCACGATGTGAATGGATGCACAAAAACAATTTGTCACGATGGACGCATAAATGACTATAAAATCAAGCACCTTAATTTCATGTTGACTTGCATATTCAACAAAATTTCCACTGACATCGAAGTATCCTTCTTCTCTTTCTTGCTTCAAATTAAATGGATCTATTGGAATACCATCATCATCAAAATTAGTATCCTCCTGCATCAAAATTAATTCCTTTTTATCAGCTAACCCCTGTCCACAAACTTGTTGGACAGAAAGCGTAAAAGACTCCCAACTTCAAGCAAAAAAATTGTAACTTGGACACAAATTTCTTCAAAGTTATTACCTGACAAAAAATTCAAAGGATAAACAAAAATCTAACGATTATGCCGACCTCATAGTGAACCTCAGCAAAGGAGATGTCCGACTGATCCCGGAACAGCTCCTCCTCACTCAATTCCCATAAAAAATCCCAAAAAAGAAAAATAATTCCCAACGGCCGCATAAAAATTCAAAGAAAGTGGCACCGGGAGCCCGATTCATTAAAAACCTCTACAATGCCTAGAGAATCTCGTCCTCCGGAGACCGGAGCCAAGAAACCCCCGATCACCCGACTCAATCGTCAGATTCGCTCAATCGAAGCCCTAAACCACAGGGAAGCACCGTGATGCCCTCCGATCGAATCAAGAACTCACCTTTCGCTGCCTCCCCTGCCGGTGATTCCAATCCCCGAGCTTGATTTCCGATCTCTCCGACGGGCATTCCCCTCTCGCCGCCTCCCTAAAATGCGAGCGAGTGTTATTGGAGAGAAAAATCCCTAACGGAGTGTCGCGTTTGGCCAAAGGCGTCGGAGAGGCGATGGAGGAGGAGAGAGTAGGTGGCGTCCGAGGGAGCGAACCAGGGCAGGCGGCGAGCCCAGCGGAAGAGAGAGAGGGAAGGTTCGGGGTGAAATAAGAACGAACCCCTAGCCCGCGACTTTGTAAATTTAGGCGCCACGGTCAAATAAAATGGGCGCCGAGCAGTGAAAATTCAACAGGTTTTAAGCTTTATATATATATATATAATATTTAAATATTTTCATAATAAATTTATAAAAAAAAAAGCCTGAGTTTTAGTGGCTATGACTGTGAGTATATTTTTCAAGATTTTAGATTTAAATCTTTCTATCTATCTCTTATGAATTTATTTTATAAAAAAAACTTATATAATTTTATTTTATAAAAGAACTAAAATAAGGTTTTTTTGTTTCATATTTCTTTTTTTTTTTTTTTGATATTTTTTAATGAATCTTTTTTTTAAAGGAAATATTAATTGAAACAAGATTTTGACTTGCTTGATTACTTTACCTAGTGATTCAATAAAATAGGATATATGTAAGCTACTTTCCTACCTTGAGCTTGAAGACAAACTCAATCCTTGAAGGTGAGGGACAAAATGATAATGATATTATAATCCTTGAAGTATTATAATATATAATAGAAATGATATGATGAAATTAGATTTACATTTATACAAGAAAAAATAATTTTATATTTCATCAAAATTTAAATAGTACATAAATTTATTGTTTGATTCAATGTGATATTTGTAATTGATTATTTTTTACTTATACAATATCTTAGTAACATATTAACAAAAATATAGCAAAAGTATAACAAATAGTAAAACTAATTATTGTTTCTCATCTCAAACTTCAAAAAATAATCTTTAGTATTCTTAGATGAGGCGTATCATATCATATGCAGCAAAAGGTTAAGTCTTGGATAAAATCTAACTATTTGTTTGTATCATTTTTTGAGCCTCCAAGGTAGAGTACTTTTTTAGGTTTGATTTTCTTGAAGTCCAACCATTCAAAAAGTTTTTTAGGTTTTATTTGTTTCTTTAATATTTTTTGTATTTATGTTATTGCATGAATCAAAAAACTATAATATAATTCTATTCTTAAAAAAAATATCTGACTCTGCTACTAACTACTCCACTGCATCTACCATCATTGTTATACCTTCAACGTGCACCATTACCTCCACCACCACCATCATTCATCATCATAGTTACTATATCCAAGCCACATTCTCTACCATCCGCTATAATACATTCATTATCCATTGATCACTATTGTCACTAATATCTGTACTATTCACTATACCGCCACCTTTTTTATTTTTCAATTAATTTTTTCTTTTAATAAATGAATGTATTTTTTATTTTTAAAAAAAATTATAAATGGAGAAGAAACTTTGGAGACCACAAACCACAACATTTTCTATACCTAACTAGGCCCATGCATTTTGAATTTTCAAATGCTTGATTAAACGCGGAGCTGATGGACAAGTTTAAGCAAGGGCAAGTCAGTTTGATAAGGCGAGCTAACGGCTTTCACGCCAAATTCTATTTGGCGTTTATGAGGGGGCGAGCCGACCAATTCTCAATCAGTCACACTCTCGATCAACCATTCCATCTTCAAACAACTGCTATACGTGTAACCACTTACAATGATGCACTGTTTACATGAGCAATGACCTTGATAAGTAATAAAAAGGTTTAATATAACTATTAATCATCTCTCAAGTCCAAACAAGATTGGCAGTATATTTTTCTCAAGACCAACGATGAATCCAATGAAGAATTTCAAATTGAATATTTAATAAACCTATTAATCATCACTACTAGAGGCGGTACCATTGGCGCAAAAGAAATCGTGCGACTGCTGCATGCGGTCGCGGAAGCCACCTTTAGCGACCGCTTCAGGCAGTCGCTGTGGCGGTCGATCGCAAATGCCCATTATACATCGGCCTGCTTTTCCTATTTCGTCGCGGAAGCCACCTTTAGTCAGGCAGTTGCTGTGGCGATCGCAAATGCCCATTATACATTGGCCCGCTTTCTCCTTTTCTTTATTTCGCTGGTGCGTTTCCTCCTATCCCCTTTTAAAACCCTAAACCCCCCAAATCTCATATTCGGACCGCCTTCGCTTCCAAAACCCTAGTCAAATCCGCCATCAGAACGATCTCTGAGAAGCTACGGAGCCTGGGCTACCTTGCCAAGGACCCCACCAAGTCCGCCGATTCCTCGGCTCTGATCCAGGGCGGATTCTATCGTTTGGTAGGTAAGGTAATCTTTCGGCTCCTCGTTCTCTTCCTTCCATTTGCATCCATCTCTCGGGTTTTCACTTCATTTCGATTCCTTCGTTGACCCGTGATTGATCTATTGATTTGCTTGGCCCATCTATGTTTTCAATTTGGTATTGGGGCGGAATTTCTTTGATTCTCGATCGATATGCTCGGTTTTTCCTTTCAATCGGTTTGCACGGTTGAATCTTGGAGAAATTTCCTGCGAAGATGCCGCCTTAAAAAAATGGGGTTCGGGATGTTATATGATAGAATTCTCGATCGAATGTGCCAGTTTTGTTGATAGTCTTCTCTCTCATAATTTTTGTTTTATTTTTTATCCTTCCAATTTCTCCGACCGTTCCTCATTGGTGCATGCAAGATAAATAATGGCATCAGGGTTTTCAAGAGAGGATCTTGCTGAGATCTCAAAGCAGTCCCTCTAGGATGACCCAATAGAGGATCTCAAGTTGAAGCCTGAGAGATAGGGGAGTTGGAGAGGTCAGGAAAAGAGGAGTGGAGTGGTGAGGCAGAGGAGAGCTGAAGCTGGAGAGGTCAAGGTGATGGTGGGACTGTGGGAGTGGGAAATGGGGAACTAGAGAGGTAGAGCAGTGGTGGAGATTTGGTGAAGTGGGCTCGTGGGATTTGGGGAGTGAGACTCAGAAGGATTTAGGATTTAGGCCTTCGACCAAGTGATCACCAATCAACAGGTTCAGCCATTGGATCAGTTATATATATATATAATGAGCTGAAACTGAACAAGTTCACTGATCCTGTGAATAGAGCTGTCTCATGAACGGTGTAATCGTTTGGCAGCCATAGATGGTGAGAGGGCAGTGAAATCCACAATCCTGAAATACTCTGGATGCCATAAATCACCTCTAAACAGTTTTTCTTATCAGGAATTTCAGAATTGGGGATCTGACAGGCTCCCCTGCATCCTCTAATTCCATAAATCACCTTATTTCTCTTGCTTTTATAGGTGATTTAATGCTAGATAAGATGCCCAAATGTCCAAACTGGTCCTAAATATTTTACAAGGTCTGACATTTGAATGAAGTAGCTTTACAAAGGATGATTCAGTATTTTTCTTACTAGGGCAGTTTTCTAGGCTTACCAGAAATCACCTGGGGTTTGTGACAGCTGTGAATTCATTAGCTTTTGTGCTATTGCAAGTTTGCTTTTATAAAATTCTGACAGTTCCTAGCACTTATACATCTTGAGACTCACAGGGCTGGATGGCAACTCACACAGCTAGGTATCCGACATTGTCATGATTTTGGATCTCGATCCCAGAGAGTAGTGCATGCTGCCTACTGGTATATCACCTTGACAATTGGGGTTGTACATTAAATAGTTCAAGGTGGCTTCCACATGCACCATCCTCACATTCTACTTGCGTGTGCTTGAGCTTGCATGGTCTATATGTAGTTGAGCGGTGTCAGTTTTGCATGCACAAGTTTTTGTCAACCTGCGAATGTAAGATAACGTTGAGCGAAGCTACACATCTGAGGGCTGAGAACCCCATCCTAGCACAGTTTGAGTAACACCTTCAGCAATTTGAATGCACTCCTTTTTCGATTACATTATTAAAAAAAAAACTATCCTTAGCTGTGGCATGCGCTGGCATCCTCCTTTTCAGTATTCTTTTTACTAGTACAGATATCAACAAAGCGCATGAGGTTATTTTTTAAAATTTTATTTTAAAATGAAGCTGTATGTAGATGTTCTGTTATTTATCTTGCATGCACCAATGAGTTTGAATGAAGCAAGCATTGATATTTTTTTATTACAAAAATCATAGTTCTGGATTTGTTGGGGACGACTGGTCTTTGAAATCCGATTGATGTTATACGACTGGTCTGATTGCGCTTGTAGTTTCTTGATTGCTTAGGGTTTTAATTTATTTTTCTTCTATTTCCTTTTTTTTCTTCTCTACTTCTACGTTTGGTCTTTGAAAAAAAAGTTGTGACCTTTTGCCATCGAAAAAGAAAAAGCCGCCGTCTCTTGTAACTGTGTGTTTCTTATTGCTCGTCAAGATACGAAAGGTAGTGGTATATAAAGGTCTAATGAATCTGGAGTATTATTTAAAGGGACTAATTTTGCCCTTACACAATATCATAGAATTATTGATGACGATTTGAGGTTGATGATGAATTTGAGTTATCTTTGTATGTGAATTGATGATCTTAGTAAAATTCGGGCACTAAATTCTGCTGCTTCTTTTTGAATTATCTTTGAATATTCTAACAAATTATGAATCAAAATATTCTTAATTTTGAATTTAATCCCTCTTTTTTCAGAATACAGGAGGTCAAGTGAAGCTAGTGAGGCAGACTCTAATCGGTGAAAGTTTTTACTCTTTTTTCTTTTAAAGTAATCTTCATTTTTTTTAATTTATTTATCCGTACATTGCCTAGCAAGTTATTTGTCCGTGCATTGCCTAGCAAGTTTACGGCTAGGTAAATTGTTACGTTTGCCCCATCTCTTAGGCTAATTATATTTACTTATTCATACTTTCATAGAAATACTTAGCGACATGGATAAGAGTTGGATTGATTTGCCAAATAGGATATCTAAGGAATATATAGAGGGGATTAAGCAGTTCATTGCCTTCACCAATGGGTTTGATAGTGAGCACATCAGTTGTCCTTGTAGAAAATGTGCGATTCGTTATTACTACACACGAGATATTGTACGAGAGCATTTGATTCTAAATGGGTTTTTAAAGAATTACAAGAATTGGATTAGACATGGGGAAGATTATGTTCCTTATTGCAGAGAGGAAAGAGTTGAGATGGAGGTCGATGTTACGATAGTTGATCCGATGATCGTGATGCTAAATGATATTGCATGCGGGTTAGCACTCGAAGACAGTTGCTGTGAGACTAATAGGATGGGTGGGAGTAATCCTCGCTCGGGTGCAGATAAAGAAACATTAAGGTATTTTGAAATTCTGGATGATGCGCAGACCGAATTGTATCCTGGATGTACGAATTTTAGTAAATTATCTTTTATTATCGAGCTGTTACACTTGAAGGCTTTGAATCAGTGGACGGACACGTCCTTCGACATGCTGCTCCAGCTATTGCACAAAGTGCTCCCATTCGGTGCAAAGCTAGTTGAGTCCTACTACCATGCTCGCAAGTTAACTGAAAACTTAGGCTTCACATATGAGACTTTCGATGCATGCCCAAATAATTGTATGTTGTTTAGAAATGAGAATGCCGACCTCGATACGTGTATTGTGTGTAAAACTTCAAGGTGGAAGGACGATGGGGTTGGTCAGAATCGTCAGAGTAATTCGCGAAGTGTTTCGAATCGTGGGAAGCTTATCGCTGTAAAGCAAGTGCGATATTTTCTACTCAAGCCAAGGCTAAAGAGGCTTTTTATGTCATCTAAAATTTCTAAATTGATGCGATGGCATGCAGAGCATGGTAGGGAGGATGAAAAGTTAACCCACCCAGTGGACTCCCCGGCATGGAAGGATTTCGATAAGAAACACCCCGACTTTGTCTTGGATAGTCGTAGTGTGCGGCTTGGGTTGGCTGCAGATGGTTTTAGCCCCTTCAGGTCCATGATAGGGGCAACTCATAGTACATGGCCAGTGGTGTTGGTTCCGTACAATCTTCCTCCTTGGTTATGTATGAAGCAACCTTTTCTGATCCTATCCACTCTTATTGACGGACCAAGGGGCCCTGGGGATAAAATTGATGTGTATATGCAGCCTTTAATTGACGAGTTGAATGAATTATGGGCCGAAGGTGTGATGACTTTTGATTCTGAAGGAAATGAAATGTTCAAACTTTGCGCTGCATTATTATGGACAATCAATGACTTCCCGACATATGCAAATTTGTCAGGTTGGAGCACGAAGGGGGAATTTGCCTGTCCTTGTTGCAATCAGAGTAAAAAGTCAACCTGGCTAAAACATGGCAAAAAGTGGGCTTACACAGGTCACAGATGTTTTTTACCTCCATTGCATAGGTTCAGAAGGGATAAAGTGTCATTCGATGGCACTCGAGAATATGGTCCAACACCACAAATAATGACTGAGGTTGATTTATTATCACAACTTGAACAAGAGCAAATACGCACAGTATATGATTTCCAAGATCTGTTAGCCCCTCCATTGCCTGCTATTCCTGGTGCGAACAGAAGGCACAGTCATAACTGGAAGAAAAGTATTTTTTACGAGTTACCGTACTGAAAAGATAATTTACTGAGGCACAACTTGGATGTTATGCACATTGAGAAAAATGTGTGTGATAATATATTATGGACCCTTCTCAGTATTAAGGGAAAGTTCAAAGACAGTGCCAATACACGTCGTGATTTATAGGAAATGGGCTTGCGGAAACCACTACACTTATAGTTGACAGAGTCAAACAAGGCATACATGCCTCCTGCACAGTACACGATGAGTAAAGATGAGAAGGAGGCATTTCTTTCCATTTTGAAAGGGGTCAAGGTGCCTGACGGCTATTGTTCTAATATTTCTAAGCGTGTGAATATAAAAAAAAGGACTTTACAAGGTTTGAAGAGTCATGACAATCACATTCTCATTCAACAATTAATTCCTATTGCAATCCGAAATTGTTTACCTAAGAATGTTGTTGAGCCCTTGATTGAGGTAACTTCTTCAGACAACTGTGTTCAAGAGTCCATCGCACAAATGATTTGAAAAGTCTCCAGGATAGGATTGCGCTAACATTGTGTCATCTGGAGAAACTCTTTTCACCTTCATTCTTCGATGTAATGGTTCACTTGACCATACATTTAACAGGTGAAGCATTGCTTGGTGGCCCTGTCCAATTTTGGTAGATGTATCCTATTGAGAGGTACCTGAATACGTTAAAAAGGTATGTGCGTAACAGAGCTCGTCCAGAGGCATCAATAGCCAAGGGTTATTTGATGGAAGAGTGTACTAATTTCTGTGCTGCATATCTTAATGATGTTGAAACAAAACTTGATAGGCCCTTGCGGATTAATGATGGTCCTATTGGGGAGGGAACACCATTTGATCTAGATAACATCGACTGGATTCAAGCTCATCGATACGTGTTGTTTAACACTCCATTAGTTGTGGCGTTGATTCAGTAAGTGAATGCTCATTCATATATTTAACTTGTTCGTGTTATGTCTAACTCAATCAAGCTTGTCATTAACACATGTTGTTCTACATTATAGGACACACATTGATGAGCTCAAACGGGACATGCCTCGTGCGACAGATAATCAAATTCAGCAGTCCCATTTTCAATCATTTCACGATTGGTTCAAGAATTATGTATGTATAGATATGGTTGTATGTGTACATATGGTTGTATGTGCTTCAATTTATTCTTATCATATTAGTTTTACATAGCTTTGTTCAATGATTACTTTAATTCTGTAGGTGTACAATTTACGACGAGCGAGTGAAGGTACTTTGACTGATGAAATGAACCAACTGGCTGATGGTCCGTTTATAACGGCACGATGTTACACAACTTGTGATGTCAATGGGTTTTGATTTTGCGTCAAAGAAGTAGATGAGAAACGAGCAACACAAAATAGTGGTCTAGGGTGTCCTTCTGTCGATGCAGGTTATTATTATGGCCAGTTGAAAGATATCATTGAAGTTATATATAGTCACGGATTAAAATTTTTGTTATTCAAGTGTGACTAGGTCGATCCAATCCGTGGGACTAAAGTTGACAAGTATCAATTTACGTTGATAAATTTCAATAATTTGTTATATCGAGATGAGCGAGTAAGTAATGAACCCTACATATTGGCCAGGCAAGCTGAGCAAGTTTACTATGTTATAGATCCCATGGATCCTAACTGGCAAGTTGCAATTAAAATGTCAAGGAGGGGGGTGAATCAAATTGAAGATAATGAGCCAGATATTGATACATTTGCTCAGCAAGTTCTTGACCAAAATGTAATATTTCAACGTGATAAGGATGTCAACTGGGTTAGAGAGACCGTTGAAGGAGATACTATCGACTTGCATGACCAGTGAACTGTTCTCCTTTTTTCCTTCTCAATTTTGTTTAAGAATATGTTTGACTTTTTGTTTACGAATGGTTTTAGTTATTACGTGCAATTTATTTATCTTATGATATGTTAACAAAATATGTCCAGACGTAAGAGGAGAGAGCGTCCATACACGATGGATGAGTTTTTACATCAGAGCCAGGCTAGTACGCCGACGAGGGACCCTAGTCGACGGATGCCTACGGACCATGATCCACAGACACCTGCACCGGCACGATTTAGATCTCCCCAGTCCATGCCAGTAGGGCCTTCTTCATCTACAGTTGGTGCATCGACCTCCACACATGCTGGTATAATTTCATTTTTATGTTTAACAATTATATAAAATAATTTCAGTTTTATTTAACTAATAAGTTTATTGTTTATAGCTTCTACTACGACGAGTTCATCTTCTAGTAGGGGTAGGGGCCCAGCTAGAGGAATTCCTTCATGAAATGCTGGTACCCATTATGATGTGCAATTTGACGACACATTTCACCCAGTTGGAGAAGGGGCTTGCCCGTTTATCAGCCAGTTGGGGCATATGGTTCGAGACCCACATAGATTTCCTTGACTATGCTTGATTGGACTGCTTTTCCTCAGGATACGATAGATCGACTCTAGGGGGAGGTTAAGGTAAGTCGCTGAGTTCTATCTAGCTTCAACGTTATTATACGATGTGTCAATTTAGTACACCTTGACTACTAAAATTTCTTGTCCTACGCAGGACAATTTGAGGTCATGTCCTGATGATTTTTGTCCAGTTTGCTTGGCAAAGTGTCGAAAGTTATGGAAAGACCACAAGAACAAGGTAAAGAAAGACCATTGGGAGAAGAATGTGGACGACCCAGACCTTCTTCAGCGAGTCCCAAGGGGCATTCTCCCCGCACAGTGGCATGAGTTGGTCCGGTACTGGTCGAGTGAGAAGGCAAGGGTGAGTAGTTCAACCTATTTTTTGTTAAATTCATATGAAACATTCGGTGTAAACTTATAAACACGACCCAAAATGAATGCAGGAAGAGGCAGAGCGAAATTCTCAAAATCGCTCGATGCAGGGCCCTACTCACAAGCTTGGGACTCGACACGTTACGCAGATCCGGCACGAGGTAAACTGTCACGTTAGACCATACGTATTTTGATTGTTGACGTAGTTTGTATTCATATATGTAGATGACATGATTTATCCTTCGATAGTTACGTGAGCGGGGTGCACCCACTGACCGGATGTCTGTGTGGATGGCGAGTCGCAGTCTCGACCATCATGAGGTTGCAGCTCTTGTAGTAAGTATTTACCTTTACGCAATACTTTTTTTAACCTATTATGAGATTTATTGATTTACTATTCTAATTTGGTTGCTTTCTTGCACACAGGCCCAGTTTGAGGCTCGATTGGCCGAGCTGCCAGAGGAGGAGCGACAAGTAGTTGCTAGGCGGGATGAGATATTCCACACCATCATAGGCCAGGATGGGCACGGATACACACTTACATACGGCACGGGCATACCACGTTCGACTATCATGCGAGCGGAGTCATCCGGATGTAGTTCATCCTAAGGCTCACGCATGCGAACTGACGAGGAGGTGGCTGAGCTGATCCAGTCTCTTCACCAGCAGATGGACGCGCGTGTCAAGGATCTTCGGGTAAGGATGCAGGTTGCGATGCAGGCCGAGGTGCAGGCTCAGGTACAGGAGCAGGTGCAGGCATTTAAGGCGGAGCTACAGCATCGACTAGCTCAGAGTGGTGTCCCTATAGCTGATCTACCGATTCATACTCGGTTCATAATTGAAGACATCTGTATTTAAATTTAATTTAATTACTTTTAAAATATATATTATTTATTTCTGTTGTTAATCATATACTATAATATTGTAGGCCCCAGACGCTGGCAGTGGTCACCAGGCGAGACATGAGTCAGTTGGTGAGGGCATGCCTGATCCAGTAGGCTCAAATGAACAGAATCGGGTATGAGTTTATGAATATGTTTTAAGTTTATTAATTTCTAAATAATCTAAGTATATGTGGAAGAATGTATCGTACTCCATTTTTAGCTGTATATATAAATTCCTTGTTATTCTTTATGCACATTAAAATAGAGACACTTAGTGACCTGTAGGAACAAACGGCGCGTGAATCGGACACTCGAGGGGCCCGGAATAGGACAATGTATGTTTAACTTAAAACTTTTAACTTAGAAAATCGGACTTGGCCTTTAACGTCCCAAACGCAGCATACGAGGTCCAATGCTCGTCAAACTTGAGAAGCACGATCTCTACGCCATTAGTGACTTGTAGGAACAAACGGCGCGTGAATCGGATACTCGAGGGGCTCGGAATAGGATAATGTATGTTTAAGTTGAAACTTAAAACTTAGAAAATCGAACTTGGCCTCTAACGTCTCAAACGCAGCATACGATGTCCAATGCTTGTCAAACTTGAGGAGCACGATCTCTATGCCATTAGTGACTTGTAGGAATAAACGGTGCGTGAATCGAACACTCGAGAGGCCCGAAATATGACAATGTACGTTTAAGTTGAAACTTAAAACTTAGAAAATCGAACTGGGCCTCTAACGGCCCAAATGGAGCATACGAGGTCCGATGCTCGTCAAACTTGAGGAGCATGATTTCTACATTATTAGTGACCTATAAAAATAAACAGAGCGTGAATCAGACACTTGAGGATTTGCCAACCCCAAATTGGAGGAGGCACTGTTGGTCAAATGCAAGTCCTGGACCAAGACGAGCGACCAAGGGTGGTGTCGGTCTGCCTCTGGTTGAAACAGGCAAGGCGAAGACCGGTATACTTGACTCGATCCACCACCATACGAGGACCATGGTCTTTGCTGGATATATGAAAGTTTATAATTCATTTATGCCATCAGAGGTAGAAATCTTTGTTTTCTAAAAAGACAAAAAGGTGGCATTGTGCATGACTCGAGGAGAAGAAAATACTGTTGACCCTGTTGAAGGCCTTTTGAAAATCCAGTTTGAGAAACGTTCCTTCATTCTTTTGGAATCTAGTGTAGTTGATGACTTCATCTGCCATGGTGAAGCTATAAATTAATAAGGACATATATGCCATGTAGAAAACCAACTTGGGAGGTGCTCATAGATCGGCAACCATGCAGCATATTTATATCAAAATAATAAATCTTTTGATAAAAAATAGAGATCACTACTATTAGATTTAAGCATTATCAAATTGCATTTATATAGTTTAAAATATTATATTTAACTATTATGTATTTTAAGTACTATCAAATTAGCCTCATATGGTTTAATATATTATACTTAAATACTATATATTTTAAATACTATTAAATTGTACCCATATGTTTTCAAAATTTTAAATTGTATCACTTTTAATATTTATTTTATATAATTATATTTAATTATATTATGTTTTATTGACTAATAAATTTAATTTTTTGTTTCAGGTTGATTGACTGATGCTGCATTGGGACTACTGTCTTCTTTATGTTTTTTCTTTGGAAATTGTATTAGAATTTTTTTTTTTTTTGGATTGGAAGTCAAAGACATTGCAGATTTATTAATATAGATAAATTATTTTTTTATTATCTTATACTTTTATTGTGTGTGTATAATTTAATTTTAATATTTAGTTTATATAATTTTGTAAAACAGGTATAGGTACCCAAACAAAAAAATCCAATAACCAAAAATAAGATGAATTAAAAAAATAACAAAATCCAGTATTAGCGACCGCCTAGACGGTCGCAAATGGCTCAAAAGGTCATCGCCAATGATGCATCAGAACATAAAATAGAAAATAAAAAAATAAAAAATATATAGTATTAGCGACCGCCTAGACGGTCGCTAAAGGCCCTTCAAGCGGTCGCTAATAGTCAAATTCGGCCTCCGCCAAGCGGTCGCTCAAGCGGTCGCTAATACTATAGCGACCGCCAATAGTGGTCACTAAAAGTCTTTAGCGATGAATTTCTGGTGGCCAACATGTGGCGGTCGCTAAGCGGTCGCTAAAAACTATTAGCGACTGCTTTTTAACTTTTAGCGACCGCCACTGGCGGTCACTAAAAATGTTTTTTCTACTAGTGCATCTTTCAAAAACAAATAGGATGGCACTATATTTTTTTTAGGACTAATGACGGATCGAATGGAGAATTTCAAACTGGCTATTCAATATACTCATTAATCATCTTTCAAATACAAACAGGACGACACTATAGTTTTTTTTAGAACCAATATGATGGATCCAAATTGGATATTCAATATATCCATTAATCATCTTTCAAGTCCAAATAGAATGGTACTATATTTTTTTCGGGACCAATGATGGATCCAATGGAGAATTTCAAATTGGATATTCAATATACCCATTGATGTGGCTGATCAAGCCAAACAACCCACAAGATGAAGGGACCACGAACCTGATGTGGTGCATTCCAATCCTTTGGCATTGGGCTCATCCCAGCCTCCGGCCCATCTCAACCCCTGCGTCGGCTGTGGCCCGTCTCGGCCTTGGCATCGGCCGCGGCGTCAGCCATGGCCCATTTCGGCCTCTGCGTCGGCCGTGGCCCGTATTGGTCTTGGTGTCGGCCTTTGCGTCGGCCACGGCCCATTTCGGCCTCGGCATCGGCCCCGGCGTCGGCCTCGGCATTGGCCATCTTCGGCCAAGCTTCGTGGCTCACTTCCCCCGAGAGTGGCCGATTACTCCACCACGAACATGCCCGGTGATGTGTGCAATGAACGTGCCTCCCCCTGACGCCACTAACGATGGTTTGGCCACGTCCGGCACCACTACCCATCCTTTGCGGCACGTCGGAGATCGGAAACCAACAACCATCCAAAAAGGATTCGACTGTTACGAACGAAGGGTAAGAGGGATCCCCCGAATAGGTATATAAAGCCCTCAGCCTTCGAGGTAGGGGACTCAAGCTCTACTTGATCATTCAAATCCCTGTTCTCCAAATCACTAACTTGAGCGTCAGAGGGTCCCGGTCGGAACCACCGGTTCAAGGCTTTTTCTTGCATGTTCCCGATTGAAGGAGACAGCTTGGCCATTCTTTTGAAGGCCTGAGAGGCTTGCATCTCACCTGACTTTTATCAAAAGTGATTTGGCGGTAACAGATTGGCGCGCTAGCAAGGGGGGCGGCGGAGCGAAGTGCATGGAGGAGAGAACAACAGACGCAGACCAGAAGAAATGGTGGTAACCCATGCTCAAGAGGCTTCTACTAGCTTGGCTGGGGAGCGGCAGGAGAGGGCCGAGAAGCCGGAGGCCCTCCCGCCAGTTCATCCTTCGCCCCCACACCAAGGTGATAGGGTCACCGCCCTCGTTCAAGAGGTGCGGTCCCTTGCTGTGGTGATCCGTGAACTTCAACAACAATCGGCGGCCGCTCCATCTCTTCCGCAACCCCAGTCTTTGGGAGAGGTTGCAGCATAGCCCAGTCAACAGTCCGCCCGTGGGCGACACCCACGGTGGGAGGCTCACCGCCGACGGAATGCCCCTGCGGGGAGGAAACCATCCAGCAGTCCCTCACCCCGATGATCCCGGGACAAGGCCCCAGGGAAGGATGTTGCCTATCAACACCATCCCTCTCCTGGTCTTCTCTCTGCATCATCAGGGGAAGAGTCCATTGGCGAGAAGATCCACCTCCATGCGAAGAAGCGACTGAAGGTGCGCTACCGACACTTGGAGGAGCTCAGCCGACGGCTGACAAATCAATCGAAGGCAAAGTATGACCGCCACCCTCCTCTGACTAGGCGAATCATGGAAGAATCCATCCCTTCCTGATTTCGCCTTCCTCAGCTAGATCCCTGTGACAGCACTACTGACCCTGTGGACCATCTGAAAAGTTATAAGGTGCATATGCAAGTCCAGGGGGCATCCGATGCTCTTTTATGCATAGCCTTCCCAGCCACTCTACGAAAGGCTGCGAGGGCTTAGTACTCCCGTTTACCTCCCCGCAGTATCAGTTCATTTTGACAGTTGGAGAAAGCTTTTCTCGCCCACTTTGACGTGAGCTGACGGATCCCTCGGGTGGTCGACAGCCTCTTCATCATCCGACAGAAGAGCGGAGAGACTCTTCGGGACTTTGTCGCCCGCTTCAAAGAGGCGGCAATGGAGGTTTATCATCTCGATGACTCGGTGGCCACTTTAGCTTTGAAGCATGGGCTCCGCCCTTCCCGCTTTGTGTACTCGTTGGACAAGAAGCCCCCGAGTTCATATGCGGAGTTGCTGAGTCAAGCTCAGAAATACATCCGTGCTGATGAGGCTGACTCCTCTCGATAGAAAATTGATGAGGGCCCCAGCAAAAAGCAAGCCCGATCAGAGTCTAGTGGGTCTCATGCAAAAAAGCCCGAGCCGCCTCGTCGATCAGACAATCGGCCATGGACTTTCGCCCCTGTAGGTGAGCATTACACCCCTCTATTAGCCCCGATTTCTCATATCCTTATAGAAATCAAAGGCGAATCCTATCTCAAGCGCCCTACACCCCTGAAGCCTGGAGTTCCCCGCAACAAAAATCTGTATTATCGTTTCCATCGAGATCACGGCCATGACACGGAAGACTGCCGACAACTAAAGAAGGCCATAGAGGAGCTCATTCAGCAAGACCATCTCGGTCAGTCAGGAGAGGGAATCCAATAGCACCGGGCCCTTCGGCACCACCAGCCCAGCCAGCCAGCATCGATAACTCTCCAACCGAGAAGACCGTGGTGATGATCTCCTGGGGAGCAGGTGGTACTTCAAAAAGACCTTGGGGGGTTGAGAGAGATAATCCTGTAATCCCTTTTTTCGAAAAGGACTTGGAGGGGATAAATAACCCAAATGATGAAAGCATCGTCGTGTCTATGACGATTGCTAAACATCCTGTAAAAAGAATATTAGTTGATAGTGGAAGCTCAGCTGATATTTTGACGTATAATGCATTTGTCTGTATAAACTTGCTTTCAGAGTCCCTTTGGCCAGTGACGACGCCTCTCGTAGGCTTCACCGGAGACTCGGTAAGAGTTGAGGGAGAAATTACCCTTCCCGTCACGGCCGAGACTTCATCCCGCTAGAGCACGATCTTCATGAAGTTCCTAGTGGTAAGAGTTCCTCTGGCATACAACGCCATTCTCAGAAGGCCAGGCCTAAATCTGTTGGATGCCATTATTTCGACGAAGAGGTTACTTGTGCGATTTCCTACCCATCATGGGATCGGGGAGATGCGAGGGGAAAGGAGCCCGATGCCCCTCTGCTACCACACGGCCCCTAGTCCTCAGTCGGCAGACCTTTCGCCGACTTCTGAGGTGACAGACCCGAGAGAAGCCGAGAAGAGGAGAGAACCGGTGGGACATCTATTGACTTTCCCCCTAGGAGAGGATTTGACGAGAACCGTCCAAATCGGAGCCTTTCTTCCTGAGGAGATGAGGATCCGACTCCTCGGTTTCCTCCGAGCCAACTCTGATATCTTCACATGGTCGCCGACCAACATGCCAGGTATACCGGCGGAGGTAATCACTCACAAACTTAACATTAAATCCAATTATAGGGCGGTCCGACAAAAGAAGAGAAGCTTTGCCCCCGAGCGATAGAAAGCCATTGACGAGGAGGTCCGCAAACTGATCGCCGCCAGCCACATTCGGGAGGTCCATTACCCCGACTGGTTGGCTAATGTGGTGATGGTTCGAAAAGCCAAAGGAAGCTGGAGGATGTGCGTCGACTTCACCGACCTCAACAAGGCCTGCCCCAAGGATAGCTTCTCGCTTCCAAGGATCGACCAGTTAGTGGATACCACCTCTGGCCATGGGACTCTCAGTTTCATGGATGCCTTCTTGGGGTACAACTAGATCAGAATGGAGCCATCAGATGAAGAGGCTACATCATTCGTGATCGAGAAAGGAATTTACTACTATAAGGTCATGCCCTTCGGATTGAAAATTGCCGGGGCTACCTATCAGAGGCTGATGAATGAAGTCTTTGAAAGTCAGATCGAGCGCAATATGGAAGTGTACATAGATGATATGCTGACCAAGAGCGTCCGAGCCGACGACCACATATCTGACTTGATGGAGACCTTCAGCAATCTTCGTTAGTTTCAGATGAGGCTGAACCCCCGGAAGTATGCCTTTGGAGTTGCAGCGGGCAAGTTCCTGGGATTCATAGTGACGCAACGAGGGATAGAGGCAAAACTGGATAAGATTCAAGCTATCCTGGACATGAAGCAGTCGGTGAATAAAAAGGAAATCCAGCGTCTAACCGAAAGGCTGGCAGCTCTGAGTCGTTTCCTGTCCAGGTCAGCTTAGAGATGCCTTCCCTTCTTTAAGGCCTTGCGAAAACTCAACGCCTTCGAGTGGACGGCTGACTGCCAAAGGGCCTTCGAGGAACTAAAGAATTTCTTATCGACTCCACCACTATTGTCGAAACCTATAGAGGGGGAGGATCTCTTTTTGTACCTGGCTGCTTCTTAGGAGGCAGTCAGTTCCGTCCTCATCCGAATAGACCCTAAAGGAGTGCAGAAGCTGGTGTATTACACTAGTAAAGTATGCCATGACGTCGAGACCAGGTATTCCAAAACAGAAAAAATTATTTTTGCACTAATAGTGTTGGTTCAGCATCTCAGGCCTTACTTCCAAGCCCACTCAATCGTGGTGCTGATGGACCAGCCCCTGAGAATGATCTTATCTCGCCCTGATACTTCTAGTCGGCTGGCAAAGTGGGCACTCATGTTGGGAGAATTCGACCTGACCTTCAAACCGAGGTCGGCTATGAAGTCCCTGGTCTTGACGAATTTCCTGGTTGAATGCACTTGGGCCGATGAGCGGGCCAGGGAAGCCCCAACGAGGTCCCTGGAGGCGCCAACCACTTATCCAGGGAGGGAGTGGATTCTTCACGTGGACGGGGCCTCAAACTCCCAAATGAGTGGCGCGGGACTCATTCTTGCTGGCCCCGACGGTGTAACAATCGAATACGCTCTCCGCTTTCTCTTCCCTGCCACAAACAATTAAGCCGAGTACGAAGCCTTGTTGGCCGGGATGAGGTTTGCCAAAGAACTTAAAGTAGAGCATCTCAGAGCATACACCGATTCCCAACTCGTCTCGGGACAAATCACTGGGGAGTATGAAGCTCGGGACCCCATCATGTCCCGATACTTGAGCGAGGTCCAATCATAGTCCTCCCTCTTTTCTCATTTCAGTATCAGCTATATTCCCCGGGAAGAGAACACTAGGGCCGACGCGCTGTCTTGGCTGGCTATGACGGTAGATGGATCTCTGGAAAGGACGTATGTGGAATATTTGGAGGACCCAAGCATCGAGACCAAGGAGGAAGCATTGCCCATCGGCCAAGAGCCGACTTGGATGGATGCCTATGTTTGATATCTCGCCGATGGTATTCTTCCTGAAGACCCCACCGAGGCCAAGCTCCTCAAATGGCGAGCCTCCAAATTTCTAATAATGGATGGATGCCTATACCGGCGATCCTTCTCGTATCCCCTCCTCAAGTGTGTCAGTCCCGCTGAGGCCGACTACATCCTCCGTGAGATTCACGAAGGTGCATGCGGGAACCATCTGGGAGGTAGAGTGTTGGCGTATAAAGCCCTCCGTCAAGGCTACTATTGGCTCACCATGGGGGAGGACGCAGCTGACTTGGTACGAAAGTGTGACAGTTGCCAACGGCACGCCAACATCCAGCGATAGCCCGCCTCTCGTCTGAGTCCCATCTCTGCCCCGTGGCCCTTCGCCCAGTGGGGGATGGACATCTTGGGACCATTTCCTCCTGCCTTCGGTCAACGATGGTTTTTGCTGGTCGCTATCGATCATTTCACCAAATGGGTAGAGGCTAAAGCTCTAGCCAAAATAACGGAAGCAAGAGTGAGAACCTTCTTCTGAAAGTCTATAATTTACCGTTTTGGACTTCCCAACACTCTCATTACAGACAACGGCCGACTGTTCGATAATGCCCCCTTCAGAGAATTTTGTACTGAGTTAGAGATCAATCAAAGATTTACCTCTGTCGGTCACCCAGAGACCAATGGGACGGTGGAGGTAACCAATCGTACTATCCTTTAGGGACTTCGGACACGGCTCGATGACTTTAAAGGAAGGTGGGTGGAAGAACTTCCCCATGTCCTATGGGCTTACCATACGACTCCGAGAACTCCAACCGGTGAAACCCCATTCAGTCTTGTCTTTGGGTCCGAGGCCATCATTCCAGTGAAAATCGGAGTCCCCAGTCCTAGGGTGGAAGCCTACAGTGAGGAGGACAACTCAGCCCAATTGAGGGCCAACTTGGACCTCATCAAAGAGATGCGTGATCAAGTGCGGATCAGGATGGCCGCTTATCGTCAGAAAGCGGCAAGGTATTACAACGCCCGTGTTAGACCCCGGGTGTTCCGACCTGGAGACTTGGTCCTCCGGAAGGTCGAGGTCTCGAAGCCAACGAAGGGAGGAAAGTTATCACCCAACTGGGAGGGACCCTATCGGGTCATGGAGGCCCATCACCGAGGAGCTTATCGAATCGAGAAGCTCAACGGGAGATCGCTCCCTCGAACTTGGAATTCCGACAACCTTCACCGATACTATCAATGATATACTCGACTGAATGTTCGTAGGTTTGAATACCTCATCTTTCAATCTTCTTGAAATAAAAGTGCACTTTTATGCATTACCTTGCCTTGCCTCTCTGTTCCATGACAATATGGCCAAAGCCCGACTCTCGCGTCAGCACCAAAACCCGATTCCCATGTCAGCACCGAAGCTCGACTCCCGTGTCGGCACCGGAGCCCAACTTTAGTGTCGATGCTAAAGCCAAACTCCAACGTCAGACCCTGAGCCTAGTCACAGCACCCTCAGGTCACCCTTTGGGGTTGAAAGAACCCTGAGCCTGGTCACAGCACCCTCAGGTCATCCTTCAGGGTTGAAAGGACCTTGAGTCTGGTCACAGCACCCTCAGGTCACCCTTCGGGATTAAAAAGACCCTGAGCCTGGTCACAGTAGCCTCAGGTCACCCTTCGGGGTTGAAAGGATCCTGAGCCTGGTCACAGTACCCTCAGGTCACCCTTCGGGGTTGAAAGGACCCTGAGTCTGGTCACAGCACCCTCAGGTCACCCTTCAGGGTTGAAAAGACCCTGAGTCTGGTCACAGCACCCTCAGGTCATCCTTTGGGGTTGAAAGGATCCTGAGTCTGGTTGAAAGACCCTTAGGTCGCCTTTCGAGGTTAAGAGGCTTCCTGGCACGATATTGAGTCACTCCCATAAGACCGCATTAAATGCCCATCGGCGGAATGGCACATAATCCATATCGGCAAGGCAACATTATAAAGCCCTTTAACAACATAGTGCCGAAGGCTCAAGGTCACAAGACTGTTCTAGGCCCGCTCGATACTTACGGCTCGTCAGCAACCTGACGTCGGTGGTCAGGAATCATCGCATACTGATCCCAAAATGTCTCTAGCTACCCTATAAGGGACCCTATTTCGGTCGGGTTAGTGCGATTCTATGCTCCTACGAGCACCGAAGATTGCATTGGGCGAGCAACGTGAGAAGCTAAGTATCGATAACCTTGAACAAAAAAAAAAGGAAAGAATTTGTAGCTTCAACACGAATTTCAAAAGATACTTTTTTTTCATTAAGTACCCAAGCTCTTACAAAACACCGACCATAGTCGGACTTGAATACATTATTAAACAGAAACAAAACAAAAAGCCAAGACCATCTTCAGTTCTTGGCCGGAGCAGCGTCGGTTTGGGAGGCATCCCCGTCAGCTAGAAGGGTAGCATTATCGGCCGGAACGGAGCCGTGGTTGACCTCCCCATCCTCAAGGTCTTCATCGGGTTCCAGGTCTTTAAGGCCGTCAGTACCTAAGACCCTCACGGCCTTAGCCCGGCAGTCATAAAAACCATGGAGGTAGGCGCCGGCCCCAGCTTCAGCCACCTCCTCGATGAAGACCTAAGAGCTTTGGTAGCTCTCCACGGCTTTCCCCGCAGCATCGGCTGCCTTCTCCTCTGCGGCCCGAGCTGCTGTTTTTGCCTCGGCTGATCTTTTGTCGGCAGCTTTCACCGCCTCTGTGGCCTCAGCAATTTTGATGTCAGCCAAGCGGGCCACCTCCTCAGCGATTTTGGTCTTCTCCTCGGTAGATTTCAGCTCGGACTTCGCTGCCTCGAGCTGGGCCTTGACGTCGGCCAATTCCACCTCAGCAGCCATTAGCTTCCCCTTGGCCGCGAGGGTGCACTCGAGGGCCTTGCGTATCTGTTGTTGCGCCACTGCCGACTCGGCTCACGCCTGAGACCAAACTATCTCAAGCCTCTCTGCCTCCCCAGCCAGAGTCAGCTTGAGAGCATCTTCAGCTTTCGTTGCCCAATCTCGGTATTGAAAACCTCCCGGCGGCAGCGACTAAGTTGGCGCTCCCATTGGCGGCAAGAGTCTACGTATAGTTGAAAACATTTACCACCTGCACAGCAAGACCGATGTTAGTCACAAAGAACAAGCATGGGAAGAGTGAACAGGGTCAAGATATGAACAGTCACTTACCCGGAGCAGGGCTGCCTGGCAATCCTTGAAGAGAGTACGGGAGTTGGTCCGCTTGACCTCCTCCCGAATAGCAGAAGTGGATGCCGCCGACAGTAGCTTCTCGGCGAGGTGGGGGTGGTTCATAAGAGAAGGCCGCGAGGGGATCGGCCCCAATTTGTCCCCTGTGGGATCGGACGCAGCGGCGTGGGCCTCGTAGCCGACTACGGCCTTCTGCCTCCTATCGATAGGCACCCCTCTGCTGGCCTGAGGTGCATCCCTCGGGATCGGCTCAGTGTTCGGCAGGTAGGAATGCTCGGTCAGCCGGGCGACGTGGGCCCTTGACTCCTCGGGTGGCATACCCGTGGTCAGATCAATGGGCTCCGACGGCGGCAGTGGTGTGGAGATCGCCGTGGTGGTAGTGGTGTAGGAGACCACCGTGGTTATGGTGTTGGTGCAAGAGATTGATGGGGTGGTGGCGATGGTGTAGAAATTCTGGGGGTGTTTCGGGGCGCAGGTGGCGATTGGGACCGAGGTCTCTTCCTCGATCCCTCGGCTTCAGCACCCTGCTCTTTCCTTTTCTTGACCGCGGCCCTTCAGAAAGCCTCGGCTAGAATGTTTATTTTCATGGCTGCACGAGAACCGGTGTCGGTAAAAAAAATGAAAATGAAAAAATGAAATGCCATCTTCGAAGAAGCCCTCACCGTCATCAGGAGCGATGCCGGCGTGTTGGAGGTTGTCCTCTGACAATAGCTCTCGAAAGGATGGGAGCTTAGTCGCCAGAAGAAGATCGAAAGCCTCCTGGTCCCTTGGCACGACTGAGAAGTTCTTGTTGGCCTCAGTATTAGGCGTGCCCCATTCCCTTTTAACCTCGTCCACCTCGGCAAAAAAGAATTGAGATTTTCACCCCTTTATGGATGACAGAAGACCTAGCCTAAGGGATCTACCCAGCCGGGGGGCAAATAACCACCAGCCGGACTGAGCCCGGATGGTGTAGAGACTGCGGAAGAGGGAGACATTGCTCAGGAAGCCCTGAAGGCGGGTCAACACCAAGAAGGCACAAATGGCCCTAATCAAGTTGGGAACTAATTGGGTCGGGACCAAATTATACCTATCTAGTAGGTTAATGATGAAAGGGTGAAGAGAAAGACGAAAACCGGCCTTCAAAAACTCCTCATATAGGGTGACCCCCCGAGGGGGAGAAGTCACCCTATTATTGGGTCCTGGAGTGATCAGTCGTATCCCTTCGGGTATCCTATAGGCCACCCTAAAAGCTGCAAGGTCGGTGGAGGTAATGGTGGAGACAGTCCCCTTAGGGGAACCCCAGCTTGCCCTAGAGGACGAGGCTACCCTTGGAGGTGGAGCTACAGCCACCAGTGGGCTCCTGACAGCAGGTTCCCCGGCCGTAGCCATACGGGATAGGGGAACCTGGTTGGAAGACGACCGGGAAGACGAGGAAGAAGAAGAAGATGGTCGGGAAGGCATGGAGAACTAACCTGGGCAAATGAAGAAGGAGAAATTGGAGAGGCACTCAGGCTGGGAGAAGAAGAAACTCTGGGTAGTAGATGAAATTGAAGCTAGGGCATGCCCCTTCTTATATACTCCTCATCGACATTTTCAAAATTGTCCCGCCCGATGCACCGGCCATGCGGACGCGATTCATTAAGAAGAACTCTGCGGCGATGCTCCGGGTGCGCGGTAGACATGACCTACAACTAATGAGAGCATATCGGTGCCAGTGATTTGGCGACTCAATGATGGTCACCGATATTTCGGAGATCTCGGAAGGCTTCCTAGCCTCGAGGTAGATCTAAGGGTTAGGACGCGAAGATGATGATGCCCCACGATCTTACCATCTTAAAGGAACCATCCTATCAAGGACACGTGTGCGGACACCGTTCAATGCGATATGGGGATCAGCCGCTAATGATTCGACGCCCCTTTCACTTAAACGGTGACGCCAGCTCAGGGGCGGAGGGGCATCTGATGTGGCTGATCAAGCCAAACGACCCATAAGATGAAGGGACCACGAACCCGATGTCGCATGATTTGGCGCATTCCAATCCTTTGGCATTAGGCTCATCCCGGCCTCCGACCCATCTCAACCCCTGCGTCGACCGCGGCCCGTCTCGACCTTGGCGTCGGCCATGGCATCAACCATGGCCCATTTCGGCCTCTGCGTCGGCCGCAGCCCATCTCGGCCTCCGTATCGGCCGCGGCCTATATCGGTCTTGGTGTCAGCCTTTGCATCGGCCACGGCCCATTTCGACCTCGGCATCGGCCCCGGCATCAGCCTTGGCGTCGGGCCTCAGCATCGGTCGAGGCCAACCGTCGGGCCTCGGCCTCAGCATCGGCCTCGGCGACGACCATCCTCGGTCAAGCTTCGTGGCCCATTTCCCCGAGAGTGGCGGATTATTCTACCACGAACATGCCCGGCGACGTGTACAACGAACGTGCCTCCCCCTGATGTCACTAACGATGGGTTTGGTCACGTCCGGCCCCACTACCCGTCCTTTGCGCATGTCGGAGACCGGAAACCAACAACCATCCAAAAATGATTCGACTGTTATGAACGAAGGGTAAGAGGGATCCTCCGAACAGGTATATAAAGCCCTCAGCCCTCGAGGTAGGGGACTCAAGCTCTACTTGATCATTCAAATCTCTATTCTCCAAATCACTAACTTAAGCGTTAGAGGGTCCCTGCCGGAACCACCAGTCCAGGGCTTTTTCTTGCAGGTTCCCGATTGAAGGAGACAGCTTGGCCATTCTCTCGAAGGCCTGAGAGGCTTGCATCTCACCTGACGCTTATCAAAAGTGATTTGGCGGCAACACCCATTAATCATCTTTCAAGTCCAAATAGGATGGCACTATATATATTTTTCTCAGAACCAATGATAGATCCAATAGAAAATTTTAAATTGGATATTCAAATTGGAGAATTTCAAATTTCACGATGTGCCCTTTTACGTTGCTACAACTGCTTGGTCCCCCACACCCCCACTATCAGAATCTTTGTCGTTGCCCTCGCTTTCGATTTTAATGCTTCAAGTTTCGATCTTATGACTAAAGTAAAAAACAGACCTAGTTAATAAATGCGGTGCAGGATGTGTGCATCGAATGCGGTGATTGGCTGTGCATATGATCATGCATGCATAAAAACATTTTTGATCTTTTTTGTACCACATGCACGGCCGCACATGAGTGGGGCCAATCAACCCATGCACCGCGTGCGATGCAAAAGAACTTTTTTCTTCTCTAATTTCAAAGATTGGGCTAATTACAGAAGCTATGCCCACGTTGCAATCAATGCCAATGGACTAGAGTTTGGGTTGATCAAGCTTACGTATATAAAAGGAAAAGTCTTGCTGCACTGCCCTTCGGTATAGTAAGTACGCACCGATTATGCGGATTGGCCGCCCACATGTTTGCGGTGGCCCAATGGGCCTTATCGTGCACTGCAAGCATGGGCGGGTGGGCGGCCAATCCATGCAGCCGGTGCACACTTGCTGCACTAGAGGATGGTGCAGCAAGTCTTTTTCCGTATGAAAATAGGCTAAGAGGACTGACCCGGGTCTACATAAAAGCCCATACAAACCAGGCCTTCAGCTTTGTCATGCACAAAGAAGTCGATACAAGCCATAGTTTAATAAATACCCTCACATCTCAGCTGTAACCTAGCTATCCGAAGTCAAAGATCATTCGCCGTGTCTTTGCTCGCTTCTGGGTCGCAGTCTTAGAGATCACCCTCATTTGCGTATGTATCCGGCTCGTCATATATTTGCTAAAGAAAGGTGGCTGGTTAGGAAAGCAAGGGAGAAGTACTAGGGAAAATAATGCCGAGGGAAGAACTGCTATCAAATGGATTGTGACTCTTATCATGTTGGTTGCAATTCTTGTTGTTCTGGCCCTTGTAATTATTGGAATATTTTGGCCATGAAAAACATAGGCCATTAATATCGTGAAAATATTATTGTATCTTTAAACAAATCAAGCCTTTTTTTTTTTCCATTTCCTTTCCATAGGACGTAAAATGAGGTTTGGGTAAACTGCGAGCATTAAGCCCTAAACGAACTCGCAACATAGCCGCAGTATGCACCAACACACAATAGCTAGCCAATGACTAAAAATATTCCTAAATTGCACTTTTTCTCTGATCAATCTTAGCTAAATCTTGAAGATCTATGGTGCAAATTATTTGGAAGCCATTGAGTTTTTAGTCAAAATTTAAATATTCTTTTTGAATTCGATTAGATTTCCAAAGAATGCAGTTACTTTTGCCTGAGTTCTCTTCATAGTAATGTGGCAACTGGTTATCCCGTCGGTCCACTCGTAGTTGGCTTTCATAGAGCGGCACACGTAGCACCACAAATACAAGAGGCGACAAGCTTACAACACTAGTTGTCAAGTGTCTGCAAAGCTGCCCCAATCCATATATATGACCAGCCAATTACCGATACCGCAAAGCTAAGCAATCAAATCTACAACCCCTTCATGACTTCTCTAAAAATGCATGCATGGTTTATATAGATACTAATATTGATTCAGTTCTCTATAGCTCATAAAAATAATAAAAACAAGCTCAACCAAAGCCCGGTCGTGCTAGATATATATACATGATACATGGAATAATAATACAACTAATCGTGAAGAAAGAACAGGAAAATGCCACCCATCATTTTGTTTCAGAAGAGATCTTGCTAGATGCTCGCTTGGTGTAGCGATCGTTTGAGATATCGACTGGTAGGAGAAAATGAGAGAAAATAGAAAGAATTTATCGTTAGTGTAAAAAAAAAAAAATACTGAACTAGGGTAGGGTTCAAATTACAAGAAATGACGGATCAATTCTCCAAACTGATAAAAGAAATTGGCTGCTCAGAGAATGGAACGGCGCCATCAGCGGCATTAGTTGTATCCTTTACAGAAATGTGTTTGCATCTGTTTCCAAGATAATCATGAAATGAAATGGTGCATAAAAAACTAATTTTAATAATAAAATTGGATCTGATGATATATTCTTAATTTGATTGGTTCGACTGATCGATCTAGTTTGATCTTCAAAACCATGGTTATGGGGACCGTGGATTCTTAAAAGGATTCACTCAGAAAGGGAATGAGCTTCCAAAGAGAATCTGACATAGTCACCATACTCTTTGCAGCTGGTACGTAAAACACCTCACCATCTCAGCCATATCAACAGCTAAAAGTCCATTGACAGCTGGTAGGTATCATCATTGTGACTGCTTTTAAAATCACGCCATTACGACTTTTTTTGTGGAGCAAAGGCTTCATTGAAGAACAATGTCTCTTCGGTTTCATCGGACACAAAGAATATCGCATCAATTTGGGTCCAAATCTTCCTAATTAGGGATCTCAAAAGTTAAAATATCTTGGATCCTCCTATATTTTCTGATGTAGTTGATCTAACGCCGTTAGAGTTAACAGTGGAGGAAACTGACGGAGCCCCACCTCGGTCCCGCATAGCAACTTCGGCCTCCGAGGTCCCCTCGCCCTCGGCTTCGGACATGACATTCCCTCGAGCTGCCAACTCGGCCTCGGGCTGCCACCTCGGCCTCGAGCCTCGAGCCTGGCAACCTACTACCTCGAGCCATCTGACACCCACGTGGCCCACCAACCGCCTGCTGCACCTACGTGGCCCACCAACCGCCCGCTGCGACCACGTGCTTCATCACTCGACTGCAACAGCGCGTGGCCACACCTCGTAACGGCACGCGCCTGACACGATCAGGTCCGCCTTCCACCTGTAGCGCCGCGCTTGGCAGGTGGCAGTTGGAGTAAGATACCTCTGACATGCCCAGTGTCGGTGGTGATTCGTCACCATCAGCCTTGCCTTCCGTTCGTTAGCGGGCAACGGCACCTTGAAATCAGCAACCTTCTGGAAGCAGGGAAAGAGACCTTCGGACAGGTATAAAAGCCTGCACTCATGACGAGGGAAGGATCCTGAACTCAAGTTCTCTAGCCCTCTCTCTCTGCTAGCTTATTCGTCTATTCCCAAGTTTCTAACTTGAGCGTCAGAGGGTCCCCACCAGAGCATTCGGTCTCCGGGGACTTTCTTGCAGGAGCACTTCGGAGAGAAGGTCCTTCGTCTCCCGGCATCAGAGGAAGGTAACTTGGCGTCAACAGATTGGTACGCTAGGTAGGGGGAGAAAGAAGATAAAAAGCTTCAAACCAGTCAGCGACAACTTCTGTCGCTGGTGGCGGCGGTCCAAGTTCTGCAGTAGCAGCTAGGGCCACCCACGTCAATCCCAGGGGTGGTCCAGCCCAGTCAACATTCTTCCCGGAAGAGGTCTCCCATCCGGAAAGTTTGTCACCACCACGCTTCGCCCAAGCATCATCACCGGGAAACCTCCAAGAGGTCCCGGTCTCCTTCCCGCCACGCTAGTGCTTCCCCAAAGCGGCGGCGCGGAAGGAAGGCGGAGCGCACCCGTCTTCACCACCATCACTCCTCCTCCTCTTTGGAGTCTTCAAGGGAGGGGTCCTTCGATGGCCAAATAGCTCATCGGGCCGAGCGCCGACTTGATGAGTACAACTAGCGGCTGGAGGAGCTCAACCGCCGGATCACCAACTTGCCTGAGGCAGACTATGACAGCCGGCCACCACTGTCCTGCCGCATTATGGGGGAACCGATCTCAACCCAGTTCCGTCTTCCTCGGTTGGACCCGTACGATGGGACCAATGATCCCTAGACCACCTGGAGAGTTACAAGGTCCTCATGCAGGTCCATGGGGAAACCAACTCTCTTCTTTGCGTCGCCTTCCCTGCCACTTTGAGGAAGGCGGCCCGAGCCTGGTACTCCCACTTGCCCCCGCGGAGTATCAACTCCTTCTGCCAATTGGAGAGGGCTTTCGTGGCCCATTTTGATGCCTGCCGAAAGATACTTAGAGTGGCAGATAGTCTGTTCTCCGTCCAACAGAAGAGTGGTGAGTCCCTGCGGAACTATGTTGCCCAATTCAAAGAAGCTGCCCTCAAGGTCTACAACCTCGAGGATTTTGTGGCCACTCTGGCCTTGAAGCGAGGGCTCCGCCCCTCCCGTTTTGCATATTCCCTCGACAAGAAGCTGCCCAGCTCCTATGCCGAACTCCTGAGCTGGGCCCAAAAGTACATCCGCACCGACGAGCCTAACTCCTCCTGACGCGAGGCCAACGGAGGCACCACCAAGAAGCCGGCTTGTCCTGAGCCTGCTGAAGTTCATCCCAGGAGGCCCGAGCCTCCCCGCCGACCAGACAACCGACCTCGTGCTCTTGCACCGAGGGACAGTCCATTCACCCCCTTGCTTGCCCCAATATCTCACATCTTGCTTGAGATCGAGGGCAAGCCGTACCTTCGGTGCCCTCCTCCACTGAGCTCGAAGACCCCTCGCAACAAGAGCTTGTATTGCCACTTCCACCAGGACCACGGCCATGATACCGACAACTATCATCAGCTGAAGAAGGCGATAGAGGACCTCATCCAGCGTGGCCACCTAGGAAAGTTCGTTTAGAGGAACAACCCAGGCGCACCTGGCCCATCAGCGCCTCTGCCACCAATGATCGACAATGCTCCGACTGAGAAGACGGTGGTGATGATATCCTAGGGGCAGGCGGCCCGCCCAAGAGGCCGAGGGGGAAGGAGGGGGTTAGATTTTGTAATTTTCTTTTCTAAAAGGAACTTAGAGGGGGTGGTCAACAAAAATGAAGACAGCGTCGTCGTATCCATGATGATCGCTAAGCATCCTGTAAAAAGAATTCTAGTTGACAGTGGAAGCTCGGTGGATGTTTTGAGTTATGATGCCTTTGTTCGTATGAACCTAACTCTCGACTCACTTCGGCCTGTCATCACACCTTTGATGGGGTTTACCGGAGACTCCATAAGAGTCGAGGGAGAAATCACTCTCCCCATCATGGCCGGGACGTCCTTGCATCAAAGTACAGTTTTTATAAGCTTTCTTGTGGTCTGGGTGCCCCTTGCCTACAACGCCATACTCGGAAGGCCCGGACTTAACCTCTTGGATGCTGTTATCTCCACCAAAAGGCTCCTGTTGAGGTTCCCAACCAGTGAGGAAGTCGGAGAAATGCGGGGGGAGCAAAACCCGCTGCCGCTTTGCTATCACATGGCCCCCAGCCCACAGGGGGCAGAACTTGCACCTGCACCAGAGGTGCTCGACCCTCGAGACTCGAAGAGGAGAGGGGAGCCAGTTGAGCACCCACTGACCTTCCCTCTAGGGGAGGACCCGACGAGGATGGTCCAGGTCGAAGCCCTACTCCCAGAGGAGGCTCGTGACCAGCTCCTCGCCTTCCTGTGAGCCAATGCTGACATCTTCGTATGGTCAGCGTCTGACATGCCAGGCATCCCAGAGGAAGTGATTACCCACCAGCTTAACATCAAGCCAGAGTGCCGACCCACGGCAGAAGAAAAGGAGCTTCACCCTAATAGACAGAAGGCCATAGATGAGGAGGTGCGAAAGTTGGTGGCTGCCGACCATATTCGCGAGGTGCACTACCCCGACTGGCTGACGAATCTTGTAATGGTCTGCAAGGCCAGTGGGAGTTGAAGGATGTGCATGGACTTCACCGATCTCAATAAGGCGTGCCCCAAGGATAGCTTCCCACTGCCTCGGATCGATCAGTTAGTAGACGCTACGTCCGACCACGAGACCTTCAGCTTCATGGACGCCTTCTCAGGATACAACCAGATCATGATGAACCCAGCTGATGAAGAGGCCACCTTATTTGTAACCGAGAAGGGGATATATTGCTACAAGATGATGCCGTTTGGGTTGAAGAATGTGGGGGCCACCTATCAGAGGTTAATGAATAAAGTCTTTGAGGACCAGATCAGGTGTAATATGGAGGTGTACGTGGATGATATGCTGACCAAGAGTGCCCATGCTGCCGACCATGTTGCCGACCTTGCGGAGACCTTCGGCAATCTCCGTCGGTATCAGATGAGGCTGAACCCCTGTAAGTGTTCCTTCGGGGTTATAGCAGGCAAGTTTTTAGGCTTCATGGTGACGCAGTGAGGAATCGAGGCCAATCCCGACAAGATCCGAGCCATTCTGGACATGAGGCCCTCGGCCAATAAGAAGGAGGTGCAGCGCCTGACCAGGAGGGTGGCAGCCTTGAGCCGCTTCCTATCAAAGTCAGCAGAGAGGTATCTGCCTTTCTTTAAGGTGCTGTGCAAGGTCAACGGATTCGAGTGGACAAAGGAGTGCCAGGATGCCTTCGAGGAGTTAAAGAAGTTTCTATCCACTCCGCCATGTTGTCCAAGTCGAGGGACGGGGAGGAGCTCTTTCTGTATCTTGCGGCCTCCCCCGAGGTCGTCAGCTCCGTGCTTGCTCGCATGGATGCCGACGAAGCACAAAAGCCATTCTACTACACCAGCAAAGTGCTTCACGATGCTGAGACAAGATATTCCAAGACCGAGAAGATCATCTTGCCCTAATTGTCTCCGCTCAGCACTTCCGACCCTACTTCCAAGCCCATCCAATCGTGGTGCTCATGGACCAACCCCTTTGGACTATCTTGTCCCGACCGGACATCTATGGTCGACTAGCAAAGTGAGCCATCAAGCTGGGAGAGTTTGACTTGTCCATCCGCCTGAGGTCCACAATGAAGTCCCAGGTGTTAGGCAATTTTCTGGTCGAGTGCACCTGGGCTGAGGAGCATCTGGAGGGGTCGCACCCGAAGATGCACGCGGAGTCCCCCATTGCTGAGGAGGCAGGATAGGAAGGCTGGATCCTCCATGTTGACGGTGCATCAAATTCCCAGGGGAGCGGGGCTGGACTCATTCTTGCGAGCCCCGAGGGGGAGGTGGTGGAGTATGCCCTCCGATTCCTCTTTCCAGCCACCAACAATCAAGCAGAGTATGAAGCCTTGCTGGCAGGGATGAAGCTGGCCAGAGAGCTCGGCACGAGGCGTGTGAGGGCCTTCACAGACTCTCAGCTCGTCTCTAGGCAAGTTGCCGTGGCATACGAGGCCAGAGACCCGACCATGTCCCGTTACCTAAGCAAGGTGCAATCCCAAACCTTTCAATTCATCTATTTCCGCGTCAGCTACATTCCCCATGGGGAGAATGCTAGGGCCGACGCATTGTCTCGCTTGGCCACCTCGGCTGACGGGACCTTGGGAAGGACGTACATGGAGCATCTACAAGCCCCGAGTATTGAAGCCGCAGAGGAGGCTCTACCAGTCGAGCAGGAGAGCCCTCTTGGATGGATGACTACATCTGATACTTAACCGACGGCGCCCTCCCTGAAGACCTAGCCGAGGCGAGACTGCTCAAATGGCGGGCACCGAAGTTCCTAATGATGGACGAAAAGCTGTACCAAAGGTCATTCTCGTACCCGATCCTCAGGTGTGTCGGCCCTGCGGAAGCTGATTACGTCCTGCGAGAGATCCATGAGAGCATATGCGGAAGCCATCTGGGGGGCAGAGCCCTAGCATACAAAGCCCTACGGTAAGGGTACTTGTTGGTCCAGATAGCAACCCAAGAGGGGGGCTAAATTGGGTTTTTCTAAAATTAAACTCTTTTGAAAGATAACCCCCAGCGGAAATAAAAACTTAGATTCACATATTTAAAACTAAGCAACTATAAATGGAGAGTTGAAGATAAAGAGATGATCACGGCAAACACAATAGATTTTATAGTGGTTCGGTGTACCTACACCTACATCCACTCCCAAGTACCTCTTGGGTCCACACTATAATCAAACTGATTACAACAGAGTTATTTTGCAAGCTCACAACTCAAACTTGTTGTTTTTCCGGGTGCACAACGAACCCAGCTGGTTTTCAAGGCTCACCAGCACAAAACCTAAAACCACAAGCTAATGCTTGCACAAGGCTAACAGCCTCAACTGAATCAATCACCAGATTGACCCAGCAAATAGTATATTGATTTTACAAAAGCAAACTGCTCCTTCAATGAGCAAATATACAATAATAAAACAATAAATAGAGATTAGGAACCAAAGCCTGATTCGAAGATCTTGGTGGCTTCTTCCTTCTCTTCCTTTGAATGGATCTTCCTTTGAATATGCTCTTGAGGCTCAGAAGATTGAAAAAACTAGGGCTTCTTCCTTCTTTTGAGATTTCTTCTAAATAGAACAGTGAAGGCTTGGAATCTCTTTCTCTTCTTTTGGGGAATGAGTATGATCTTTCCTCACAGGTTTTCCCTCTTTTCTTTTCTGATTGATCTCAAGGATTTTCTCTTTTCTTTTTGCCTCTTTCTTCTCTTTTTTTTCTATTCTCTTGGGATGCAATCGACCCTCTTCTTATAGATCCGATTAATCCACAAATAGTGTGAAACTATCCGTTAGAAGCAAATGAAAAAGGATTAGATCCATAAATAATAATAGCCGTTGGGATTAAAATAGATAAAGTTAAAGTTTAGAGTCGTTCTGACAGTTCTGGAGCCGTGTCTGACATTCTAGAGTCGGCTCTGGCTTTTCTGGAGTCGGCTCTGGCTTTTCTGGAGTCGGCTCTAACTCGAAATAGTTTAATCCGCTCGATCTGGAGTCGTCTCTGACTTTTCTGGGGTCGACACAAAATTCTTCTGGAGTCGACTCTAATAGTCTGGGAGTCGACTCTAAGTCATGGCCTGAAAATCCAACGTTATGTTGTTTCTGATAGAGTCGGCTCTCACAGTCCCGGAGTCGACTCTAAGTCTGTGCCATTTTTCGGAGTCGGCTCTGCGATTCCATGTGTCGACTCTAATGTCTGCAGTCTTACCTTGACATTAGATTCAAACCAGAACTTGATTTTCCTTCTTGATTTTGATCATTAAATAGACTTATAATCTGAAAAACTTAATCAAAATCATTAGTAACATCAAATGTTATACTCAAATAGTTTTGTTAATCATCAAAATCCTCAATTGGGTCAACAATCTCCTCCTTTTTGATGATGACAAAAACTTTGAGTATATGCATTAAAAAATTCATTTGAATTGAGAATTATAGACATTGTTAAAGCTTAGAGACTTTCTAATAGAGAATTTGATGCCAATATTCAAAATGAACAAAACTTGACATCAATCAAAATGATTTAACTTTTATATGGAGAAATTCATTAAGCTCCCCCTGCATTGAATAGCTCTCCCTATGTAGATAAACTAAATTTTTTTTTCTTTCAAAAAAAAAATTCTTTCTATTCTCAGAAATTGTTCTTCATTTTCTTTTTCTTCATTCTCATTTTCTTTATATTCTCTTTTCCTTTTTATGCATTATACACTCATCTCTCCCCCTTTTTTGTTATCAACAATAAGGTGAGTTTAAAAGCAAATAGAGAATGTTATCAAAGCGAGGATGTTGGTTCGAATAGTCATAACGATAGAAAATTCATTCATTGACATTCAATCAAAGAAAAATTTGTAATAAAAGTGTAATATTCATTCAACCATTTGTACTTCAAAGCAAGATCCATTACATGTCTTCTAAAATGACAGATTTAAGTATGTAAATCCAAGATACATGCTAAGAAAGAAAACAAGAAATCCTAAGATACAACCTAGGATTGAAACTCAAAATCAAATATGCTTATACACAATTTTCTTTAGATGTCCAATCATTTCCATAACATCATCTTTTTGGGTTTTCTTAAAACTTTCAAGACATGCTTCAATTTGAGAGACGGCAAGGTCGATATCTTTCTTCAGTTGACTTGTAGCATGAAGATACTTTCCAGAACCGTCTGCAATGCCTTCCATCCTTTCAAAAATCTTATGAAGATCAGTGCTAAAGGATTCGACGGAATTGCTAATCGAAAATGAAATCATGTCAAGTCTTGAATTAATCTCATCTTTTAATTGATTGAACTCCTCTCTTAATTTACATATATCATTTTGTTCTTACACTATCATACTCAGCTAGTAAAGCCCTGAGCTGACCAATTTGCTCCTCAGAAAATCTTTCTGATGCCAATGCTGACTGATGTGGAAGTTGAGAGCTAGGTTCAGCTTCTGAGGATCCAGCAGGTGGTCCAGCAGAAGGTCCAGCAGAAGAAGGTCCAGCAGATGGTTCAGGAATGTCTTCTCCTCTGACTTCCTCAACTCTAACCTCCTCAGCTCTGGCCTCATGTCCTCTTTTAATCCAGTTTTCATTTTCTTTTCTAAAGCCCATTCGGTGAATTGTAGAGACACTATAGTAATCTGTATGTCTTAACTTTCTTAGTGGCTTATTGTCCATTATAAGTACACCTTGGCTTCTGAATACCAATGTTAAAACCATACCATATGGCAATGTAGATTTCTTCTTAGTAGCAGCCTCCACCATATAGCCTATCATCATTTCAGCAAGATTTAAAGGTCTACCAGTGAGTATGCAGTCCATCAATAAAACGTCTCGCTCCGAGACATATTCAAACCTTTCGATTTTAGGAAATAGAATCCTCCCACAAATATTGTGAAGTAGTCTGAGTTCCAAATTAAGTTGATTTGCTAAGATTTTCTCAAACTCAGAAACTTCTCTTCCTAACATCCTTGATAGTGCTCCTCCTCTATCTTCATGATGATATTCAACAAGTCCAACAGTAGGCATTTCCAATAAATTACCAAGGGATTTGGCTGTGATGATTACCTTTGTTCCTCTTACAACACTTACTAAGCCTCCCTCTCCTCTACTTAAATCATTGTAAAACTCTTTTACTAGGGCAGGATAGGTAAGGGATATCCAAAGAGCATACCTTCTCCCATCCCATTTCTTTCAACAATCGCCCAATAGCAAAGCCCTCTGAAATAAAGAAGTTGAAATCAACTTTTCTTTCGGTTGTAATGGCCTTACCAGCTAATTGGTCGACTCGAGGAGAAGATGGTGAGGGTGGAGAGTCATCTTGAGTGGCAGATGAAGAAGATGACGAAGGTTGCCTCCGATTTGAACGGCGCTTTGTCGAAACAGTCGAACCACCAATGATAGCATGCCTTTTGGGAGCCATTGGATTCGATTGGAATAAGTAATCAAGGGTTTTGAGGGATTTGGAGGGTTTGGAATCAATTTGGAACAGCTTGAAAATAGTTTAGGAGACGATGGAAATCGTTTGGGGTCGACTCCGCCCTTTTTATTTTGACCTAGTTCCACTTAGAGTCGACTCCCGAAAATGAGGTGTCGGCTCCGAACCAGAGAATCTGTCAGCGCCCGAATTAGAGTCGGCTCTACAGAAGCCAGAGTCGGCTCTAATTGCCCAGACAGAACATCAAAATAAGAAGGTGTCGACTCCACAAACTGAAGGTGTCGACTCCACAATAGTTTCAGTGAAAAATTCGAATTTCAAGGATCTAAAACTGATCAAATTAATCATCAAACTCTAGATAAGTGTTCCTTAACAATTGGGGAAACAATAAATCAACTTTCTAGATAAATTTTCTTATTGGACATAGAGAATTTTCAAGAAATTATTGAAGTCTAGATAGTTGTTGTCCTTAAGAGTTTCAGAAAATTATTCTAAAGGATCACAAACTCCTAATTCTCCTCTAAGATAGCAAAATCTCTCCTCACTCAAAGGTTTGGTAAAAATATCAGCTAATTGATCATTAGTATTAACATATTCAAGACCAACATCTTTGTTAGTTACATGTTCTCTAATAAAGTGATGTCTAATTTCAATGTGTTTAGTTCTTGAATGTTGAATTGGATTTTTAGTTAGATTGATAGCACTAGTATTATCACATTTAATAGGTATTTTATCAAGTGTGATACCATAATCTTGAAGTTGTCGCTTAATCCAAAGGATTGAGCACAACAACTTCCAGCTGCAACATACTCTGCCTCAGCAGTGGATAATGCAACCGAATTTTGCTTCTTGCTAAACCAAGAGATTAAGTTACTTCCTAAAAGTTGGCATACCCCACTTGTACTCTTTCTATCTAATTTACAACCAGCATAGTCAGAATCAGAATAAGCAATCAATTTTAAGGTTGAGTCTCTAGAATACCATAATCCTACATTTTTAGTTCCATTTAAGTATCTAAAGATTCTTTTAACAGCAAGTAAATGTGATTCCTTAGGATTAGATTGATATCTTGCACATAAGCAGACAAAAAACATGATATCTGGCCTACTTGCAGTTAGATAAAGAAGTGATCCAATCATACCTCTGTAATGCTTCTGATCTACTTTCTTACCTACTTTATCCTTGTCCGCTTGCATGAGGGACTCATTGGCGTACCAAGAGGTTTAGCAGATTTCATACCAAATTTCTTGAGTATTTCCTTTGTATACTTTGTTTGGTTAATGAAAATTCCCGCTTTCTCTTGTTTGATTTGAAGTCCAAGGAAGAAGTTTAGTTCTCCCATCATGCTCATCTCAAATTCTTCCTGCATTAGCTTAGCAAATTCTTGACAAAGGAGATTGTTAGTAGCACCAAATATAATGTCATCAACATAAATTTGAACGATTAATAAATCCTTTCCTTTTCTTTTCAAAAATAAGGTTTTATCAACATTTCCTCTACAAAAGTCATTTTCAATTAAAAATTTACTTAATCTATCATACCAAGCTCTAGGTGCTTGCTTTAAACCATAAAGTGCTTTGTGTAGTTTGAACACATGGTTTGAAAATTCATGATCTTCAAAACCAGGAGGTTGTTCAATATAAACTTCCTCATTTATAAAACCATTTAGAAATGCACTTTTAACATCCATTTGAAATAAGTTGAAATTCATATGACATGCAAATGCAAGTAGTAGCCTAATGGCTTCTAATCTAGCAACAGGTGCAAAAGTTTCATCAAAATCTATACCTTCTTCTTGATTATATCCTTGTGCAACTAGTCTAGCTTTGTTTCTAATTACTATGCCATTTTCATCTAATTTATTTCTAAATACCCATTTAGATCCTATTATAGGGTGATTTTTAGGTCTTTCAACTAGGGTCCAGACTTGATTTCTAGTGAATTGGTTTAACTCTTCCTGCATTGCTAACATCCAATAACTATCTTTCTCGGCTTCCTCTATAGTCTTAGGTTCTATATGAGATACAAATGCAAGATGATTATTGATATCTCTCATTGATGATCTAGTCCTTACACCTTGAGATGGATCACCTATGATTAGGTCCTTAGGATGACCATAAGCATATCTCCAATCTCTAGGTAGATCTTGATCATTTTGAACAGTATCAATACCATCATCCTTAGGTGAGTCATCATCCTTAACTTCAGGTTCTTGATCTGAAGATACATTTAATTTTTTAATATCTCTTTCAATCAAAGATGTATCTTCCTCATCATCAATTTTATCTGAACTTGATGCTAAAGACTCATCAAACACTATATGAATGGATTCTTCTACAACTAAGCTTTTCTTATTAAATACTCTATATGCTTTGCTAGATGTAGAATATCCTAGGAAGATACCTTCATCAGACTTTGCGTCAAACTTTCCAAGATTATCCTTACCATTGTTATGAATAAAATATTTACAACCAAATGCATGAAAATAACTTAAATTTGGTTTCCTATTGGTCCAAAGTTCATAGGGAGTTTTCTTAAGGATAGGTCTAATTAGGGCTCTATTTAGAATGTAACAAGCTGTGTTTATAGCTTCCGCCCAAAAATATTTTGGAAGTTGGCTTTCACATAGCATGGTACGGGCCATGTCTTCTAAAGTCCTATTCTTCCTTTCTACAACTCCATTTTGTTGTGGTGTTCTAGGTGCAGAGAAGTTATGATGTATGCCTTTTTCAAAATAGAATTTTTCAAATAAGTAATTTTCAAATTCAGTTCCATGATCACTTCTAATAGACACTATGGTAGTGTTTTTCTCATTAGTGACTTTCTTAACAAATTTCATGAATATTGAGAAAGTCTCATCTTTGTGAGCCAAAAATATTACCCAAGTGAATCTAGAGTAATCATCTACTATCACTAGACCATATTTCTTTCCTCCTAGACTTGTGGTTTCTAGTAGGTCCAAAAAGGTCCATGTGTAGTAGCTCTAGTGGCCTAGTAGTTGAAACAACATTCTTAGATTTAAAAGAAGTTCTTGTTTGTTTTTCAAATTGACATGCATCACATATTCGATTATTTTCAAAATTTAGACTAGGAATACCTTTAACTAAATTCATTTTCAATAATTTGGAAATTAGGTGTGTGCTTGCATGACCTAATCTACGATGCCACAGCCAACCAATCTCATTTATTTTAGCATTATCAGCAACTAAGCAATGATTACTTGGAGATAAATTACTCAAATCAATTAAGTACACATTGCCATAGCGTTTACCAACAAGAATAATGCTATTATCAATGGGATTAGTAACAGTGCAAACAGAAGCTTCAAAGGAGACCTTGAACCCTTTGTCACACAGTTGGCTAATACTTATTAGATTATGTTTAAGTCCATCAACATATAAAACATTATCAATATGAGTAGATGGAGTAATTTGAATCTTACCAATGCCCATGATATGGCCTTGACCATTATCACCAAAAGTAACTACTCCACCTCTTTTTGATTCAAGGGTGATGAATTGATCTTTGTCACCCGTCATGTATCTTGAGCAACCACTGTCCAGGTACCATTTTCTTTTCAGTCTGATGGCTGCAAGACACTCCTGCAAAATATTTATGTCTTAATTTTAGGTACCCAAGCCTTCTTGGGTCCTTCATGGTTAGAAGCATTAAACATTGTTTCTTTGGGAACCCAAATCATCCTTTCTTTTTATGTGAAGATTTACACATATATGATTTATGTCCTTTGTTTCCACATTTAAAACAAGTAATGTTTAACGATTTTTCAGCATGTACAAAAATGTTTTTCAATGATTTTTGCTTTTTAAGTGGATTATATCCTAATCCAGCTTTATCAAAAACAGCCTTTTGATTTTCCAAAATCATATTAAGTTTGATAGAGCTTAGAGTAAATTTATCAACTATAGGCTTAAGTCTATCAACTTCATTTTTCAAACTTTCTTTTTCTTTTATTAAAAGTTCTTTATCAACAACATGCTTTTCATTTTCTAATAATAGTTTTTGCATTTGAGTTTTTAAATCTTTGTTCTTTGAACTTAGGTTTGCAAAATCATCCATTAATTCATAAAAAGCACTATGTAATTCATCAAAAGTGAAGTCATCAAGAAAACTCGGACTTACCTCATCATTGTCCGCCATGAAGCATAGATTGGCCATTTCACTCTTTTCTTCTTCTTCGGAACTTGTGCTTTTCGAATCGCTCCATGTGGCCATCATTGCCTTCTTTTTGAACCTCCGGATGCCTTTCTTTAGTTGAGGGCATTCAGATTTAAAGTGACCCGGCTTCTTGCATTCAAAACAAATAACTTCCTTTTCTTTGCCCTTGTCCTCATCTTTTCTTATAAAGGGCTTTTTCTTTTCAAACTTCTTCTTCTTCATGAATCTTTTGAATTTTCTTATGATGAGTGCCATGTCCTCATCATCACTTTCATCCTCGGATTCATGAGGCTCTTCCATATATTCAGAAATCTTAAGAGCCATATTTCTTTTCTTCTTTGACTCATCATCATCAACATGCGGCTTGATTTGAAGCTCATGAGTCATTAAGGATCCCAACAGTTCTTCTAGGGGTAGTGTACTTAGATCCTTTGCTTCTTGTATTGCTGTCACCTTAGCTTCCCAAGTCCTAGGCAAGGAACGCAAGACCTTTCTCACAAGATCAGAATTATCATAAGATTTACCAAGACTTTTTAAACCATTCACTATGTCAGTAAATCTTGTAAACATATCAGCAATAGATTCACATGCATCCATTTCAAACAATTCATATTTATCAACTAGCATGTTAATCTTGGATTCCTTGACTTGATTTGTTCCCTCATGGGTAACTTCAAGTCTATTCCAGATTTTCTTAGCAGAAATGCAAATAAATATACGATTGAATTCATTTGCATCTAATGAGCAGTATAAGACATTCATTGCTTTGGCATTGAGTTGTGCCAATTTTCTATCATGTTCATCCCATTCCATTTTCGGTTTAGGAATCTCCATGCCATTAACTCTAGCAGTGGGTGTGTGTGGTCCATTGACTATAATACTCCATAGATCATAGTCAAGTGCTTGAATAAATATTTTTATTCTAGCCTTCCAATAACCATAGTTAGAACCATTAAATAAGGGTGGTCTATTAGTAGATTAACCTTCGGAAAAAGATGAACCAGCTTGAGTTGCCATGTGGATCTTTGACTCTTGATCGTTAGATCAAATCAAATGAGCACTAGCTCTAATACCAATTGTTAGTCCAGATAGCAACCTAAGAGGGGGGGTGAATTGGGTTTTTCTAAAATTAAACTATTTTGAAAGATAACCCCCAGCGGAAATAAAAACTTAGATTCACAGATTTAAAACTAAGAAACTATAAATGGAGAGTTGAAGATAAAGAGATGATCACGGCAAACACAATAGATTTTATAGTGGTTCGGTGTACCTACACCTACGTCCACTCCCAAGTACCTCTTGGGTCCACACTATAATCAAACTGATTACATCAGAGTTGTTTTGCAAGCTCACAACTCAAACTTATTGTTTTCCCGGGTGCACAATGAACCCAGCTGGTTTTCAAGGCTCACCAGCATAAAACCTAAAACCACAAGCTAATGCTTGCACAAGGCTAACAACCTCAACTGAATCAATCACCAGATTGACCCAGCAAACAGTATATTGATTTTACAAAAGCAAACTGCTCCTTCAATGAGCAAATATATAATAATAAAATAATAAATAGAGATTAGGAACCAAAGCCTGATTCGAAGATCTTGGTGGCTTCTTCCTTCTCTTCCTTTGAATGTATCTTCCTTTGAATATGCTTTTGAGGCTCAGAAGATTGGAAAAACTAGGGCTTCTTCCTTCTTTTGAGATTTCTTCTAAATAGAACAGTGAAGGCTTGGAATCTCTTTCTCTTCTTTTGGGGAATGAGTATGATCTTTCCTTACAGGTTTTCCCTCTTTTCTTTTCTGATTGATCTCGAGGATTTTCTCTTTTCTTTTTGCCTCTTTCTTCTCTTTTTTTTCTCTTCTCTTGGGATGCAATCGACCCTCTTCTTATAGATCCGATTAATCCATAAATAGTGTGAAACTATCCGTTAGAAGTAAATGAAAAAGGATTAGATCCATAAATAACAATAGCCGTTGGGATTAAAATAGATAAAGTTAAAGTTTAGAGTCGTTCTGACAGTTCTGGAGCCATGTCTGACATTCTGGAGTCAGCTCTGGCTTTTCTGGAGTCAGCTCTAACTCGAAATAGTTTAATCCGCTCGATCTGGAGTCATCTCTGACTTTTCTGGGGTCGACACAAAATTCTTCTGGAGTCGACTCTAACAGTCTGGGAGTCGACTCTAAGTCGTGGCCTGAAAATTCAACGTTCTGTTGTTTCTGATAGAGTCGGCTCTCACAGTCCCGGAGTCGACTCTAAGTCTGTGCCATTTTTTGAAGTCGGCTCTGCGATTCCATGTGTCTAATGTCTGCAGTCTTACCTTGACATTAGATTCAAACCAGAACTTGATTTTCCTTCTTGATTTTGATCATTAAATAGACTTATAATCTGAAAAACTTAATCAAAATCATTAGTAACATTAAATGTTATACTCAAATAGTTTTGTTAATCATCAAAATCCTCAATTGGGTCAACAGTACTACTGGCTGACCATGAGGGAGGACTCGGTCGAGCTCGTCAAGAGATGCGATAGTTGCCAATGCTATGCTAACATCCAGCGACAGCCGACGTCACAGTTGACCCTCCTGGCAGCGCCTTGGCCCTTTCACCCAGTGGGGTATGGACATCTTGGGACCGTTTCCTTCGGCCTTTGGTCAGCGCAATTCCTGCTGGTAGCCATCGACTACTTCACCAAGTGGATCGAGGCCGAGGCACTCGCTAAGATCACCGAGGGCAACGTTAGATCTTTTTTCTGGAAGTCCATAATATGCCGGATCGACCTATCGCATACCCTCATCACTGACAATGGCCGGCAGTTTGACAACGCACCCTTCCGAGGATTCTGCATCGAGCTTGGTATTCACCAGCGGTTCACCTCGGTCGGGCACCCTCAGACCAATGGTGCAGCTGAGGTGACCAACCGCATCATTCTCCAAGGACTTAGAGCTCGACTAGATGACTGCAAAGGACAGTGGATGGAGGAGCTCCCCAATGTGCTGTGGGCATACCACACAACGCCTCGAGCCCCCATCGGAGAGACTCCTTTCAGCCTGGTCTTTGGGTCCGAAGCCATCATTCCCGTGGAGATAGGCGCCTCGAGCCCCCGGGTGAAGTCGTACAGTGAGGAGGACAACCTGAATCAGTTGTGGGCCAACCTTGACCTGGTTGAGGAGATACGAGATCGAGCGCGCGACTCTAGATGGCAGCCTACCAATAGCAAATGGCAAGGTATTACAATGCCCGTATCCGCCCGAAGACATTCTTGCTGGGGGACTTGGTCCTCCGACGGGCCAAAGTTTCGAAACCGACAAAAGGAGGCAAGCTGTCACTGAATTGGAAAGGACCCTACCGAGTCACCGAGGCACTTCATCATGGTGCGTACAGAATTGAAGGACTAGATGGAAAGCCGCTCCCACGGACGTGGAACGCTGACAATCTCCGTCGGTATTATCAGTAGTGTACCCTTTTTTTACATTGAATCCCACACTTGCGTTCCTCTGGGCTCTCGCCCCGCACTATATATTAATAAACATGTGTTCAAGTAACCCAGCTTTTTAGCAAAAAGCCCGAGGCCAGCTCGACACTGCAAGCCCGATGTACCATTGGCACCGAAGACCAATGTACCATTGGCACTGAAGATCGATGTACCATCGGCAAAAAGCCCGAGGCCAGCTCGGCAGTGCAAGCCCAATGTACCATTGGCACCGAAGACTAATGTACCATTGGCACTAAAGACCGGTGTACCATCGGCAAAAATCCTGAGGCCAGCTCGATACTGCAAGCCCGATGTACCATCGGCATCGAAGACCAATGTACCATTGGCACTAAAGACCGGTGTACCATTGGCAAAAAGCCCAAGGCCAGCTCGGTACTGCAAGCCCGATGTACCATCGGCACCGAAGACCAATGTACCATTAGCACTGAAGACTGATGTACCACTGATAAAAAGCCCGAGGCAAGCTCGGCACTGCAAGCCTGATGTACCATTGGCACCGAAGACCAATGTACCATTGGCACTAAAGACCGATATACCACCAGTAAAAAGCCCGAGGCCAGCTCGGCACTGCAAGCCCGATGTACCATCAGCACCAAAGACCAATGTACCATTGGCACTGAAGACCATTGTACCATCAGCAAAAAGCCCGAGGCCAGCTCAACACTACAAGCCCGATGTACCATCAGCACCGAAGACCAATGTACCATTGGCACTGAAGACCGGTGTACCACCGGCAAAAACCCCGAGGCCAGCTCAGCACTGCAAGCCCAATGTACCATCGGTACCGAAGACCAATGTACCATTGGTACTGAAGACCGGTGTACCACCGGTAAAAAGTCTGAGGCCAGCTCGGCACTGTAAGCTTGATGTACCATCGGCACCGATGACCAATGTACCATTGGCACTGAAGATCGATGTACCATCGGTAAAAAGCCCGAAGCCAGCTCGGCACTGCAGGCCCGATGTACCATCAGCATCGAAGACCAATGTACCATTGGCACTGAAGACCGGTGTACCACCGGCAAAACGCCCAAGGCCAGCTCGATACTACAAGCCCAATGTACCATCGGCACCGAAGACCAATGTACCATTGGCACTGAAGACCGATGTACCACCGACAAATATCCCGAGGCCAGCTCAGCACTGCAAGCCCGATGTACTATTGGCACCGAAGACCAATGTACCATTGGCATTGAAGACCGGTGTACCATCGGCAAAAAGCCCGTGGCTATCTCGGCACTGCAAGCCCGATGTACCATCAGCACCAAAGACCAATGTACCATTGGCACTGAAGACTAGTGTACCATCGGTAAAAAGCCCGAGGCCAGCTCGGTACTGCAAGCCCGATGTACCATCGGCACTGAAGACCAATGTACCATTGGCACTGAAGATCGGTGTACCACCGATAAAAAGCCCGAGGCTAGTTCGGTACTGCAAGCCCGATGTACCATTGGCACCGAAGACCAATGTACCATTAGCACTGAAGACCAGTGTACCACCGGCAAAAAGTCCAAGGCTAGCTCGGCGTTCCAAGGCCAATGCTCCATCGGTACATAGAGGACCGAGTCCACCTCGACGTTCCAAGGCCGATGATCCATCTATGCTCAGAAGCTTGAGTCTACCTCGGCAGTCCAAGACCAATGCTCCATCGGTACTCAGAAGCCCGAGTCTACCTCAGCGTCTAAGACCGATGCTCCATCGGTGCTCAGAAGCTCGAGTCTACCTCGATAGTCCAAGACCGATGTCCCATCGGTGCTCAGAAGCCCGAGTCTACCACCAGCAAAAAGCCCGAGTCCACCTTGGCGTTCCAAGGCCGATGCTCCATCGGTACTCAGAGGACCGAGTCCACCTTGGCATCCCAAGGCCGATGCTCCATTGGTGTTCAGAAGCCCGAGTCTACCTCGGCAGTCCAATATCGATGTTCCATCGGTACTCAAAAGCCCGAGTCTACCTCGGCATCCAAGACCGATGTCCCATCGGTGCTCAGAAGCCTGAGTCTACCTTGGCAGTCCAAGACCATTGCTCCATCGGTACTCAGAAGCCCGAGTCCACCTCGGTGTCCAAGACCGATGCTCCATCAGTACTTAGAAGCCGGAATCCACCTCGGCGTCCCAAGGCCGATGCTCCATCGGTGCTCAGTAGCCCGAGTCCACCTCGGCAGTCTAAGACCGATGCTCCATCGGTGCTTAGAAGCCCGAGTCCACCTCGGTAGTCCAAGGCCGATGCTCCATCGGTGCTCAGTAGCCCGAGTCCACCTCGGCAGTCCAAGACCGATGCTCCATCGGTGCTTAGAAACTCGAGTCCACCTCGGCAGTCCAAGACTGATGCTCCATCGGTGCTCAGAAGCCCGAGTCCACCTCAGCAGTCAAAGACCGATGCTCCATCGATGCTCAGAGGACCAAGTCCACCTCGGCAGTCCAAGACCGATACTCCATCGGTACTCAGAAGCCAGAGTCCACCTCGGTGTCCAAGACCGATGCTTCATCGGTGCTCAAAAGCCCAAGTTCACCTCGGCTTTCTAAGACCGATGTTCCATCGATACTCAAAGGACCGAGTCCACCTTGGCGTTCCAAGGCCGATGCTCCATCAGCGCTCAAAAGCCCGAGTCCACCTCGGCGTTCCGAAGCCAACGTCCATCAAAACTTGCCCAGGACAGGTTCAACCCTGAGTTAGACTTCGGCTCTCCCGAGAGTCCATCCCTAAGTGGCAACTAAGTCGAGATCACGAAAGGGGACGGACAATACCCTACTGCCAACGCGGCCCCCAGGGGTCCCATGTCGGCGAGCTGGGGAATTAAAATACGACATTGCAGATTGCTAAAAATGATTTCATTGATGCTCCCAAGTGTTTATACAATGCCGACTGAGTCGGACTTAGTACAAAAACAAAGAAAAATAGTACAAAATCAAGGGTCGACCGCAGGCTCATCATCAGAGGAGGCCCCCTCGGACCCTTGGTCTGGCTTGATGTCCATGGCGCGGGGGAGGTCCAAGACCCGGGCCGCCTTCTCTCTGGCATCGCGGAACCCTTGGAGGTAGGCGTCCGCATTGGCCTCGACTAGCTCGTCGGCGAAGCGTTCTGAGGCTCGAAACTCTTCTACAGCTGCTACAGCTCTAGCCTCGGTGGTAGCTTCTGCTTCCCGGGCCCGCGTCTCCATCTCTTCAGCCAGCGAGGTGGCCCTCCTCTTGACCTCCTCGGCGCGCTCGGCCCTAGCCTCAACTGATCGGACGACGGAGTCTAGTTCGGCGAGGTGGATGTTCCTGGCCTCGACCAAACTCTCGGCTTCCCCAAGCTGGTTCAGCGCCACCCGGGCTCGGTTGGCCTCGACCTCCGCCCGCTTGGTGGCCTCAGCTATCTCGGCGGCTCACTCGATCCTTGCTGCCTCCAGAGCCCCCTCAGCCGCTTCGGCCCGAGCCTGGGCCTCCTCGGCATCCAGCCGAGCCTGCCGAATGATGGCCTTTCCTCCATTAATAACCTCCCTCGTGGCCGCCAGGGAGTTTGCCAACTGCATTTGAACCACATCTGTCAGTACTCGAACAAATATTCAAATGCAGAGGGCCACGAGATTACTTACTCGGGCGAGGGCCATGTAGGCCTCTTGGAAGAACGTAGCCGCTCCCACGTAACTGAGCTCCTCCTGGACCTCAGGTATGATTATTTGCGAGATGAGCTGCTCCGCCCAGCGTCCATCATTCAGGATGGATTCCTGAGGTGGCATCGGCCTGACTCCGCTCCCCTCCGCGGTCTCGGCAATCTTAGGCTCGGTGCGTGGGGGGCTGTCCGCCGGCATCTGCTTGGGGGGCGGACTCGCTGCCGCTGATGGCCCCTCCCCCAGCTTCTTTCTGCCTCGGCCGAGACTGGCTCGCTGGAAACTTGGGGCTCCGCCATCACTGCCCTTTCGACCCCCACCCCCTCTGTGGGGTGTCGGCTGTCAAATCTACCGATACGATTAGGGGTCAGGGCCTGCTACCCCTCGCTTAGCCCTCCTTGGGCCCTCATCCTCTTGATGGCAGCCTTCCTGAGCTTGGCGGTTGGGAGCTTCATCACTGCATAACGTCGGTCGGAGTTAGTAAAAAAAAAAAGGGAGAAGACAAGAAAAAGGGGAGGAAAATTGACTGAGTATTGGCAATTACTCACTGTTGGTCCAGATAGCAACCCAAGAGGGGGGGTGAATTGGATTTTTCAAAAATTAAACTCTTTTAAAAGATTACCCCCAGCGGAAATAAAAACTTAGATTCATAGATTTAAGAATAAACAACTATAAATGGAGAGTTGAAGATAAAGAGACAATCACGGAAAACACAATAGATTTTATAGTGGTTCGGTGTACCTACACCTACGTCCACTCCCAAGTACCTCTTGGGTCCACACTATAATCAAACTGATTACAGCAGAGTTGTTTTGCAAGCTCACAACTCAAACTTGTTGTTTTCCCGGGTGCACAATGAACCCAGCTGGTTTTCAAGGCTCACCAGCACAAAACCTAAAACCACAAGCTAATGCTTGCACAAGGCTAACAGCCTCAACTGAATCAATCACCAGATTGACCCAGCAAACAGTATATTGATTTTACAAAAGCAAACTGCTCCTTCAATGAGCAAATATACAATAATAAAACAATAAATAGAGATTAGGAACCAAAGCCTGATTCGAAGATCTGGGTGGCTTCTTCCTTCTCTTCCTTTGAATGGATCTTCCTTTGAATATGCTCTTGAGGCTCAGAAGATTGGAAAAACTAGGGCTTCTTCCTTCTTTTGAGATTTCTTCTAAATAGAACAGTGAAGGCTTGGAATCTCTTTCTCTTCTTTTGGGGAATGAGTATGATCTTTCCTTACAGGTTTTCCCTCTTTTCTTTTCTTATTGATCTCAAGGATTTTCTCTTTTCTTTTTGCCTCTTTCTTCTCTTTTTCTCTTTTCTCTTTTTCTCTCTTCTCTTCTCTTGATTTGGGATGCAATCACCCCTCTTCTTATAGATCCGATTAATCCATAAATAGTGTGAAACTATCCGTTAGAAGCAAATGAAAAAGGATTAGATCCATAAATAACAATAGCCGTTGGGATTCAAATAGATAAAGTTAAAGTTTAGAGTTGTTCTGACAGTTCTGGAGCCATGTCTGACATTCTGAAGTTGGCCCTGGCTTTTCTGGAGTCAGCTCTAACTCGAAATAATTTAATCCGCTCGATCTGGAGTCGTCTCTGACTTTTCTGGGGTCGACACAAAATTCTTCTAGAGTCGACTCTAACAGTCTGGGAGTCGACTCTAAGTCGTGGCCTGAAAATCCAACGTTCTGTTATTTTTGATAGAGTCGGCTCTCACAGTCCCGGAGTCGACTCTAAGTCTGTGCCATTTTTCGGAGTCGGCTCTGCAATTTCATGTGTTGACTCTAATGTCTGCAGTCTTACCTTGACATTAGATTCAAACCAGAACTTGATTTTCCTTCTTGATTTTGATCATTAAGTAGACTTATAATCTGAAAAAATTAATCAAAATCATTAGTAACATCAAATGTTATACTCAAATAGTTTTGTTAATCATCAAAATCCTCAATTGGGTCAACAATCTCCCCCTTTTTGATGATGACAAAAACTTTGAGTGGATTCTTCCTCATCATCAATTTTATCTGAACTTGATGCTAAAGACTCATCAAACACTATATGAATGGATTCTTCTACAACTAAGCTTTTCTTATTAAATACTCTATATGCTTTGCTAGATGTAGAATATCCTAGGAAGATGCCTTCATCAGACTTTGCGTCAAACTTCCCAAGATTATCCTTACCATTGTTATGAATAAAATATTTACAACCAAATGCATGAAAATAACTTAAATTTGGTTTCCTATTGGTCCAAAGTTCATAGGGAGTTTTCTTAAGGATAGGTCTAATTAGGGCTCTATTTAGAATGTAACAAGCTGTGTTTATAGCTTTCGCCCAAAATATTTTGGAAGTTGGCTTTCACATAGCATGGTACGGGCCATGTCTTCTAAAGTCCTATTCTTCCTTTCTACAACTTCATTTTGTTGTGGTGTTCTAGGTGCAGAGAAGTTATGATGTATGCCTTTTTCAAAACAGAATTTTTCAAATAAGTGATTTTCAAATTCAGTTCCATGATCACTTCTAATAGACACTATGGTAGTGTTTTTCTCATTAGTGACTTTCTTAACAAATTTCATAAATATTGAGAAAGTCTCATCTTTGTGAGCCAAAAACATTACCCAAGTGAATCTAGAGTAATCATCTACTATCACTAGACCATATTTCTTTCCTCCTAGACTTATGGTTCTAGTAGGTCTAAAAAGGTCCATGTGTAATAGCTCTAGTGGCCTAGTAGTTGAAACAACATTCTTAGATTTAAAAGAAGTTCTTGTTTATTTTCCAAATTGACATGCATCACATATTCGATTATTTTTAAAATTTAGACTAGGAATACCTTTAACTAAATTCATTTGCAATAATTTGGAAATTAGGTGTGTGCTTGCATGACCTAATCTACGATGCCACAGCCAACCAATCTCATTCATTTTAGCATTATCAGCAACTAAGCAATGATTATTTGGAGATAAATTACTCAAATCAATTAAGTACACATTGCCATAGCGTTTACCAACAAGAATAATGCTATTATCAATGGGATTAGTAACAGTGCAAACAGAAGCTTCAAAGGAGACCTTGAACCCTTTGTCACACAGTTGGCTAATACTTATTAGATTATGTTTAAGTCTATCAACATATAAAATATTATCAGTATGAGTAGATGAAGTAATTTGAATCTTACCAATGCCCATGATATGACCTTGACCATTATCACCAAAAGTAACTACTCCACCTCTTTTTGATTCAAGGGTGATGAATTGATCTTTGTCACCCGTCATGTGTCTTGAGCAACCACTGTCCAGGTACCATTTTCTTTTCAGTCTGATGGCTGCAAGACACTCCTGCAAAATATTTATGTCTTAATTTTAGGTACCCAAGCCTTCTTGGGTCCTTCATGGTTAGAAGCATTAAACATTGTTCCTTTGGGAACCCAAATCATCTTTTTCTTTTTATGTGAAGATTTACACATATATGATTTATGTCCTGTGTTTCAATATTTAAAACAAGTAATGTTTAATAATTTTTCAGCATGTACAAAAATGTTTTTCAATGATTTTTGCTTTTTAAGTGGATTATATCCTAATCCAGCTTTATCAAAAACAGCCTTTTGATTTTCCAAAATCATATTAAGTTTGATAGAGCTTAGAGTAAATTTATCAACTATAGGCTTAAGTCTATCAACTTCATTTTTCAAACTTTCTTTTTCTTTTATTAAAAGTTCTTTATCAACAACATGCTTTTCATTTTCTAATGATAGTTTTTGCATTTGAGTTTTCGAATCTTTGTTCTTTGAACTTAGGTTTGCAAAATCCTCCATTAATTCATAAAAGGCACTATGTAATTCATCAAAAGTGAAGTCATCAAGAAAACTCGGACTTACCTCATCATTGTCCGCCATGAAGCATAGATTGGCCATTTCACTCTTTTCTTCTTTTTCGAAACTTGTGCTTTCCGAATCGCTCCATGCGGCCATCATTGCCTTCTTTTTGAACCTCCGGGTGCCTTTCTTTAGTTAAGGGCATTCAGATTTAAAGTGATCCGGCTTCTTGCATTCAAAACAAATAACTTCCTTTTCTTTGCCCTTGTCCTCATCTTTTTTTGCAAAGGGCTTTTTCTTTTCAAACTTCTTCTTTTTCATGAATCTTTTAAATTTTCTTGTGATGAGTGCCATGTCCTCATCATCACTTTCATCCTCGGATTCATGAGGCTCTTCCATATATTCAGAAATCTTAAGAGCCATATTTCTTTTCTTCTTTGACTCATCATCATCAATATGCTGCTTGATTTGAAGCTCATGAGTCATTAAGGATCCCAACAGTTCTTCTAGGGGTAGTGTACTTAGATCCTTTGCTTCTTGTTTTGCTGTCACCTTAGCTTTCCAAGTCCTAGGCAAGGAATGCAAGATCTTTCTCACAAGATCAGAATTATCATAAGATTTACCAAGACTTTTTAAACCATTCACTATGTCAGTAAATCTTGTAAACATATCAGTAATAGATTCACATGCATCCATTTTAAACAATTCATATTTATGAACTAGCATGTTAATTTTGGATTCCTTGACTTGATTTGTTCCCTCATGGGTAACTTCAAGTCTATCTCAGATTTCCTTAGCAGAAATGCAAATAGATATGCGATTGAATTCATTTGCATCTAATGAGCAGTATAAGACATTCATTGCTTTGGCATTGAGTTGTGCCAATTTTCTATCATGTTCATCCCATTCCGTTTTCGGTTTAGGAATATCCATGCCATTAACTCTAGCAGTGGGTGTGTGTGGTCCATTGACTATAATACTCCATAGATTATAGACAAGTGCTTGAATGAATATTTTCATTCTAGCCTTCCAATATCCATAGTTAGAACCATTAAATAAGGGTGGTCTATTAGTAGATTGACCTTCGAAAAAAGATGAACCAGCTTGAGTTGCCATGTGGATCTTTGACTCTTGATCGTTAGATCAAATCAAATGAGCACTAGCTCTGATACCAATTGTTGGTCCAGATAGCAACCCAAGAGGGGGGGTGAATTGGGTTTTTCAAAAATTAAACTCTTTTGAAAGATAACCCCCAGCGGAAATAAAAACTTAGATTCACAGATTTAAGAATAAGCAACTATAAATGGGGAGTTGAAGATAAAGAGACAATCACGACAAACACAATAGATTTTATAGTGGTTCGGTGTACCTACACCTACGTCCACTCCCAAGTACCTCTTGGGTCCACACTATAATCAAACTGATTACAGCAGAGTTGTTTTGCAAGCTCACAACTCAAACTTGTTATTTTTCCGGGTGCACAACGAACCCAGCTGGTTTTCAAGGCTCACCAGCACAAAACCTAAAACCACAAGCTAATGCTTGAACAAGGCTAACAGCCTCAACTGAATCAATCACCAGATTGACCCAGCAAACAGTATATTGATTTTACAAAAGCAAACTGCTCCTTCAATGAGCAAATATACAATAATAAAATAATAAATAGAGATTAGGAACCAAAGCCTGATTCGAAGATCTTGGTGGCTTCTTCCTTCTCTTCCTTTGAATGGATCTTCCTTTGAATATGCTCTTGAGGCTCAGAAGATTGAAAAAACTAGGGCTTCTTCCTTCTTTTGAGATTTCTTCTAAATAAAACAGTGAAGGCTTGGAATCTCTTTCTCTTCTTTTGGGGAATGAGTATGATCTTTCCTTACAGGTTTTCCCTCTTTTCTTTTCTGATTGATCTCAAGGATTTTCTCTTTTCTTTTTGCCTCTTTCTTCTCTTTTTCTCTTTTCTCTTTTTCTCTCTCTCTTCTCTTGATTTGGGATGCAATCATCCCTCTTCTTATAGATCTGATTAATCCATAAATAGTATGAAACTATCCGTTAGAAGCAAATGAAAAAGGATTAGATCCATAAATAACAATAGCCGTTGGGATTAAAATAGATAAAGTTAAAGTTTAGAGTCGTTCTGACAGTTCTGGAGCCGTGTCTGACATTCTGGAGTCGGCTCTGGCTTTTCTGGAGTCAGCTCTAACTCGAAATAATTTAATCCGCTCGATCTGGAGTCGTCTCTGACTTTTCTGGGGTCGACACAAAATTCTTCTGGAGTTGACTCTAACAGTCTGGGAGTCGACTCTAAGTCGTGGCCTGAAAATCCAACGTTCTGTTATTTCTGATAGAGTCGGCTCTTACAGTCCTGGAGTCGACTCTAAGTCTGTGCCATTTTCTGGAATCGGCTCTGCGATTTCATGTGTCGACTCTAATGTCTGCAGTCTAACCTTGACATTAGATTCAAACCAGAACTTGATTTTCCTTCTTGATTTTGATCATTAAGTAGACTTATATTCTGAAAAACTTAATCAAAATCATTAGTAACATCAAATGTTATACTCAAATAGTTTTGTTAATCATCAAAATCCTCAATTGGGTCAACACTGACCACCCCGAGTGGAGACCCCCGTGAGTCGGAGATTCTCCTCCGTCAAGAGTTGGTTGCATCTGGGGATCTCGGCCGTCAGCAGCCGCCTAGCGCTTCTTGGTCCCCGGGGATTATAGATGAGTTCATGTTGGGCCGAAGGTCGGGGTCCCCCCACCCGGGTTTAACTTGGTCAAGGTCGGCGAAAAAGAATCAGGATTTTCATCCCTTGACAGAAAAAGGAAGGAACATCTTGAGGACGCGGCCGGGTTGGGGCTGGAACACCCACCAACCTGACTGCTGCCGAAGGGTGTAGAAGGATCAAAAAGGGAGAGTCGGGGTGTGATACTGTGGAAATGGTGTTGGGGAGATTGTTGAGAAATTGTTGCCCCAATCTTATTGATTTTGATGATTACCAAAAGCCATGAGTATATTAAAAGATGCAATAAATTTATTTACATGAGCAATGAATTTATTTATCATAATCAATGAGTATGTTAAGTATGACTTTAATCAATTGGAAAGTAGCTTCAAGCTCCATGTTTAAGCTTTCAAAAAGAAATTTCTATACTTCATATTTCAATCAATGAGTTTTTGGAACATATCTTGAATTGATTCTAAATGTCAAATTTATTATATTCAAGTCAAAAATTGATTTAAAATTTATCTGGAACGAATTTCAAAGTCAATCAAAAAATTCTCTGATTTTTGATATGTTCCGGAGCCGACTCTAGGGTTTCAGAGTCGACTCCACTCAGTATACAGAGATATTTATTTTTCTCGAGTCGACCCCTGTGATTTCAAGAGTCGACCCCCGATATTGTCAAGCCGACTCCATGACTGTGAGAGTCGACTCCGCTCAGACTCCAGAGAGTTATTTTTTTGAGCACTTCTCGAGTCGACCTCTTGCTTTTCATGAGTCGACCCCCGACTGTCAGGAGTCGACACCTTATTTTCATTGAGTCAACCCCTTAACTTTCTGAATGTTTCTATTTTTGGCATCGCATCTTCGAGCCGACTCGCCTAAAGTTGGAGCCGACTCTAACAAATCTGGGCGTGATTTTTTCTGAATGCCAACTCAGCGTCAACGGTAAGATTTTTCAATAACGGCTAGATTTCTTTGTGTCTAACAACTATATTTTTGCAGAGTCTATAAATAGAGAGGCCATTTTCAAATCAAAAGAAGAAACATACAAATCAAGAGAGAAAAAGAAAAATCTTTCAGAAAAAGAGGAAAAACAGAGCGTCATTTGAAAAAAATCCGAGATTCAAAAATAGAGTGAAAGAGAAGGAGTGAAATCAAAGGAGAGTTCATCTGTGTTCAAGTTCATCAATCCAAGAAAATTTTAGAAGAAAATCCAAGAGCCACTCAAGATCAAATCAAGAGATTTTTCACATTCAAAGAAAGGGAGAGAAAGCTCAAATCAACTCTAACATTCAATCCGTGAAGAATTTGAGCTGAGGCCTGATTCCACACTTCAAAGGAGTTGAGGAAAAGAAGAAAAGAAGAAAAGCCTGCACTCAAATCAAATCTAAACAGGCCCTTCTAAACCTTGCTTTTATTTTGAAATATCTGCTCTAAAGGAGCTGTTTTGTATTAAACTCATATTTTATCTTGTAGATTGCTAATTCAATTAGAGGGTTGAATTAGTGGAGGTAGTTTACCTCGTCACAATCTAATGATAGCTTGTGTGTTGGGTTTTGTGCTGGTGAGCCCGTGAAAAATCGGCTAGGTTCGTTGTGATCCCGAGAAAACAACAAGTTTGGGTTGTAAGCTTGTAAAACAACTCGACTGTAATCGAGGAGATTATAGTGTTGACCCAAGTGGAGCTTGGGAGTGGACGTGGTGTTGGATACACCGAACCACTATAAAATCTCTGTGTTTGCCGTGCTTATTTATCTCTCTCTCTTGCTATCGTGCTTTAACTTGAATTAATTGTTTGTATCCTTTCATCAATAGTTTAAATTATCTTAAAAGGCTTAATTTTTAAAGAACCCAATTCACCCTCCCCCCCTTGGGTTGACATCTGGGCCAACAAATGGCATAGGACGATGAAGGCACAGACGGTTCAGAGGGAGTTTGGGACCAGCTGGGTAAGGGTCAAGGAATAATAGTCGAGGAGGTTGATGAAGAAGGATTGGAAAGACAAGCGGAGGCCTAACTTGAAGGACATTTCATAAACACTCGGTCAGATCGGGAAGAGACCACCCTGTCATCGGGGATCGGGAGGAAGAGCCCGATGTCTCGGGAGATTTGGTAATGGGCTCTAAGGTTAGCCAAGTCCTGGCCCGTTACCGTGGAGGCGGTCCCCATCAGGGATTCCGCTCCCACCCTCTAGGAGGTGCCGATGGCCGCCCGATGCCTCCGTGCCGGAGCCCTGCGGGCGGCTCACCATGGAAGGATTGGATTGCGGTCCTCCGGATCAGAGGACCACGAGGGAGCAGGAGATGAAGAGGCGTGAAGCCTCGAAGGAGAGATTCGGTCCTTGGGATCGACTTACGAGGACCAAGACGGTGAGGAGGCCATGGCAATGGTTTAGGAGAAGAAACAGAAGGCTCAGAAGGGTCAGAGGGCTAACCTGTGACAGAAATGGCAAACACTGGTTCTCGAGTTGCAGAGGAGGGTTGCAGAGAAGGTCAAAGGCCAGAGGAAGACGATGACGGTTTGAAGCAAAATGATGAGATTCAGCTTTCGCTCGATTTTATCGAGTTTCAAATTGTCTCGCCTCGCCTGCCCAGCCACGTGGACTCCTACCATGGGCTGGGTCACCTCGGCAGGTGCCCTGCTTGTGGGGCGTTTCACCTTCGGCCAATGATGGGACATCGCTGACGTCAGCGTCATGATGGCAATGATGACAGCAGCTTTTCGTGGGCTTCGAGAGGGCACCCCCACCTCGAGGCCAATCTCCATAGATTGGACGGACGGCAGAGGCCGCCCCATTGTATCCCCCAGATCGTTCGTGCAAAATTGTCGCTGCGCCTAAGGACATGTGCCCGTCGGTAGTTGGTGGTGGGCGGGGATCAACCACTGGGGATGTGACGCCCCTTTCGCCTTGCTGGGGCAGGCCCGCTTCATCTTAGGGGCGAGGGAGCATCTGATGTGGCTGATCCGATGCCGTTAGAGTTAATATTGGAGGAAACTGACGGAGCCCCGCCTCGGTCCCGCAGGGCGACTTCGGCCTCCGAGGTCCCCTCGCCCTCGGCTTTGAACATGGCATTCCCTCAAGCTGCCGCCTCGGCCTCGAGCTTCCACCTCGGCCTCGGGCTGCCGCCTTGGCCTCGGCCTCGAGCTTTTGCCTCGGCCTCGAGCCTCGAGTCTGGCAACCTACTACGTCGAGCAACCTGACACCCACGTGGCCTACCAACCATCTGCTGCACCCACGTGGCCCACTAACCGCCTGCTACACCCATGTGGCCAACCAACCGCCCGCTGCGGCCACGTGCTCCATCACTCGACTGCAACAGCGCGTGGCCATGCCTCGTAACGGTGCGTGCCTGACACGATCAGGTCCGCCTGCCATCCGTAGCGCTGCGCTTGGCAGGTAGCAGGCGGAGCAAGACACCTCTAATATGCCTAGTGTCGGTGGTGACCCATCACCATCAGCCTTGCCTTCCGTCCGTTACCGAGCAATGGCACCTTGAAATCAGCAACCTTCTGGAAGCAGGGAAAGAGACTTTCGGACAGGTATAAAAGCCCATACTCATGACGAGGGAAGGATCCTGAACTCAAGTTCTCTAGCTCTTTCTCTCTGCTAGCTTATTCGTTTGTTCCCAAGTTTCTGACTTGAGCGTCGGAGGGTCCCCACCGGAGCATTCGATCTTCGGGGACTTTCTTGCCGGAGCACTTTGGAGAGGAGGTCCTCCATCTTCCAGCATCAAAGGAAGGTGACTTACCGTCAACAATCTAGCATCTTTGCACGATGACCCTCAATCTCACGTTATCTTTGCACCGGCCACCATCAACGAAGATAGTGTGAGATTTTAACTTTAAGATTTTTACATGGATAGGATCCAAGATATTTATTTACAATCAAATATCAAAATCAATGCTTCAAACTGAACGAGTTAATCCGGAATTTATAACATAGATCAAAATTTCGGTATTTTAAATTTAATATGTGAGTGGTGAGCAAGAGCTTCTTTATTTCTTTAAGTTGGCCCTCTTTAAAAAAAAGGTATTTAATATATAATAGAAATGATGTGCTTCCTAATAAATGTTTAAGTGTTATAATATATACTAAAAATGATATAATGAAATCAAATTTACACTAGATACAAAAAAGTAGTTTCATATTTCATCAAAATTAAAATAGTATATAAATTTATTATTGATTCAATGTAACTTTTTGTAATTGATTGTCTTTTATTTATACAATATCTTAGTACATATTAACAAAATATAGCTGAAGTAGAAGAAAACAATTGAATCAATTCTTTTTGATTCTGAAAATGATCTTTGGGTATTCTTAGAAGAGGCGCATCGCAAGCAACAAAAGGTTGAGTCTTAAGTAAAGTCTAATTGTTCACTTGTATTGTTTCTTAAGCCCTTATTGATAAGGAAGAATTTTTTTAGGTTTAGTTTTCTTGAAGTCCAACTATTTAAAAAGATTTCTAGATATTTTTAATTTTTTAATACTTTTTGCACTTATATTATTGCATAAGCTAAAAAATACAGTATAACTCTACGTCAAAAGAAAATTTCTAATTTCGCTATTGATTATTCCAGCATATCTACCATTTTTAGTATACCTTCAACACCAAACACTATCATTATTACCATCATCACTATAGCCACCATTTATCACTACTACCACCATATCTAAGCCACCTTCTTTACCACCTACTATAATAAGTCCATCACTCATCATCATTGTCACTATATTTGCGCTATCCACTACACCATCATCTCTTTCTATCATCAACCACTCTCTTTCATCGAACTTTTTTATTTTTAAATTATTTTTTATTTTTTATAAATAAATATACTTTTAATTTTTAAAAAATTATAAATAGATAAAAAGTTGGAGATAAAAAAAATCACAACATACGTAGGCTTGATATGATTTTGATTAAATTGGCCTATATCTGTATGACAAAGTTGATTCATGTTGAAAATAACTTAGGAATGCAAGTTGAATTTAAGGGTATTTTTCTAAAGATATTTCAATTAGATTGCTATATATATATATATATATATATATATATATATATATATATATATATATTAAATATTCTATCATGGTCATGGTTTATCGTTCTATTAATACTCTTCCTTTTGGCTCTTGATGCATTTTAGAAAAAAAAATATTTATAAAAAATTTCTTAATTAAAATAAAAATATCTCTTTATGATAAAATATATGTTTTATAAAAAGTAATGTTATTATTTTATTAGTAAATAATAATTGTCAAAATCTATTTTATTTTTATAATAAAATTTTATATGATTAATGTATATATTAAAATTATAATTGAAAATATAGTTTGATAAGACAGAATTGAGCTTCAATCATAAAAAGGTAGTATATAATTAGATCTGATATATAAAAGATATTATGGGAAGTTCAATAAATTTTAGCAACTTATCTCAAAGCTAAAAAAAAAAGCTTAAAAAAAGAAAAAAAATTCTTCTTTGTTGCAAAGAAGGTAAAATCGCATCAATGAAAATTTGATTTCATACATTTAATCGAAATTTGAATTTCTAACAATAATCAAGGAAATAGCATCGGCTTGATCTTTGAAAAGCACTTCTATCAATCTTATAGTATTATTTATTTATTTATTTATTTTTGATCTTCTTGCCATCTTTAGCGGTATCGGAGATGGAAAAAATCCATCTCCTACTGCTTGGCTACCATATTCTTTAAATCTTGCTTATGAACGCGCTAAGTTAACTCTATTAAGTCTGCTTTCCACCTCAGCCAAAGCTCTGGCTTGCAGCAAGACTTTGCTTAGCAATCTTCTTAAAGGAAAAACTAATATCAACTAAAAAATTACAAAATAATAAATAATAATAATAATAATAATAATAATAATAATAATAATAATAACTGCTAAACTGTTACCTTTTTAAGTGGCATCTATGACGTCAAGTTCCATGCAGGATTGGGCGCGATTCATGCGGAATATAAGATCGCGTCATCATAATCAAAACAATAAAAGAAGGATGACCTGCGTTAGGATGCAACACCCCATGCTAAGATGCCTGGACTACTAGATGCTCTCCTTCAAGTTTGATAAGGGATAAAATCGTTATCATATCAATAATTATGCATACGACAAAAAGGTCGAGATCACCTTTGATTTTTGATCCGCCAGCTATTACATCCGAAAAAGAATAAAGCCGATATGCTTCGGCAAGACCGAGCTATTCTCGTGCCTCGAGAAGACCGAGCTATTCTCGTGCCTCGGCAAGACCGAGCTATTTTTGTGCCTTGACAAGATCGAGCTATTCTCATGCCTTGACCAGACCAAGGTACCTCTGAACCTCTGCGGAACCAAGTGTGAAAAATTCAAATCCATAATAATTCGACAAGATTCCAATCACGTGGATCCCCGACTACCCCAAATAGAGGGAAAAAGCCAAATGTGACCTAGAGCCTATGAGTCACCGAATCTCAAAGCACCAGCTAGCCTCTCTGATCGTTGATTCTCTAACTAACCAGATTCGAAAGCTACCAGCCTCATAACAAACTTGATTCGAATCAAATTCGAATCATGATGGTTTCAAACCCCCAGTGACACGCCCAAGGAGTTAGGTAGTTGTCTGCCATCACCTTGGTAACCTATATATATTCTCTATCCTAAAGTCTTCTAGGTATGCTCACTCTTTCACTGAGAAAAAACTCCATTAAAGCTCGAGCAGAACTCCCTCGGCTCCCAGAGAAGCCATTCTTGAGGGACTCTTCTGTGAGAGCCTTCTCCTCATATCTGCTTGCTATGAATCTCCACTGACTTGAGCGTCAAAGGATCTTCCGCAGAGGGCCATCCCCGATACTCTGTGCAAGGATTTTCTTGCAGGTTTTGTCTGGGTGAGAGATTGGCATCCAGATCTGGAGTTGAACCACATCCGAGTTGGAGAACGCATTTCTGCAGCAACAGATTGGCACTAGAGGAGGGGCCTCAAGTCCTATAAACTTGTAATCAAGGAGACAAGGCTTGGATCCAGAATAACAATCCTTCAATGGCTAATTGAAGAAGAGCTACCTATGATGTATAGGATCAGACCGCCTCCCAGAGGCCTGATCCTCCAAACAATGCAGCACCTCCATTATCGCCACCAACCGAGACTCCCTCACCACTAGCGACCACGGTGACCCAGGATCAGTTTGCTGTATTGGTACAGCAAGTGCAAGCTCTTGTACAGCTGGTCCAAAAGCTCTATGAGGCTCTTCGTCTGGTCGCCCCTGCCCCGCAACTCCCTGATAGAGCTACTGCCCTCGCTCTGCCGATGATCTCTTCTTCCAACTAGTCCAAGGTCGCGGGCCATCTTCAGCGACCCAAGGGAACTAAGCCAGCACCGTAGAAGGCCAAAAGGAAGTGCTCGCCTAGATCTCGGCAAGTTCGCTCTCTCTTCCCTGTGTCATCCCGCCATGACTCGATGCTATTATCGTATTCTCCTTGGCCAGTCTCCCCTACCATCCGAGATGAGAGGATCCGACGATAGATGCAGAAGATGCATCGAGAGTGACGCCAGGAGCTAAATACCGTCAGGCATGTCCCTCCTCCCCAATCGAAGGCAGAGCAGGGCATCCCCTTCTCCAAGGAGATCATGCAGGAAGTGATCCCTCCTCATGTCAAGCTTCCCATCATTGAACCATACCATGGTCCACCGATCTCGATGACCATCTAAGCAGCTTTCGATCCATCATGATGTTCCATGGAGTGTCGGATGCGATCCTATGCAGAGCCTTTCCCTCTATACTTGGGGGATCTGCCAGAACTTGGTTCAACAGCCTGAAGCCAAGTTCCATCAATTCTTTTGACGAGCTGAGCAGCCTATTCATTAGCCAATTTGTCAACAGTCATCGTCACCGATGAAGATCTGATTCTCTCTCCAAGGTCAAGCAGTGGGAGAGGGAATCCCTGAAGAATTACCTCGACCAATTCAACAAGGCCATGCTGGAAGTAGATCACCTTAATCATGAGGTGGCAATGTCCAACTTAGTAGGTGGAGTATCGAAGGAGGGTGACTTCTATCTGACCCTGGAGGTCAATTATCCGAAGAGCCTCTCCGACACGATGGCCATGGCGGACAAGTATGCCAGAGTTGAGGAGTCGTGGAGGTCAGCCCGGGATGAGCAATCAAGGAGAAAAAATGCCAAGGGTTCAGAGAAGAATCGACCCCTCCGCCATGCCAGCCCACCTCACCGTCAGAGAGTTCTTCTGCAACCACCTAGGGATCATACCTAGAGCCCGACCCAGAGGTTCAATCAGTACACCTCACTCATTGCACCAAGGGCGCAAATCCTAATGGAGATTAAGCGCCAGATCCCTCGGCTACCACCTCTCCGAGGGAATGGGGCCCAGAGGGATATGGCCAAGTATTGTCGATTTCACCGTGACCACGGGCATGACACTGAGGAGTGCTGGCAACTTCGAAATGAGATTGAGCAACTCATCCGATGGGGTAGACTGGATCGGTTTAGAAGAGCCCCCAAGCCGAACAATGGAGAAGACCGTCAACCTGAGCCTCGCCAACCTCCTTTGTCGAACCCTCCGGTTGTTGGCAATGTTAATATGATAGCGACAATCGACTCCTTGTCAACTCGGCCAGATGAAGAAGAAAATCCACCAAAGAAGGCCTGGACTGGTGAGCTTTCTTTTTCTGATAAGGTCTTTGGGGAGATACAATACCTGCATAATTGCTCTGGTTGTATATCTTAACATGAATGACTATGATGTACACCGTATTTGATTGATAGTGGAAGCTCTATTAATATTTTGTACTTTGATGCCTTTGTGAGGATGAAATTGCGAGTTAAAAATCTTCAAACCATAGACTCCATCCTAGTGGGTTTTATTGGTAATTCTATTATCCCTGAGAGGGTCATCACCTTGGTGGTACGAGCAGGCACTTAGCCCAGCATAGCCATTGTTCACACGAATTTTCTGGTGACCAAGCTTCGGTCCCCCTACAACACCATCTTTGGCAGACCAGGACAGATATCCCTCAAAGCTGTTATCTCTATTCCTCAACTCGCCATGAAGTTCCACACCGAATGGGGAGTGGGAGTTGTTCGAGAAAATTAAGCTATGGCCTGATACAGCTTCGTTGCTGACCTTCAGTCTAGAAAGCCCGAGGTTGACGGGTTGGATGACCGAGAAGACTTTGCCAAGCAACGAGGAGAACCATCTAAGAAACTTGAGGAGGTACCACTTGATGAAGCTTGGCCCAACCGAACCATAAAGATTGGATCACAACTGAAAGGAAAGCCTCGACAGGATTTGATCGAATTCCTTCGAAGAAATGTTGACGTCTTCGCTTGTTCTGCTTTGGACATGCCGGGGATCAGCCCAGATCTCCTCATCCAATAATTCAATGTGGATAAAATGTTTCGGTCAATCAAGCAGAAGAAGAGAATCTTTGCCTTCGAGGGTCAAAAATCTATTAAAGAGGAGGAAGGTAAGCTCATTAAAGCCAACTTCATTCGGAAAGTTAATTATCCCGACTGGCTAACGAATGTTGTCATGGTGAAGAAGTCAAATGGCAAATAGAGAATCTACATCAACTTCACAGACCTCAACAAGGCTTGCCCGAAGGATAGTTTTTCTCTGCCTCAGATTGACCAACTTATGGATGATACTTCGGGCCACCAAATACTGACCTTCATGGATGCCTACTTGGGCTATAATCAAATTCATATAGCACTTGAGGATAAGAAAAAGACCGCCTTTATAACCGACCGAGGTATCTACTGTTATCGAGTCATGCCTTTTGGTTTAAAAAATGCAGGCTTAACATACCATAGGTTGGTTAATAAAGTCTTTAAAGAACAAATTGATCGAAACATGGAGGCTTATGTTGATGACATACTGGTTAAAAGCAAGGAGACATCCCAGCACATTGATGATCTTACAGAAAGCTTTGCCACACTTTGAAAGTATCAAATAAAGCTTAATCCAACCAAATGTGCCTTCGGAGTCAACTCGAGAAAATTCTTGGGCTTTATAGTCTCTCAACGAGGCATTGAGCCAAATCTGCAGAAAATTCAAGCTCTGCAACAAATGGCATATCCAGGGTTGGTCAAGGAGGTGCAGCGCCTTACTAAAAGAATAGTGGCCCTCAACCGCTTTGTTGCTCGGTCAGCTGAGAGATGTTTGCCCTTCTTCAATGCACTTCGGTCGGCTAAAAACTTTTAGTGGACTTCAGACTACCAAAAATCCTTCGAGGATCTCAAAAGATACCTCGGTTTACCACCTCTTCTTAGCAGTCCGAAGCCTGTAGAGATGTTATATTTATACCTCATGGTTTCTGAAGGCGCCGTCGGGTCTGTGCTAATCTGAGAGGAAGCCAAAATCCAAAAGCCGATTTATTAAAATGTTCAAATGATATCATAATGAAGTAGAAAAACAAACTGAAAAGTTTATCAAAACCCTTCGATCAGATCGAGGTAGTGAATATCTTTTCAGTGAGTTTCTGACATATCTTGAGGAGAATGGAATTCTCTCTCAATGGACACCTCCAGAGACACCTCAGTTAAATGGATCGTCTGAAAGGAGGAATCGAACCTTGTTAGACATGGTTCGATCCATGACGGGCTTTGCTTCTCTACTGATCTCCTTTTGGGGTTATGCTTTAAAGTCAGCATGTTACCTTTTAAATAGGGTTCCAAGTAAGTCTGTTAACAAAATACTATATGAGATATGGACTGGGTGTAAGCCGATACTCTCACACCTTCGGGTCTGGGGCTACCCAGCTTATGTTAAACGTTTGGAAACAGATAAGCTTGGACCTAGGTCTAACCGGTGCCTATTTGTAGGGTATCCAAAAGAGTCTAAGGGGTACTACTTTTACTGGCCTGAAGAACAAAAGTTGTTCAACAGTCTTAGGGTTATCTTTTTAGAAAAGGAGTTTTTTTGGTGAAGGAACTAGAGCTACTAAGGTTGAACTTAGTGAAGTTCAATAAGGAGAAAAATCGACACACTTAAAAGACAATATAAAAGCAGATTTGATTAAATCAAACCCAGAGCCCATACAAGAACCATTAAGGAGATGTAGTAGGGTACTACATTAATCGGACAGATACTACTGTTTCTTGGTCCGAGACGACGATCCTATTGAACTCGATGAGAACAATAAGGATCCTATCACCTATATGGATGCAATGCATATATTTGACTCTAAGAAATGGTTAGAAGCCATGAAATCCAAAATAGAGTCTATGGAAATCATCAATGTATGGACATTGGTTGATCCATCCGAGGGGATAAAACCCATTGAGTGCAAATGAATTTTCAAAAGGAAAAGAGGTGCAAATGGGCAAGTAGAAAGACCTATAAAGCCCATCTAGTTTCCAAGGGGTATCGTCAACGTTATGGTATAAACTATGACAAAACATTTTCTCCTGTGGCAATGCTTAAATCCATTCGGATTATGCTTGCTTTAGCAGCACACTTTGATTATAAAATCTAGCAAATGGATGTCCAAATGGCTTTCCTGAATGGTGAGCTGGAAGATGAGGTGTATATGATACAACCTGAAGGGTTCACATCCACAAATGAGTCAAAATTGTACAAACTTCAAAGATCCATTTATGGATTGAAGCAGGCATCTCGGAGTTGGAACATGCGTCTTGATAAATGTATCAAGATATATGGTTTCGTTAGGAATAGAGAAGAACCTTGCATTTATAAATGGGCTAATGGTTCTGTGATTGTATTCCTCATATTGTATGTGGATGACATTCTCTTAATCGGGAATGACAACCCAGCGCCATAGGGAATAAAGGTCTGGTTGTCATCTTAGTTTTTTATGAAGGACTTGGGTGAAGCCTCTTATATACTTGGTATGAAAATCTATAGAGATATATTTAGAAGGCTTCTGGGATTATCCCAATCTACGTACATAGACACTGTGCTGAAACGGTTCAACATGAAGAATTCTAAGAAAGGCTATCTTTTAATAGGCCATGGAATTTCTCTCTCTAAAATGGATTGTGCGACAACTCCTAAGGAGAGAGAGCATATAAGTAGAATTCCATATGCTTCGGTAGTGGGTTCTATCATGTACGCCATGATATGTACTAGACCAGATGTGGCATATTCACGATGGGTAGTGAGCACATACTAGTCTGACCCAGGTGAAGCTCATTGAAAAGTAGTAAAAATTATCCTTAAGTATTTGCGAAATACTAAGACCAATGGCTAATTTATGGAGAACCTAATTTAAAACTTGTGGGATATACTGACTTCAATTTTCAGTCAGACAGGGATGACAACAAGAGTGTGTCAGGGTTTACTTTCACCTAAATGGAGGATCGATCTGCTGAAAAAGTTTCAAGCAGTACACTATGGTGGACTCATTTTGCGAGGCAAAATATATTGCGACATCAGATGCAGCAAAGGAAGCTGTATGATTGCGAAAGTCTCTTGGTAATCTTGGAGTGGCATCCTCCCTGAGTTGTCCGATTTCACTATATTGTGACAACACTGTAGCCATTGCTCAAGCCAAAGAGTTGAAGTCCCATCAACACACCAAACATATTTTACGCCGCTATCATCTTGTGCGAGAAATCGTGAAGCAAGGTGACATCAACCTTTAGAAGATTGATGGAAAGGTGAAACTAGCCGACCCATTCACTAAAGTTCTCATAATCAAAGAATTTGATGACATAAATGAAAGATGGGTATTAGATACTGTTCTGAGTGGCTTTAGTCCAAGTGGGAGCCACAACATTTTCTACAGCTAACCAAGCCCATGCTTATCAAATTTTCAAATGCTTGATTAAATGCAGAGCTGATGGATGAGTTTGAGCAAGGGCAAGTTAGTATGATAAGACAAGCTAATGGCTTCCAAGCTAAATTCCAATTGGTGTCCATGAGGGGGTGAACCGATCAATTCTTAATCATTCGCGCTCTTGATCAGCCATACCATCTTCAAACGATCGCTATACGCTTAACCGCTTGCAATGCATGCATCGTTTACATTAGCAAAAACATTCGTAAGTAATAAAAAGGTTCAATATAATTATTGATCATCTTTTAAGTCCAAACAAGACGGCATTATATTTTTTCACGACCAATGATGAAGCCAATGAAGAATTTCAAACTGAATATTTAATATACCTATTAATTATCTTTCAAATACAAACAAATGGCACTATATATATATATATATATATATATATATATATATATATATATATATATATATATATATATATATATATATATATATATTAATGATGAATTTAATGAAGAATTTTAAATTGAATATTTAATATGCTTATCAATCATCTTTCAAGTCCAAACGGGATGGCACTATATTTTTTTTTGGGACCAGCCAAGAATTTTGCGTTGTGCCCTTTTACGTTGCTATGTGCAGCTGCTTGGTCCCCCGCACCCCCACCATTAGACTCTTTGCTGTCGCCCTCGCCTCCAATTTCAATGCTTCAAGTTTCGATCTTATAACTAAAGTGAAAAATAGACCTAGCAATTGTCAACCAAAATATCGTTCTATGAACACAACAAACGAAGAATCAGCGTACAAGAAAATTTATCTTTTATGGTGTTTCGTCAATCAAACATATGGTTCTTTGCTTAAAATCTGAACGGTTTCATGGATATAAAAATAGACACACGGAAGTGTCTGGCATTCATGGATGAACAAATGGATGCTAGACTAGAAGCAGCATCTAGTGCTGGAGACTTGGATGCTTTCCACCCACTTCTTCAAGAGGACAGCCTTCTCCTTCATGTCGAGTCCTGCAATGAGTTGGAGGATTACTATAATATTATTTTAAAGATATTACAATTAGATTACTATAATAATATATAAATATATACACGTTTCTTAAATATTCTATCACGATCATGATTCATCGTTACGTTAAAATTCTTGCTTTTGGCTCTTAATACATTTTGAGAGAAAAAAATATTTATGAAAGATTTCATAATTAAAATAAAAATATTTTTAATAATAAAAATATATTATTATTATTTAATTAGTAAATAATAATTATTAAAATTTATTTTATTTTAAAAATAAAATTTATATATGATTAATGTATATATTAAAAATATAGCTAGCGCTTGATAAGAGAGAATTGAACTTCAATAATAAAATTGTAGTATATAATTAGATTTGATAATATAAAAGATATTATGGAAAGATAAATAAATTTTATCAACTTATCTTAAAATAACTTATAATCGAAAAGAAGATAATAGATATTTAAATTATTTTATCAAATAACATTGGCTCAAATAAATATAATTTTTTGAATAATTTGAGACCGTTCAAAAAAAACTAGCTTAAACAAAAATAGAGAAGAAAAACTAGTTCTTCTTAATTAGTTGCAAACAATGTAAAATCGCATCAATGAAAATTTAATTGCATACATGATACATTTAATCCAAATTTAAATTCTAACGATAACATGAAAGCATCTCTATTGATCTTGTCGCATTATTTATTTATTTATTTATTTATTTTTAATCTCCTTTGCAATCTTTGACAGTACGAAAGGTGAAAAATGCCATCTTTGACACTACCAAAGGTGGAAAAAATCCGTCCCCTAAGACTCGCTTCCTAATTAATTAGTACCATATTCTTTAAATATTTCCTTATTAACGCGCTAAGTTAACTCGTTTAAGACTGCTTTCCACCGTTGCCAAAACAAAAATTAATGTCAACTAAAAGATTTACAAATAATAATAATAATAATAATAATAATAATGTCATCTGTCCGACAAAGATGATAAAACTTTCTTGTAGAAAATAAATTAGGAATGCAAGTTGAATTTAAGGGTATTATTCCAAAGATATTTCAATTAGATTACTATATATATATATCTTAAATATTCTATCATGATCATGGTTCATCGTTTTATTAATACTCTTGCTTTTGGCTCTTGATGCATTTTGAAAAAAAAAAATATTTATAAAAAAATTATAGTTAAAATAAAAATATCTCTTTATGATAAAATATATGTTTTATAAAGAAAAATATTATTATTTTATTAGTAAATAATAATTATTAAAATCTTTTTTATTTTAAGAGTAAATTTTATATATAATTAATGCATATATTGGAAGTATAATTGAAAATATAGTTTGATAAGAGAGAATTGAGCTTCAATCATAAAAAGGTAGTATATAATTAGATCTGATAATATAAAAGATATTATGGAAAGAGGAATAAATTTTAGCAACTTATCTCAAAGCTTTAAAAAAAAAACATCTTCTTAATTGCAAATAAGGTAAAATCGTATAAATTTGATTGCATACATGTAATCAAATTTTGAATTTTTAAAGTTAACGGAGTAAATAGCATCGACTTGATTCCGGAAAGTATCTTTATCGATCTTGTTGCATTATTTATTTAATTAATTTTGATCTCTTTTCCATATTTTGCAGTACCTGAGATGGAAAAAATCCATCTCCTACGACTCAATTACCATATTTTGTAAATTTTGCTTATAAACGCACTGTCGGCTACCATATTAATTAAGTCTGCTTTCCACTTCTGGCAAAGTGCTAGATTTTGCTTAGCAATCTAATTAAGGAAAAAAATAATAATATCAAACTCCTTCGAATATAAGTTGTAATCCAGACTCCATTATCATCGTAGTTAAGAGTCCTATTTTCGTTTCGTCGCAACTAACATATGGCTTGCTGGTCCGACGTTCCACGGGAGATGCTATCAGTCATCGCGGATTTACTCATCAAAACTCCGACTACATCCGGTTCAGATCCGTCTGCGTCTCTTGGCGACAAGCGGCGGATCCCGTGCTTCGTCATATCCCCGTCCCGCCGCCTCTGCTGATCCTCCCGGAGAACCAAGGCTTGTACAGCCCCTCCACCAACACAACCCAATGGATCCACCACCTCCCGGAAGCCTTTCAAAAGCGGTGCTGCGGGTCGTCCCACGGCTGGCTGGCCTTCGTCGACCGCGACCCCTACGTTTTCCTCTTGAATCCAATCACCGGGTCTCGGATCGATCTTCCACCCATAATAGTCGAACCCGTAGGCCGCTATATATTTCGACCAGCATTCTTCATCGCATCACGGAAAGGGATTAAGCCTCATGAGTTCTACAATATCCGAAAGGTGGTTCTATCCGCGAACCCGAATTCAGGTGCTCGCTGGACTGCCGTGGCCATTCTCGATGCGTCACCTCAGACGCATCACGTAGCGTTGTGGAGGCCAGGAGATGACAAGTGGACCCTGATCGATCGAAGCGTCTGCATTTATGACGTAGCGTTTTGCAATGGAAAATTTTACATCTTCGGTGGCGGCGGGTTTCTACTCGAGCATGATGTGGATTCGGCCAAAACGATCGTTCATTATTGCCGGGTCCCCTGCCTGTTTACTGATCAGAATTATCTGGTGGAGTCCGGGGGGAAGCTCTTGCTTGTTATTCAGTATCAATTTCTTCATACGCGAGAGTTCAATGTTTTGAGGTTTAATCTGGACGGAGGGCCAAAGCTTATCGTGACAAACAACTTGGGTGACCGGGTTATTTTCTTGGGGGAAAATCATTCGACCGAGTTTCTTGGCTGCAGCAGAAAGAACTGCATCTATTTTATTGATGACTATGATTTTCCGAACCGGAAACGAGATTTGGGCATATTCAACCTCCACGATCGGATCACAGAGCGACTGCCATGTTGCCCTATCGAGCGACTGCCAACCTTTCCTTGCAATGCTCTCTTAACTCGGCAGCCACCAATCTGGATTACTCCAAGTTTGTGTTAGAGTTTTGGTTTTGGTTTTAGTTTTAGTTTTCTTTGTTTTTTTTTTCCTTGGCAATTTAAGCAGCAGATTAGCGGATCGTAAGGTGGTAAGCGAGAATAATATTTAAGATTTATGTTGAACAGATTGGTTATGAATAAATATCTTTATATTTTTGTGCAATGAATAGTCCATTTTTTAATGTTCATCGTTGTTAAACCCCAGATTTTTAATTCTTTTATAAAATTTATAAGAATAAAGGTGTCGAAAATATTTATTTCATTCCATATTTTCTTCATTAGTTTTTTCTTACGAAATTGGTATGTCAAAACCAAAAGGATTAGTCATGTGTTTTCAGCTATTTATCAATGATAGTGCTTTAATGGCGAAATCAGAACCTTCAGTCAGGAATAATTATTTATAAATAAATTTTAAAATATTAAATATTCATTTTTTTAAAAAAAATAGAATATTCAAAAGGTTCTTTTTTTTAAATCTAAGGAGGGATAATTATTCGGATAATTGTTCAGTGCAAGCAGAGGCGCTACTACCAAACTAAATTAAAAAATATTAACCCCATATCCAATGGGATGTGCAACATACTTTATGGTGTACTGCATAGGATCCTAATTTTCTTAGTAGGTTTTTTAAAGAAAATCACTCAACTTTCTTCCTCTTATCCAACCTAACCTTGTACTTAAATTAGCTAAAACTAATGCTTCCTTCAACAGAAACTTCTCTAACCTCAAGAAATCTCTCTTTACTAAGACAATCACGCTTTCTTCGGTAGGCGAAAGAAGATGAGCTTTATTGGTCAAATTTAAAAGGCACAAAAATAAAATTACTCTTTCATCCATGGATGGATGGAAGAAAGAACCCTTTTAAAAGTTTTTTTTGCCCACGACAAATAGAGAAATACCACAATCCTCATTCTTGAGGACATTCTTTAAGAGTAAAAAAGATGTCCAAACAAAGAAATTGAAAAAGGAACTTACGAAAGAAAGTTAAGAAAAAAAAATCCAACCACTAATTTCCATGGATTGGAAAGAACTTGAGTTGGAGCAATATTAAATTATATGAGCAACCAACTTATATGAGATGAAATCAATAATTTTAACTCGGCCTTCATAGCATCTTCATTTCATCATAAATGAAGGAATAATTATATCTCATCATGGCAATCTAGTAACATTAAATTATTTGATGAAATGAATGATAAATTTTTTTAAATAAATTAATTCATAATTAAGTGAATGATTTTTTCTGAAAATATAAATAAAGCAACTAAATTCTCAATATCAAGGAGATTAAAGATGCTTGGTATCGAGGAAGTTAAAATGCTTGGTAGTTAGAATTGCTCAATACCGCGAAATATAATATTTGTTACTAAGCAAGACTAACTCAAGCATTTGATACAAAAAATATTAAAAGGTTCAAAGTTATTTTCAAAATTAAGGTGAGGAAAAATTTGAAGAAAATTTTGACTTGCTTGATTACTTTACCTAGTGATTCAATAAAATAGGATATATGTAAGCTACTTTCCTGCCTTGAGCTTGAAGACAACTCAATCCTTGAAGGTGTGGGACAAAATGATAATGATATTGTAATCCTTGAAGTATTATAATATATAATAGAAATAATATGATGAAATTAGATTTACATTTCTATAAGAAAAAATAATTTTATATTTCATCAAAATTTAAATAGTACATAAATTTATTGTTTGATTCAATGTGATATTCGTAATTGATTATTTTTTACTTATACAATATCTAAGTAACATATTAACAAAATATAGCTAAAGTATAAAAAATAGTAAAACTAATTATTATTTCTCATCTCAAACTTCAAAAAATAGCCTTTTTAGTATTCTTAGAAGAAGCGTATCATATATATGCAGCAAAAGGTTAAGTCTTGGATAAAATCTAACTATTTGTTTGTATTATTTTTGAGCCTCCAAAGTAGAGTACTTTTTTAGGTTTGATTTTCTTGAAGTCCAACCATTCAAAAAGTTTTTTAGGTTTTATTTGTTTCTTTAATATTTTTGTATTTATGTTATTGCATAAATCAAAAAACTATAAATAGTTCTATTCTTAAAAGAAAATATCTGACTCCTGACTACTCCACTGCATCTACCATCATTGTTATACCTTCAACGTGCACCATTACCTCCACCACCACCATCATTCATCATCATAGTTACTATATCCAAGCCACATTCTACCATCCGCTATAATACTTTCATTATCCATCGATCACTATTGTCACTAATATTTATACTATTCACTATACCGCCACCTTTTTTATTTTTCAATTATTTTTTCTTTTAATAAATGAATGTATTTTTTATTTTTTAAAAAAATTATAAATGGAGAAGAAACTTTGGAGACCACAAACCACAACATTTTCTATAGCTAACCAGGCCTATGCATTTTGAATTTTCAAATGCTTGATTAAACGCGGAGCTAATGGACAAGTTTAACCAAGGGCAAGTTAGTTTGATAAGGCGAGCTAATGGCTTTCACGCCAAATTCTATTTGGCGTTCATGAGGGGGCGAGCCAACCAATTCTAATCATTCACACTCTCGATCAACCATTCTATCTTCAAACGATTGCTATACGTGTAACCACTTGCAATGATGCACTGTTTACATGAGCAAAGACATTGATAAGTAATAAAAAGGTTCAATATAACTATTAATCATCTCTCAAGTCCAAACAAGACTGGCAGTATATTTTTCTCAAGACCAATGATGAATCCAATGAAGAATTTCAAATTGAATATTTAATATACCTATTAATCATCTTTCAAATACAAATAGGATGGCACTATATTTTTTTTAGGACTAATGACCGATCGAATGGAGAATTTCAAACTGGCTATTCAATATACTCATTAATCATCTTTCAAAAACAAACAGGACGACACTATAGTTTTTTTTAGGACCAATATGATGGATCGAAACTGGATATTCAATATATCCATTAATCATCTTTCAAGTCCAAACAGAATGGTACTATATTTTTTTCTAGACCAATGATGGATCCAATGGAGAATTTCAAATCGGATATTCAATATACCCATTAATCATCTTTCGAAGACCAAACAGGATGGCACTATATATATTTTTCTCAGAACCAATGATAGATCCAATAAAAAATTTTAAATGGGATATTCAAATTGAAGAATTTCAAATTTCATGATGTGCCCTTTTACGTTGCTACAACTGCTTGGTCCCCCACACCCCCACTATCAGTATCTTTGTCGTTGCCCTCGCTTCCAATTTCAACGCTTCAAGTTTCGATCTTATGACTAAAGTAAAAAACAGACCTAGTTAATATATGCGGTGCAGAATGTGCGCATTGAGTGCAGTGATTGGCTGCATGTGCATATGGCCATGCATGCATAAAAACATTTTTGATCTTTTCCGTACCACATGCATGGCCGCACATGAGTGGGGCCAATCAACGCGTGCACCGCATGCAATGCAAAAGAACTTTTTTCTTCTCTAATTTCAAAGATTGGGCTAACTATAGAAGCTATGCCTACGTTGCAATCAATGCCAATGGACTAGAGTTTGGATTGATTAAGTCTACATATAAAAGGAAAAGTCTTGCTGCACCGTCCTTCGGTACAGTAAGCGCGCACCGATCATACAGATTGGCCACCCATACGTTTGCGGTAGCCCAATGGGCCTTATCGTGCACTGCAAGCATGGGCGGACGGACGGCTAATCCATACGGCCAGTGCATACTGCTGCACTAGAGGACGGTGCAGCAAGTCTTTTTCCTTATGAAAATAGGCTAATAAATGCCCTCACATCTCAGCTGTAACCTAGCTATCCGAAGTCAAAGATCATTCGCTGTGTCTTTGCTCGCTTTTGGGTCGCAGTCTTAGAGATCACCCTCATTTGCGTATGTATCCGGCTCGTCATATATTTGCTAAAGAAAGGTGGCTGGTTAGGAAAGCAAGGGAGAAGTACTAGGGCAAATAACATCGAGGGAAGAACTGCTATCAAGTGGATTGTGACTCTTATCATGTTGATTGCAATTCTTGTTGTTCTGGCCCTTGTAATTATTGGAATATTTTGGCCACGAAAAACATAGGCCATTAATATCGTGAAAATATTATTGTATCTTTAAACAAATCAAGCCTTTTTTTTTTTTCATTTCCTTTCCATAGGACATAAAATGAGGTTTGGGTAAACTGCGAGCATTAAGCCCTAAACGAACTCGCAACAGAGCCGCAGTATGCACCAACACACAATAGCTAGCCAATGACTAAAAATATTCCTAAATTGCACTTTTTCTCTGATCAATCTTAGCTAAATCTTGAAGATCTGTGGTGCAAATTATTTGGAAGCAATTGAGTTCTTAGTCAAAATTTAAATATTCTTTTTGAATTCGATTAGATTCCCAAAGAATGCAGTTACTTTTGCCTGAGTTCTCTTCATAGTAATGTGGCAACTGGTTATCCCGTCGGTCCACTCGTAGTTGGCTTTCATGGAGCGGCACACGTAGCACCACAAATACAAGAGGCGACAAGCTTACAACACTAGTTGTCAAGTGGCTGCAAAGCTGCCACAATCCATATATATGACCAGCCAATTATCGATACCGCAAAGCTAAGCAATCAAATCTACAACCCCTTCATGGCTTCTCTAAAGATGCATGCATGGTTTATATAGATACTAATATTGATTCAGTTCTTTATAGCTCATAAAAATAATAAAAACAAGCTCAACCAAAGCAGGTCGTGCTAGATATATATACATGATACATGGAATAATAATACAACTAATCCAATCCAAGTGAAGAAAGAATAGGAAAATGCCACCCATCATTTTGTTTCAGAAAAGATCTTGCTAGAAAGAATAGGAAAATTTGAATTTCTAACGATAATCAAGGAAATAGCATTGACTTGTGGTATTATTTATTTATTTATTTATTTTTGATCTCATCTTTAGCAGTGGAAAAAATCCATCTCCTACTACTCGACTACCATATTCTTTAAATCTTGCTTATGAACACGCTAAGTTAACTCTATTAAGTCTGCTTTCCACCTCAGCCAAAGCTCTGGCTTGCAGTGAGACTTTGCTTAGCAATCTTCTTAAAGGAAAAACTAATATCTACTAAAAATTTTACAAAATAATCATAATAATTATTATAACAATAATAACAGCAGTAGCAACTGCTAAATTGTTACCTTTTTAAGTGGCATCTATGACGTCAAGTTCCATGCAGGATTGGGCGCGATTCATGCGGAATATAAGATCGCGTCATCATAATCAAAACAATAAAAGAAGGATGACCTGCGTTAGGATGCAGCACCCCATGCTAAGATGCATGGACTACTAGATCTCTCCTTCAAGTTTGATGAGAGATAAAATTATCATCATGTCAATATTCATGCACACGACAAAAAGGTCGAGATTATCTTTGATTTTTAATCCGCCAGCTATTACATCCGAAAAAGAATAAAGCCGATATGCCTAAGCAAGACCGAGCTATTCTCGTGCTTCGGCAAGACCGAGCTATTCTCGTGCCTCAACAAGACCGAGCTGTTCTCGTGCCTCGGCAAAATCGAGCAATTCTTGTGCCTTGGCAAGACCGAGCTATTCTCATGTCTCGGCTAGACCAAGGTGCCCCTAAACCTATGCGGAACCAAGTGCGGAAAAATTCAAATCCATAATAATTCAACAAGATTCTAATCACGTGGATCCCCAACTACCTCAAATGGAGGGAAAAAGTCAAACGTGACCTAGAGCCTATGAGTCACCGAATCTCAAAGCACCAGCTAGGCTCTCTGACCATTAATTCTTTAACTAACCATATTCAAAAGCTACCAGCCTCATAACAAACTTGATTCGAATCAGATTCGAATCATGATGGTTTCAAACCACCGGTGACATGCCCAAGGAGTCAGGTAGTTATCTGCCATCCCCTTGGCAACCTATATATATTCTCTATCCTAAAGTCTTCTAGGTATGCTCACTCTTTCACTGAGAAAAAACTCCATTAAAGCTCGAGCAGAGCTCCCCCGGTTCCCAGAGAAGCCATTCTTGAGGGACTCTTCTGCGAGAGCCTTCTCCTCATATCTGCTTGCTGTAAATCTCTACTAACTTGAGCGTCAAAGGGTCTTCCGCAGAGGGCCATCCCCGATACTCTGCGCGAGGATTGTCTTGCAGGTTCTGTCTGGGCGAGAGATTGACGTCCAGATCCAGAGTTGGACCGCACCCGAGTTGGAGAACGGATTTCTGCAGCAACAGATTGACGCTAGAGGAAGGGCCTCAAATCCCATAAACTTGTAATCAAGGAGACAAGGCTTGGATCCAGAAGAACAACCCTTCAATGGCTAATCGAAGAAGAGCTACCTCTGATGCATAGGATCAGACTGCCTCCCAGAGGCCTATTCCTTCAAACAATGAAGCGCCTCCATTACCGCCACCAGCCGAGACTCCCTCACCACTAGCGACCATGGTGGCCCAGAATCAGTTTGTTGTATTGGTACAGCAAGTGCAAGCTCTTATACAACTGGTCCAAAGGCTCCATGAGGCTCTTTGTCCGGCCACCCCTGCCCCGCAACTCCCTGATAGAGCTACTACCCTCGCTCTACCGATGATCTCTTATTCCAACTAGTCCAAGGTCGCAGACCATCTTCAGCGACCCAAAGGAACTAAGCCAACACCGCAGAAGGCCAAAAGGAAGAGCCCGCTTAGATCTCGGCGAGTTTGCTCTCTCTCCCCTGTGTCATCCCGCCATGACTCGATGCTGTTATCATATTCTCCTCGACCAGTCTCCCCTACCACCCAAGATCAGAGGATCTAACGATAGATGCAGAAGATGCATCGAGAGTGGCGCCAGGAGCTAAATGCTGTCAGGCAGGTCCCTCCTCCCCAATCAAAAGCGGAGCAGGGTATCCCCTTCTTCAAGGAGATCATGCAGGAAGTGATCCCTCCTTATGTTAAGCTTCCCATCATTGAACCATACCATGGGTCCACCGATCCTGATGACCATCTAAGCAGCTTTCGATCCATCATGATGTTCCATGGAGTGTCGGATGCGATCCTATGTAGAGCCTTCCCCTCTATACTTGTGGGATCCGCCGAAGTTGGTTCAACAGCCTGGAGCCAAGTTCCATCAATTCTTTTGATGAGCTGAGCAGCCTATTCATTAGCCAATTCGTCAGCAGTCGTCGTCATTGATGGAGATCTATTCTCTCTCCGAGGTCAAGCAGTGGGAGGGGGAATTCCTGAAGAATTACCTCGACCAATTCAACACGGCCATGCTGGAAGTAGATCACCTTAATCATGAGGTGGCAATGTCTGCCTTAGCAGGTGGAGTATCGAAGGAGGGTGACTTCTATCTGGCCCTGGATGTTAAATATCCGAAGTGCCTCTCCGATATGATGGCCCTGGCGGACAAGTATGCCAGAGTTGAGGAGTCGTGGAGGTCAGCTCGGACTAAGCAATTAAGGAGAAAAAAGGCCAAGGGTTCAGAGAAGAATCGACCCCTCCGCCATGCCAGCCCACCTCGCCGTTAGAGAGTTCTTCCGCAACCATCCAGGGATCATACCTGGAGCCCAGCCCAGAGGTTCAATCAGTACACCCCACTCATTGCACCAAGAGCGCAAATCCTAATGGAGATCGAGTGCCAGATCCCTCGGCCGCCACCTCTCCGAGGGAATGGGGCCCGGAGGGATATGGCCAAGTATTATCGATTTCACCAGGACCACGGGCATGACACTGAGGAGTGCTCGCTACTTTGGAATGAGATTGAGCAACTCATCTGATGGGGCAGACTGGACCGGTTTAGAAGAGCTCCCGAGACAAACAATGGAGAAGACCGTCAACTTGAACCTTGCCAACCTCCTCCGTCGAACCCACCGGTTGTTGGCAATGTTAATATGATAGCGACAATCGACTCCTCGTTGACTCAGCCAGATGAAGAAGAAAATCCATCAAAGAAGGTATGGACTGGTGAGCTTTCTTTTTCTGATGAGGACTTTGGGGAGATACAATACCTGCATGATTGCTCTGGTTGTATATCTTAACATGAATGACTATGATGTTCACCGTATTTTGATTGATAGTGGAAGCTCTATTAATATTTTATACTTTGATGCCTTTGTGAGGATGAAATTGCGAGTTAAAAACCTTCAAACCATAGACTCCACCCTAGTGGGTTTTATTGGCGATGCCATTATCCCCAAGAGGGTTATCACCTTGGTGGTACAAGCAGGCACTTGGCCCAGCATAGCCACTGTTCACACGGACTTTCTGGTGACCAAGCTTCGGTCCCCCTATAACGCCATCTTTGGCAGACCAGGACAGATATCCCTCAAAGCTGTTATCTCTATTCCTCATCTCGCCATGAAGTTCTCCACCGAATGGGGAGTGGGAATTGTTCGAGCAAGCTGTGGCATGATACTGCTTCGTTGCCGACCTTCAGTCTTGAAAGCCCGAGGTTAACAGGTTGGATGATCGAGAAGACTTTGCCAAGCAACGAGAAGAACTAGCTGAGGAACTTGAGGAGGTACCACTTGATGAAGCTTGGTCCAACCGAACCATAAGGATCGATCACAACTGAAAGGAAAGCCTTGGTAGGATTTGATCGAATTCCTTCGAAGAAATGCTGACGTCTTCGCTTGGTCTGCTTTGGACATGCCGAGGATCAGCCCAGATGTCCTCATCCATCACCTCAATGTAGACAAGGCATTTTGGCCAATCATGCAGAAAAAGAGAATCTTTGCCTTCGAGCGTCAAAAAGCTATTGAAGAGGAGGAAGGTAAGCTCATTAAAGCCAACTTCATTCGAAAAGTGAATTATCCCGACTGGCTAGCAAATGTTGTCATGGTGAAGAAGTCGAATAGCAAATAGAGAATTTACATCGACTTCACAGACCTCAACAAGGCTTGCCCGAAGGATAGTTTTTCTCTGTCTCGGATTGACCTATTTATGGATGATACTTTGGGCCACCAGATGCTGACCTTCATAGATGCCTATTCGTGCTATAATCAAATTCATATGGCATCCGAGAATGAGAAAAAGATTGCCTTCATAACCGACCGAAGTATCTACTGTTACCGAGTCATGCCTTTTGATTTAAAAAATGCAGGCTTAACATACCAGAGGCTGGTTAATAAAGTCTTTAAAAAACAAATTGATCGAAACATGGAGGCTTATGTTGATGACATACTGTTTAAAAGCAAAGAGGCATCCCACCACATTGATGATCTTATAGAAAGCTTCACCACACTTTGAAAGTATCAAATAAAGCTTAATCCAATCAAATGTGCCTTCGGAGTCAACTCGAGAAAATTCTTGGGCTTTATGGTCTCTCAACGAGGCATTAAGACAAATCTATAGAAAATTCAAGCTCTATAACAAATGGCACATCCAGGGTCAGTCAAGGAGGTGCAGCACCTTACCGAAAGAATAGCGGCCCTCAACCGCTTTATTGCTCGGTCAGCTGAAAGATGTTTGCCCTTCTTCAAGGCACTTCGGTCGGCTAAAAACTTTTAGTGGACTTCGGACTACCAAAAATCCTTTGAGGATCTCAAAAGATACCTCAGTTTACCACCTCTTCTAAACAATACGAAGCCTGGCGAGATATTATATTTGTACCTCAGTTTGCTCGGCCCAGCCGAAGTTCGAAGATTTATTGCTCGGCCCAGCCGAGGTTCAGAGATTTGTTGCTCGGCCCTGCCGAGGTTCGGAGATTTGTTTCTCGGCCCAGCCGAGGTTCAGAGATTTATTGCCCGGCCCAGCCGAGGTTCGGAGATTTTTTGCTCGGCCCAGCCGAGGTTTGGAGATTTGTTGCTCGGCCCAACCGAGGTTCGGAGATTTATTGCTCGGCCCAGCCAAGGTTCAGAGATTTCCTGTTTAAACAGGTAACTCGGTCGTGCCGAGAATTGGTAAGCAGCACCTGTTTCTTTTTACAATTTTTGGCGACATAATGTGTGGTGATTCATGTTATAAATTATGAAACATGTGCCGACAAAAAGTGTAATAAGGTGAGCCTATGAAGGGCATACCCTACTGATAATACTTACGGAGGTTGTCTGAATTCCACGTTCGAGGGATGAACTTTCCACTTAGATCTTGCAGCTTGTAGGTCCCCGGTCCAACAATCTTCGCTACTTGGTAGGGGTCTTCCCAGTTTGGTGCCAGCTTTCCTTGCTCCAGCGGTTTGGAGACAGATGCTTTCCGGAGAACAAGGTCGCCGGGCAAGAAAGCTTTCCCTTTGACTCTGGAGGCGTGGTAGCGGGCCACCCTTTGCTGATAGGCAGCAACTCTGATCCGAGCTTTCTCTCTAACCTCCTCTATCAGGTCGAGGTTGGTACGGAGCTATTCGTCGCTGGCTTTCTCCGAGTAGCTTTCCACCCGCAGCGAAGGGAGACCTATCTCCACTGGGATAACGGCCTCTATGCTAAAGGCCCTCCGGAATGGGGTTTCGCCTGTGGGTACTCTTGGGGTGGTGCGGTAGGCCCACAGGACATGGTGCAACTCGTCTGCCCACCTGCCTCAAGCCCTGGAGAGCCGAGCTTTGATCCCTTGAAGCAGAGTCCTGTTGGCCACTTCGGCTGCCCCGTTGGCTTGCGGATGCCCGATCGAGGTAAGGTGGTGACGGATCCCGTGTTCTTCACAGAACTGGTGGAACTTCGGGTTGTCGAATTGCCTGCCGTTGTCAGTGATTATAGTGTGCAGGAGGCCGAAATGGAAGATGATGGACCTCCACACGAAATCCCTGGCCCGTGCTTCTATTATTTGTGCAACTGCCTCCGCCTCGACCCATTTAGTGAAATAATCGATGGCGACAAATAGGAATTTCCGCTGTCCCATGGTGAGCGAAAACGGGCCGAGGATGTCCATCCCCCACTTGGCAAAGGGCCAAGTGGAGGATATAGGAACCAGGCTAGCGGAGGGGAGCCTCTGAATGTTTGAGTGCATCTGGCATGGGTCGCAGGCTCGGACAAGGTCGTCTGCATCTTTCTGCATGGTCAGCCAATAGTAGCCTTGACGTAGCACCTTGTGACACAGGGACCGGCTTCGCAGATGGTTGCCACAAATCCCCTCATGCACTTCGCGGAGAGCATAATCTGCTTCAGACGGGCGAAGACATCTGAGCAGTGGCATGGAGAAGGACCGTTTGTAGAGCTGGTCATCGATCAACACATAATGGGTGGCCTGCAGCTTTAGCCTTCTGGCTTCTCTCCGATCGGATGGAAGCGACCTTTCTTTGAGGTACCTCAGAATGGGGTCGAACCATGATGGTTCGGCCTCAACTTGCATTACTCGGTCGGCTTCTGTGATACTGGGTCTCTCCAAGGTCTCCAGGTGGAATTTTTGCTCGCGTCCATTAACTCCGCGGTCGTCAGCCAAGATAGTAGGTTGGCATGGGCATTCTCAGATCTAGGAATCTGAATAATCTCAAACTCGGGAAAATGGGAGAGTAGGCTCTGCACCTCTTGAAGATATCGGATCATGTTTGGCTCTCGAGCCTCAAACTCCCCTTGTACATGACCTGCCACTAGCTGGGAGTCGGTGAAGGCATTAAGTTTCTTCACCTTAAGGTTGCGGACGATTCGGAGACCGGCCAGCAAGGCTTCATACTCAGCTTCATTGTTGGAGGCTGGGAAGGAGAAGCGGACGCCATATTCAAAAGTCACCCCCTCCGGACTGGTGAGAACCAAGCCCGCATCGGAGCGATGAGCGTTGGATGACCCGTTGACATGGAGGAGCCACCGGGCGCCAGATTTCAGTTCTTCGGGGGAGTCGGGGGTGGAGCCATCCTCCGGGATGGTACACTCGAGGAGGAAATTGGCTAACACTTGAGCTTTGATGGCCGGGCGAGGCAGAAAACGGATATCATGCTCGCTCAGCTTGATGGCCCACTTAGTCATTCTCCCTGATGTTTCCGAGCAGTGGACTACCAACTTGATGGGTTGGTCAGTCAGGACTGTCACAGAATGCGCCTGGAAGTACGGCCGTAGCTTCCGAACTGAGGTGATCAGGGCCAACACCATCTTTTCAATTCAGCTATATCTTGTCTCTGCGTTGCGGAGTAGCCTGCTGACATAATAAATTGGCTTCTGGACCTTGTTTTTTTCCCTGACTAGCACCGAGCAAACAGCACCTTCTGAAACAGCCAGATATAGGAATAGTGTCTCACTAGGACTTGGACTGCTGAGGAGTGGGGGCGAGCTGAGGTACTTCTTGAGATCTTGGAATGATTTTTGACACTCGGGGGTCCACTGGAAGTTCTTAGCCGACCGGAGAGTTTTGAAGAAGGGGAGGCATCTTTCGGCTGAGCACGCCACGAAGCGGTTGAGAGCCGCTATCCTCCTGGTTAGGCGCTAGACTTCTTTAATAGATGCCAGAGGTGCCATCTGTTAAAGAGCTTGGATCTTCTAGGGGTTAGCTTCGATGCCCCGCTAGGAGACCTTGAAGCCGAGGAACTTCCTGGAGTTAACGCCGAAGGCGCACTTAGTCGGATTGAGCTTCATCCTATACTTGCGGAGCATTGCAAAGCTCTCCGGGAGGTCCCCGTGCCGTGATGCTTCTTTGCTTTTGACCAGCATATCGTTGACATACACCTCCATGTTTCAGCTGATTTGCTCCTTGAATACTTTGTTGACTAGCCTTTGGTAGGTGGCTCCTATATTTTTAAGACCAAAAGGCATAACACGGTAACAGTAAGTACCTCGGTCGGTTATGAAGGCGGTCTTTTCTTCATCTTCGAGGGCCATCCGAATCTGGTTGTAGCTGGAGTATGCATCCATAAACGTCAGCATTTGATGACCCGAGGTGGCGTCCATAAGTTGATCAATCCGAGGGAGAGGGAAGCTATCCTTCGGGCATGCTTTGTTGAGGTTGGTGAAGTCGATGCAAATCCGCCACTTGCCGTTCGACTTCTTCACCATGACGACATTCGATAGCCAGTTCGGGTAATTCACCTCCCGGACGAAGTTCGCCTTGATGAGTTTATCAACCTCCTCTTCAATAGCCCTCTGCCGTTCTGGGGCAAAGCTCCTCTTCTTCTGTTTGATGGGCCGGTACATCTCATCCACGTTAAGGCGATGGACGAGGACCTCAGGACTGATCCCTGGCATGTCAGAGGCGGACCAGGCGAAGACGTCGGCGTTGCTTCAGAGAAATTCGATCAACTCGCGTCGAGGTTCGCCCTTTAGCAGCGATCCAATCTTTATGGTTCGGTCGGGGTGGGCCTCATCCAACGGCACTTCCTCTAGTTCCTCAGCTGGTTCTCCCCACTATTCAGTGAAATCCTCCCGAGCGTCCAGCCCGTCAACCTCCGGTATTCTAGACTGAAGGCTGGTGACGAAGCACTGTCGAGCCATGGTTTGGCTTCCTTGGACGACTCCAACTCCCTGCCTAGTGGGGAATTTCATAGACAGGTACGGGATGGAGACAACTGCCTTGATGGACATCAGGCCGGGTCTCCCAAATATTGCGTTGTAGGGCGACCGGAGTTTAGTTACCAGGAAGTCTGTGTGAATAGTGGCCACAAGGGGCCAGGTTCCCACGCGAACCGATAAGGTTACGACCCCTTCCGGGATGATGACGTCGCCTGTGAACCCCATTAGGGTGGAATCCACGGCTCGAAGGTTTTCCATGAGCAGTCTCATCTTGGCAAACACATCGAGGTACAAAACATTCACAGAACTTTCACTGTCAACGAGGATCCGGCTTACATCATAGTCATTTAAATTGAGGGATACAACTAGTGCATCGTCATGGGGGAACTGTATCCCTCGAAGATTGTCGTCGGAGAAGGAGAGCTCATTCGTCCGCACTTTCTTTGGCGCTGATCCTTCGTCATCCCTTGTCCTATCCTACTACTCAATTACCATATTTTTTAAATTTTGTTTATAAATGCAGTGTCGGCTACCATATTAATTAAGTCTGCTTTCGTCCTCTGGCAAAGTGCTAGATTTTGCTTAGCAATCTAATTAAGAAAAAAAAAATAATATCAAACTCTTTCGAATATAAGTTGTGATCCAGACTCCATTATCATCGTAGTTAAGAGTCCTATTTTCGTCGCAACTCCTCGTGATATCCGGAATATACATATGGCTTGCTGGTCCGCCGTTCCACGGGAGATGCTATTAGATATCGCGGATTTACTCATAAAAAACTCCGACTACATCCGGTTCAGATCCGTCTGCGTCTCTTGGCGACAAGCGGCGGATCCCGTGCTTCGTCATATCCCCGTCCCGCCGCCTCTGCTGATCCTCCCGGAGAACCAAGGCTTGTACAGCCCCTCCACCAACACAACCCAATGGATCCACCTCCCGGAAGCCTTTCAAAAGCGTTGCTGCGGCTCGTCCCACGGCTGGCTGGCCTTCGTCGACCGCGACCCCTATGTTTTCCTCTTGAATCCAATCACTGGGTCTCGGATCGATCTTCCACCCATAATAGTCGAACCCGTAGGCCCAGGGGCGGACCTAGGATTTTAGATTCGCCCGGGCTGTCATGGAAGAAACGGAATTAACTCTTATGATCATAGAAGCTCAGGGTTCGAGGTTGTGCCCTGAAAAAAAATTGGACAGCATCTCCCCTATATTTTATTGAACTCAAACCTATAAAACAAAATAAACACACTTCTATATTCATTTCATAACTCCACAACCAAGTCTCTATAATCTATAACAATCAGTACTCATGAAAACAAGATTAATCTGTTTGATCAGCCAATTTCAAGATTACAAATGCTTTAAACTCATTGTATACAATAATTGTATAAAGTATCAACTTAAAAACATATCAAAATTAACTATAAATTAAGAAGAACAACATGTGAGATCCATTATAAAAGATCTTCTAAACAAAATGCATATGATTTCCTTCTCAGTACTCTTGCTTCAATTCCTTGCCTCCACCCTCTTTATTCCCAATAAACTGATGCAAAACCTATTCAAAGTAGACAAATCACATTGTCCATAAAGTGGAGAAGTAAGACAAGAAATAAAGACATCTAGATAATTCACAATTGAAAATTTTATTATATAATATAATACTGAAAAGTTATAAAATACGCCAACTCACACTATTGAAGTTGTGCTCGACGATTCTTTTGAACATAAAATTCATCAATTACCACATCAGAGTCAATATCTTCAGCAAGCTCTCTCTCAATGTATATAATCATGGAATCTCTCAAAAAATCCTCTTCCATTTTATTACGAATAACAGTTTTAACTAGCTTCATAGCTGAAAATGCTCGCTCTGTAGTCGCTGTAGAAACAGGTAGAGTTAACAGGAGACGAATTAACCGATCGATCATATTGTAGTGTTGTGACTTGTTTGTCTCAACTAGTCGTTGACATAATTCAGAAATTATGGACAAATTCCGAAACTTTTCATGATGAAGCACATCAAACTTATAATGTTCAAGCTGAAGTCGTAATAAGTGCATGTCTTGTCCAGTGAAATCACTCGGGTAAAATTTCGCAGCCACACTGCAAATTTGATCAATGTTAAACAATTTGAAGTTGTCTTTTGGATCCAAAGCAGAGCCTAATATTAAAAGTTCAACTGCATCATCATTGAATCTAGTGTTCAATTCTTCCAACTGAAAATCAATTGAAGCATTAAATACATCATTATGGTAATGATGTTGAACTGAGATAGGATCTTTTTGCTGAGAAGAACGACATGCTTGTTTATAATGAGTACTCATATCAGGCACATCAATGTCGTATTGTCTACAAACTGATCTAACATGCTCAAGAATTATATCAAAGCCATCATCTCTCAAAGATTGTAACAATGATTTTGTAGTCGAGACTAGATCCATGGCATTTAAGATATCAACTGATTTGTGCTGCAAAGCCCGACAAAGCAAATCAGTAACTCCCATAAGCCTATGCATTAAGTGCAAGATAAATAAGAAATCAAAAGACTTCATCACCATTAGAGAACCTGCAGCTTCCCCACGTATAGAGTTGGAAGAACCTTCATCCATAATGCTTTCAAGTACATTAATTGTTGCACTATACATATCAATTAAGCTGCAAATAGAATCAAAGTGAGAGCTCCACCTGGTAGTTCCAGCTCTCTGCAAGTTGCCAATCTGATTAATTCCTCTACCAGTCTCACGTTCTCCACTAGCCACAGAACGAGCAATCTCAATGGCTTGAGCAGTTTTTAACTCTGCATGACGCTTAGAAGAAGCACTAACTAGATTGACAATAATAGTTAGCTTTGAAAAGAAAAGCCAAATTGTATGTTCTTTCTCAGCAGCCCCAACTAGTGCTAGTTGCAATCGATGAGCAAAACAATGCACATAGTAGGCATATGGACAATCTCTAAGAAACAAGGCCTGCAAACCATTAAATGCACCACGCATGTTACTAGCACCATCATACCCCTGACCTCGCATATTCTGAATGTGCAAATTATATTTTGTAAGAACATCGGATATTTCTTGCTTAAGTGTTGACGCTGATGTATCTATAACATTCACAATGTCAAAGAAACGCTCACATATCATACCATGAATATTAACAAATCGAAGCACAATAGCCATCTGTTCTTTATTTGATGCATCTTTTGCTTCATCAACTAGAATGCAAAACTTAGCATCTCCTACCTCATCACGAATTTTACTCCGCACTTTAGAAGCAAGAATGTGCAAAATATCTTTCTGAATTTTTGGTGAAGTATATGTTGCATTTTTTGGAGCTTTCTCCAAAACAATGTCTGCAATATTGACATTCAATCTTCCCATGAGTTTTAGCATCTCAATAAAATTACCCCTATTACTGGAGTTTAGTGATTCGTCATGCCCTCTTAATGCACAAGCTTGCAAGCTTAGCCAACGTACACTCTCAATCGTTGCTGTTAGGCGCAATCTGTTCTTACGTACCTCCTCTGAAGTTTGAGCATTTATGACTTTGTCAATATGTCGTTTAACACCCATTAAATCATCAATTGCCCTCACAGCATTATTGTGTACAGAAGTAGGGCCTCCAACATGTATCAAAAATGCACATTTCCCCCCTTCTTTAACTCTTTTCCAACTCCTAAACCCGTCTCCAGTAAATGCATGTTGTGGAGATGAATTCTTTTCAAAAAGAAAACATGGAAAACAAAATGCAGCATCTTTAGAGAAAGAGTACTCTAACCATGGAAATTCTTCAAACCAAGAGGATTGAAATCGACGACGTTGTTTTCCGGAAGCAGACGACGGATACTCATCCTTATGCAATTTGGGTTGATATGGTCCCAATTTTATATAAGCTCGTCTGATTTCATCACGGACATTATGAAGATGCTTCCATATTGGCATACGCAATCCTGGATCACGTTCAAGAGACTCACTAGCAATTTCAATGCTTTGAGAATTTTGAGGAGGTCCAAGAGGATTATTGCTAGTATTTGATTTGCTTGCAATCAATGGTGATGAAGGTGTATCACTTGTCACTCTTGATGTAGCATCACTTGGTTTAAAGAATGACAAAAGTGTCTTTCTTTTTTTTTCTTGACTTGCCATTTCAATGAAAAACCCAAGCAACCTATTACATGTATCATCCATAATTATAAAATTAAAATATAAAATTCTATAAATTGAGTAGGCAGTAACAAAAAAGAGGCCATTAAATACAATATGTGTGTGTGTGATTAGATTACAGTCACAATATATATATTATTACAGATTTCTGCAGAGCAATAACAAAGAAGCACCCATTTATAATCAAAAGCAATGTCATAGTCAATAGTCATGCTCTGCTCTGCTCTGCTATGTCACACACACATTGAAAATCACCATGTTCACAATTGCAGAAGCTTTTAAATTCACTCCGCTGTCATGGCTCTCAGTACAATAATCTTCAAATTTCTCATGCATATGTACATTCAAGACAGACAAGATTCCTTGCAATATAGTAATTTCATGATATGAAATTACCAAATTAAATAGTTGCACTTGGAGGAGGAGGAGTTGACTGCAGTCTGCAGAGCATGCAATTGGTGGACCGGTGGTGCTGGACCTAGTGGCTGGTGGTGTACTGGTGTTGTTCGTTCCTGCAGTGTATGTGGTGGCTGCCGCCTGCGGTGGAGTAGAGTCTCTAAACGGGAGCACCAAACAGGAACAAGGAGCACCAACGGGAACAAGGAGCACCAAACAGATTTCTCGCTAGGTTAGAAATTAGGATTTTAGAATATTATTGGGCCTGAGTTTGGGGCCTTTGGGAATTGGGCTATTGGAATTAGAAGTAGTATTTTTTTTTGTTAAATTTCTACCCGGGCTACAGCCCAGTGTAGCCCAAGGGTAGTTCCGCCCGTGCGTAGGCCGCTATATATTTCGACCAGCATTCTTCATCGCATCACGGAAAGGGATTAAGCCTCATGAGTTCTACAATATCCGAAAGGTGGTTCTATCCGCGAACCCGAATTCAGGTGCTCGCTGGACTGCCGTGGCCATTCTCGATGCGTCACCTCAGACGCATCACGTAGCGTTATGGAGGCCAGGAGATGACAAGTGGACCCTGATCGATCGAAGCGTCTGCATTTATGACGTAGCGTTTTGCAATGGAAAATTTTACATCTTCGGTGGCGGCGGGTTTCTACTCGAGCATGATGTGGATTCGGCCAAAACGATCGTTCATTATTGCCGGGTCCCCTGCCTGTTTACTGATCAGAATTATCTGGTGGAGTCCGGGGGGAAGCTCTTGCTTGTTATTCAGTATCAATTTCTTCATACGCGAGAGTTCAATGTTTTGAGGTTTAATCTGGACGGAGGGCCAAAGCTTATCGTGGCAAACAACTTGGGTGACCGGGTTATTTTCTTGGGGGAAAATCATTCGACCGAGTTTCTTGGCTGCAGCAGAAAGAACTGCATCTATTTTATTGATGACTATGATTTTCCGAACCGGAAACGAGATTTGGGCATATTCAACCTCCACGATCGGATCACAGAGCGACTGCCATGTTGCCCTATCGAGCGACTGCCAACCTTTCCTTGCAATGCTCTCTTAACTCGGCAGCCACCAATCTGGATTACTCCAAGTTTGTGTTAGAGTTTTGGTTTTGGTTTTAGTTTTAGTTTTCTTTGTTTTTTTTTCCTTGGCAATTTAAGCAGCAGATTAGCGGATCGTAAGGTGGTAAGCGAGAATAATATTTAAGATTTATGTTGAACAGATTGGTTATGAATAAATATCTTTATATTTTTGTGCAATGAATAGTCCATTTTTTAATGTTCATCGTTGTTAAACCCCAGATTTTTAATTCTTTTATAAAATTTATAAGAAGAAAGGTGTCGAAAATATTTATTTCATTCCATATTTTCTTCATTAGTTTTTTCTTACGAAATTGGTATGTCAAAACCAAAAGGATTAGTAGTCATGTGTTTTCAGCTATTTATCAATGATAGTGCTTTAATGGCGAAATCAGAACCTTCAGTCAGGAATAATTATTTATGAATAAATTTTAAAATATTAAATATTCAATTTTTTAAAAAAATCTAAGGAGGGATAATTATTAGTACGATATTGCTATACATATATGATATATCTTTTGCAATGGCATTTGGCTTATGGTTGTGGCATACCAAATATTATGCTTTTTTTGGTTTTATGATATAGATGATTTATGAAGTGTATGAGATTTATGCATAGCTTTGGTATACAATATGTTGTGGGATGATATTACGGATGGCTATGTTATCTATGCATAGATGTGAGAAGATGGTATGATGTGTGACATGTGAACTAGTCACTGTGATGTTGTAGAACTAACATTAGAGATAGGGCCTAGGGCTGGTTGAAACCCAATATCAAACCGATATGGACTAACTAGGTTTATGACACGTGGTAGTAGTGTGTGAACCAAGTCATGCGTGAGTTTGTTAGGTTAGCATGATAGGCACGAAAGAACCGGTAAGGAAAAAAAAAAAAAGTATATAAACGCAGTGTCGGCTACCATATTAATTAAGTCTGCTTTCGTGCAAAGTGCTAGATTTTGCTTAGCAATCTAATTAAGGAAAAAAAAAATAATATCAAACTCCAGACTCTATTATCATCGTAGTTAAGACTCTATTATCAGCGACTGCCACGTTACCCTGCCAACCTTTCCTTGCCATGCTCTCTTAACTCGGCGGCAGCCACCAATCTGGATTACTCCAAGTTTGTGCTAGAGTTTTAGTTTAAGTTTTCTTTGTTTTTTGTTTTTTGTTTTTTTCCTTGGCAATTTAAGCAAAAGATTAGCGGATCGTACAGATTGGTTATGAATAATATCTTTTTATCATCTTTTAATGTTCATCGTTGTTAAACCCTAGATTTTCAATTCTTTTATAAAATTTATAAGAAGAAAGGAGTGAAAAATAATTATTTCATTCGTTTCTTTATTAGTTTTTTCTTATGAAATTGGTTTCTTAAAATTAAAAGGATTAGTCATGTGTTTCAGCTAGTTATCGTTGATGGTGCTCTAACGGCGAAATCAGAACCTTAGTCAGGAATAATTATTTGTGAATACTCTTTAAAATATTAAATATTTAATTTTTTTAAAAAAATAATTAAATATTCAAAGGATTCTATATTAAATCTAAGGAAGGATAATTGTTCGGTACAAGCATGCGCTACTATCAAACTAAATTAAAAAATATTAGCTGCTCATCTAATGTTATAGTGTACTGTAGAGGATCCTAATTTTCCTAGTAGGTCTCTTTGAGAAAATCACTCCAACTTTCTTCCTCTTATCCAACCTAACCCAATACAGCTATACTTAAATTAGCTAAAACTAATATATGCTTCCTCAAAGAGAAGCTTCTCCAACCTCAACAAATCATGCCTTCTTCAGTAAGTGAAAGAAGATGGGCTTTATTGGCTCTATTGTTAGGCTATTGTTAGTTGAATTTAAAAGAACCGGTGATACTGACTTGAAAATGAAATTACTCTTTCATCCATGGATGGATGGAAGAAAGACCCCTTTTAAAAGTTGTTTTTGCCCACGACAAATAGAGAAATACCACAATCCTCATTCTTAGGATATTCTTTAAGAGTAAAAAAAAGATGTCCAAACAAAAAAAATTGAAAAAGGAACTTATGAAAGAAAGTTAAGAGAAAAAAAATCTAACCACTAATCTCCACGAATTGGGAAGAACTTGAGTTGGAGCAATATTAAAATATGAGCAACCAATTTATATGAGAAGAAATCAATAATTTTAACCTAGCCTTTAGAATATCTTTATTTCATCATAAATGAAGGAATAATTATATCTCATCATGGCAATCCAGTGACATTAAATTATTTGATGAAATGAATGATAAAAATATTTTAAATAAATTAATTCATAATTAAGTGAATGATTTTTTTCTTAAAATATAAATAAAGCAACTAAATGCTCAATATCAAGGAAGTTAAATATGCTTGGTACCGAGGAAGTTAAAATGCTTGGTAGTTAGAATTGCTCAATGCCGAGGAATATAACATTTGTTACTAAGCAAGAGTAACTCAAGCATTTGATACAAAAAATCTTAAAAAGGTTCAAAGTTATTTGCAAAATTAAGGTGAGGAAAAAATTGAAGAAAATTTTGACTTGCTTGATTACTTTACCCAATGAATCAATAAAATGGGACATATCTAAATGATAATACAATTTATATGTAAGCTACTTTCCTACCTTGAGCTTGAAGACAAACTCAATCCATGAAGGTGTGGGACAAAATGATAATGATATTGTAATCCTTGAAGTATTATAATAATAATAGAAATGATATGATGAAATCAGATTTACATTAGATACAATAAAAAAATAGTTTTATATTTCATCAAAATTTAAATAGTGCTTAAATTTATTGTTTGATTCAATGTGATAGTTTGTAATTGATTGTTTTTTACTTTTACAATATTTTAGTAACATATTAACAAAAATATAGCTGAAGTAAAGAAAAAGTAGAACTAATTATTGTTTCTTATCTAAAACTTCAAAAATTATTCTTAGAAGAAGTGTATCATATCATATGCAGCAAAAGGTTAAGTCTTGGGTAAAGTCTAACCGTTTGTTTGCATTATTTTTTGAGCCTTCAAGGTGGAGTATTTTTTTAGGTTTGATTTTTTTGATGTCCAATTATTCAAAAAGTTTTTTAGGTTTTGTTTATTTATTTAATATTTTTTGTATTTATATTATTTTATAAATCAAAAAAATGTAATATAATTATGTTCTTAAAAGAAAATATCTGACTTTGCTATTGACCACTCCACTACATCTACCATCCTTGTTATACCTACAACATGCAACATTACCTCCACCACCACCATCATTCATCACTACTATCATCTAAGCCATATTCTCTACCATCCACTATAATACCTTTATTACCCATTAGTACTGTCACTAAAGTCTATACTATCCACCACACCACCACTTTTTGTATTTTTAAATCAAAATTTTCTTTTAATAAATGAATTTATTTTTATATCTTTCCTTGAAAAAATCACAAATGAAGAAGAAACTTTGGAGATCACAAACCACAACATTTCTACAGCTAAGTAGGCCCATGCTTGTCAAATTTTCAAATGCTTGATTAAACGCAGAGCTGATGGACTGAGTTTGAGCAAGGGCAAGTTAGTATGATAAGACAAGCTGATGGCTTCCAAGCTAAATTCCAATTAGTATCCATGAGGGGGGTGAATCGATCGATTCTTAATCATTCGTGCTCTTGATCAGTCATTCCATCTTCAAACGATCGCTATATGCTTAACCGGTTGTAATGCTTGCATCGTTACGCAAGCAAAAACATTCTTAAGTAATAAAAAGGTTCAATATAACTATTAATCATCTTTCAAGTCCAAACAAGACTGGCATTATATTTTTTTCATGACCAATGATGAAGCCAGCGAACAATTTCAAACTGAATATTTAATATACCTATTAATTATCTTTCAAATACAAACAGAACGGCACTATATACACTACAAGGGGAAAAAAATATTGCGACGCCCAAATGCGTCGCAATTGCGTCGCTAAACATGCTATTACGACGCAATAGCGACACAATGACGGCGTCGCTCAGATGTTCGTTGCAATCTAAATTTATCGCAATTGCATCGCAATATTACGACTCTCTGCGACGCAACAATGAGTCGTAATATTGCGACGCATCCAGATGCGTTGCTAAATTTAAAACTAATTTTTAATATTTTAAAATTATTATTAAATATTATGACGCATTCAATTGCGTCGTAATATTTAATAATAATATTTTAGATATAATAGCGACGCAATTTGAGTCGCTAATGCATCGCTAAGAAATTTTTTTAAAAAATATTGCAACGAAAGGTCATTGCGTCGCAATATTTAATAATAATATTTTAGAGATAATAGCGATGCAATTTGAGTCGCTAATGCGTCGCTATTAATTTTTTTTAAATTATTGCGATGCCAGGTCATTGCGTCGTAATATTTAATAATAATATTTTAAAAATATTAGCGATGCAATTTCAGTCGCTAATGCGTTGCTAATTAAATTTTTTTAAAAAAATAAAATATTAAAAATTAAAATGATTAATACAATTTCGTTACATTTAAATATTGATAGAAACATTCTTCACTCATATTGATCCAAACAATAATCATTCAATTTCCAAAAATAATTCATATATTAAAATTTTGAAGTTTTCATGTACAATATATAAAAAGAAAAAAAAATACATTAAGAATCTGAGCGATCATATGGAGGCTGGAGACCCTGCGACAAGCGGCTAACAATATCCTGCAAATGATGCATCTGATCTCGCATATCTGCAAGCTCCTGATCCCGGCCTCGCATACGCTGCTCGAACTCGTGCTCGACCTCCTGTCGAACCTCCTGCCGAACCTTCTGACGAACGTCCTACTGAACCTCCTCCGCAATAGATCTCCGAATGTCGTCTAAACGCTCGGCAGGAATATCACCAGAAAATCGCGAGCTGGAGGCCTAATAGGGAAAATATAAGGATGCTATAGTGCCCAAACCATAGACCCTGTGGTCTCGTGGCTGGGCACCAATAGCCTCCAAAAACACACGCCGACTCTTCTCTGCTGAGAGTTCGACGGACGTCTCCCCATCAGTGGAGTCGACCTGCGATGCCTGAGAGCGAAGCTCCTCGATTCGTGTCTTTAAATTATAAAATCAACAATAAATGAGTTAATAAATTTCTCGAAATAAAATTTTAAAAATTAAATAGATACTACATAAAGCTAATTTCTTACCGCAACCTCCGTGATCGCGTGTCGACCCAGGAACCGTCCCTCCTGGTGTGTGTCGCCCTGAATAGACAAAACTCACCAGGATCTCCGCCCTCCTGCTCAGACTATAACAATAAAAAATTGATATTAATACAAATATTTGTAAATAATTAAATGATTAATTAAATTATTTATATTTTCTTACCATATGGCGTCTGTGCTTCTGAATCGAAATAGAGCCCGAAGTATGGCAGGAGAGACCCGTGCCAGGACCGCCGTTCTCGGATTGGCGGTTCATGCTGGCTGATGCGGACCTCCTGCGCCAGCCATCGAACTGCCAGGCCTACTGCCATTCGTGCCAAACACCCTCTGGCACATGCGCAGGACGCTGACCCGATGACCTCCAACGATGAAGCATGTCGGAGTATCGGCGTCCCGTAAGAGCCTCCCATGCTGCCCTAATGGCATCATGGCTGGCAAGGTCCCACGTAAACTTTTTCTGCATTAAAATAAACAGTTAGTTTCAGAATTTATTAAGATTAAGAAATTTTATATCAGTGATAAATTGTATTTAATAAGTTTACCTGAAACTCAGAAAAATAAAACTCCCTCGTGGCTGGAGATACGTGGCGCCAATCGTAGCCACTGGGATCTGCACGCCTCTGAAATACAGCGCTGATATGGCTGGATACATGATGCTGCTCAAAAAATCTATTAAAAAAATGCATGTTTATAAGTAATTGACTTAAAAACATAAACATATATTTTTAATTAGTATATACTTACAGCCCATGAGCATCAAGTCGAAGTACGGTGAGGCCGATGGTGGAAGAACTCTCGGAGGTATGCGCCGATCGACTGGATGGTAATACCAATGCAGGATCACCGCCGACTGCTGAAGAGATCGAAGGTTATGCGATGTGTGGAGATCCGAACTCTCCATCTCCGAAGCTCATATGATCTGATGCAGTAGGGCTACGTCCCTGCTCACTCCGTATGTCGTCGGTAGATCTACCTCTGCCCGTCATACTGAAAATACTAAAGTTTTAGTTTTCTTTGTTTTTTTTTTTCCTTGGCAATTTAAGCAGCAGATTAGCGGATCGTAAGGTGGTAAGCGAGAATAATATTTAAGACTTATGTTGAACAGATTGGTTATGAATAAATATCTTTATATTTTTGTGCAATGAATAGTCCATTTTTTAATGTTCATAATTGTTAAACCCCAGATTTTTAATTCTTTTATAAAATTTATAAGAAGAAAGGTGTCAAAAATATTTATTTCATTCCATATTTTCTTCATTAGTTTTTTCTTACGAAATTGGTATGTCAAAACCAAAAGGATTAGTCATGTGTTTTCAGCTATTTATCAATGATAGTGCTTTAATGGCGAAATCAGAACCTTCAGTCAGGAATAATTATTTATGAATAAATTTTAAAATATTAAATATTCATTTTTTTAAAAAAAATGAATATTCAAAAGGTTCTTTTTTTTAAATCTAAGGAGGGATAATTATTCGGATAATTGTTCAGTGCAAGCAGAGGCGCTACTACCAAACTAAATTAAAAAAATATTAACCCCATATCCAATGGGATGTGCAACATACTTTATGGTATACTGCATAGGATCCTAATTTTCTTAGTAGGTTTTTTAAAGAAAATCACTCAACTTTCTTCCTCTTATCCAACCTAACCTTGTACTTAAATTAGCTAAAACTAATGCTTCCTTCAACAGAAACTTCTCTAACCTCAAGAAATCTCTCTTTACTAAGACAATCACGCTTTCTTCGGTAGGCGAAAGAAGATGAGCTTTATTGGTCAAATTTTAAAAGGCACAAAAATAAAATTACTCTTTCATCCATGGATGGATGGAAGAAAGAACCCTTTTAAAAGTTTTTTTGGCCCACGACAAATAGAGAAATACCACAATCCTCATTCTTGAGGACATTCTTTAAGAGTAAAAAAAGATGTCCAAACAAAGAAATTGAAAAAGGAACTTACGAAAGAAAGTTAAGAAAAAAAATCCAACCACTAATTTCCATGGATTGGAAAGAACTTGAGTTGGAGCAATATTAAATTATATGAGCAACCAACTTATATGAGATGAAATCAATAATTTTAACTCGGCCTTCATAGCATCTTCATTTCATCATAAATAAAGGAATAATTATATCTCATCATGGCAATCTAGTAACATTAAATTATTTGATGAAATGAATGATAAATTTTTTTAAATAAATTAATTCATAATTAAGTGAATGATTTTTTTGAAAATATAAATAAAGCAACTAAATTCTCAATATCAAGGAGATTAAAGATGCTTGGTATCGAGGAAGTTAAAATGCTTGGTAGTTAGAATTGCTCAATACCGCGAAATATAATATTTGTTACTAAGCAAGACTAACTCAAGCATTTGATACAAAAAATATTAAAAGGTTCAAAGTTATTTTCAAAATTAAGGTGAGGAAAAATTTGAAGAAAATTTTGACTTGCTTGATTACTTTACCTAGTGATTCAATAAAATAGGATATATGTAAGCTACTTTCCTACCTTGAGCCTGAAGACAACTCAATCCTTGAAGGTGTGGGACAAAATGATAATGAAATTGTAATCCTTGAAGTATTATAATATATAATAGAAATAATATGATGAAATTAGATTTACATTTCTACAAGAAAAAATAATTTTATATTTCATCAAAATTTAAATAGTACATAAATTTATTGTTTGATTCAATGTGATATTGGTAATTGATTATTTTTTACTTATACAATATCTAAGTAACATATTAACAAAAATATAGCTAAAGTATAAAAAATAGTAAAACTAATTATTGTTTCTCATCTCAAACTTCAAAAAATAGCCTTTTTAGTATTCTTAGAAGAAGTGTATCATATCATATGCAGCAAAAGGTTAAGTCTTGGATAAAATCTAACTATTTGTTTGTATTATTTTTTGAGCCTCCAAAGTAGAGTACTTTTTTAGGTTTGATTTTCTTGAAGTCCAACCATTCAAAAAGTTTTTTAGGTTTTATTTGTTTCTTTAATATTTTTTGTATTTATGTTATTGCATAAATCAAAAAACTATAATATAGTTCTATTCTTAAAAGAAAATATCTGACTATGCTCCTGACTACTCCACCGCATCTACCATCATTGTTATACCTTCAACGTGCACCATTACCTCCACCACCACCATCATTCATCATCATAGTTACTATATCCAAGCCACATTCTCTACCATCCGCTATAATACCTTCATTATCCATCGATCACTATTGTCACTAATATTTATACTATTCACTATACCGCCACCTTTTTTATTTTTCAATTATTTTTTCTTTTAATAAATGAATGTATTTTTTATTTTTTTAAAAAAATTATAAATGGAGAAGAAACTTTGGAGACCACAAACCACAACATTTTCTATAGCTAACCAGGCCCATGCATTTTGAATTTTCAAATGCTTGATTAAACGCGGAGCTGATGGACAAGTTTAAGCAAGGGCAAGTATGCCAAATTCTATTTGGCATTTATGAGGGGGCGAGCCGACCAATTCTCAATCAGCCACACTCTCGATCAACCATTCCATCTTCAAACGACTGCTATACGTGTAACCACTTGCAATGATGCACTGTTTACATGAGCAAAGACATTGATAAGTAATAAAAAGGTTCAATATAACTATTAATCATCTCTCAAGTCCAAACAAGACTGGCAGTATATTTTTCTCAAGACCAACGATGAATCCAATGAAGAATTTCAAATTGAATATTTAATATACCTATTAATCATCTTTCAAATACAAATAGGATGGCACTATATATTTTTTAGGACTAATGACGGATCGAATGGAGAATTTCAAACTAGCTATTCAATATACTCATTAATCATCTTTCAAATACAAACAGGACGACACTATAGTTTTTTTTAGGACCAATATGATGGATCCAAACTGGATATTCAATATATCCATTAATCATCTTTCAAGTCCAAACAGAATGGTACTATATTTTTTTCCAGACCAATGATGGATCCAATGGAGAATTTCAAATCGGATATTCAATATACCCATTAATCATCTTTCGAAGTCCAAACAGGATGGCACTATATATATTTTTCTCAGAACCAATGATAGATCCAATAAAAAATTTTAAATGGGATATTCAAATTGAAGAATTTCAAATTTCACGATATGCCCTTTTACGTTGCTACAACTGCTTTGTCCCCCACACCCCCACTATCAGTATCTTTGTCGTTGTCCTCGATTCCAATTTCAACGCTTCAAGTTTCGATCTTATGACTAAAGTAAAAAAACAGACCTAGTTAATATATACGGTGCAGAATGTGCGCATTGAGTACGGTGATTGGCTGCATGTGCATATGGCCATGCATGCATAAAAACATTTTTGATCTTTTCCGTACCACATGCATGGCCGCACATGAGTGGGGCCAATCAACGCGTGCACCGCATGCAATGCAAAAGAACTTTTTTCTTCTCTAATTTCAAAGATTGGGCTAACTATAGAAGCTATGCCTACGTTGCAATCAATGCCAATGGACTAGAGTTTGGATTGATCAAGCCTACATATAAAAGGAAAAGTCTTGCTGCACCGTCCTTCGGTACAGTAAGCGCGCACCGATCATACGGATTGGCCGCCCATACGTTTGTGGTGGCCCAATGGGCCTTATCGTGCACTGCAAGCATGGGCGAACGGGTGGCTAATCCATGCGGCTAGTGCATAGTTGCTGCACTAGAGGACGGTGCAGCAAATCTTTTTCCGTACGAAAATAGGCTAAGAGGACTGACCTGGGTCTACATAAAAGCCCATACAAACCAGGCCTTCAGCTTTGTCATGCTCAAAGAAGTCAATACAAGCCATAGTTTTAATAAATGCCCTCACATCTCAGCTGTAACCTAGCTATCCGAAGTCAAAGATCATTCGCTGTGTCTTTGCTCGCTTTTGGGTCGCAGTCTTAGAGATCACCCTCATTTGTGTATGTATCCGGCTCGTCATATATTTGCTAAAGAAAGGTGGCTGGTTAGGAAAGCAAGGGAGAAGTACTAGGGCAAATAACATCGAGGGAAGAACTGCTATCAAGTGGATTGTGACTCTTATCATGTTGATTGCAATTCTTGTTGTTCTGGCCCTTGTAATTATTGGAATATTTTGGCCACGAAAAACATAGGCCATTAATATCGTGAAAATATTATTGTATCTTTAAACAAATCAAGCCTTTTTTTTTTTTCATTTCCTTTCCATAGGACATAAAATGAGGTTTGGGTAAACTGCGAGCATTAAGCCCTAAACGAACTCGCAACAGAGCCGCAGTATGCACCAACACACAATAGCTAGCCAATGACTAAAAATATTCCTAAATTGCACTTTTTCTCTGATCAATCTTAGCTAAATCTTGAAGATCTGTGGTGCAAATTATTTGGAAGCAATTGAGTTCTTAGTCAAAATTTAAATATTCTTTTTGAATTCGATTAGATTCCCAAAGAATGCAGTTACTTTTGCCTGAGTTCTCTTCATAGTAATGTGGCAACTGGTTATCCCGTCGGTCCACTCGTAGTTGGCTTTCATGGAGCGGCACACGTAGCACCACAAATACAAGAGGCGACAAGCTTACAACACTAGTTGTCAAGTGGCTGCAAAGCTGCCACAATCCATATATATGACCAGCCAATTATCGATACCGCAAAGCTAAGCAATCAAATCTACAACCCCTTCATGGCTTCTCTAAAGATGCATGCATGGTTTATATAGATACTAATATTGATTCAGTTCTTTATAGCTCATAAAAATAATAAAAACAAGCTCAACCAAAGCCAGGTCGTGCTAGATATATATACATGATACATGGAATAATAATACAACTAATCCAATCCAAGTGAAGAAAGAATAGGAAAATGCCACCCATCATTTTGTTTCAGAAAAGATCTTGCTAGAAAGAATAGGAAAATTTGAATTTCTAACGATAATCAAGGAAATAGCATTGACTTGTGGTATTATTTATTTATTTATTTATTTTTGATCTCATCTTTAGCAGTGGAAAAAATCCATCTCCTACTACTCGACTACCATATTCTTTAAATCTTGCTTATGAACACGCTAAGTTAACTCTATTAAGTCTGCTTTCCACCTCAGCCAAAGCTCTGGCTTGCAGTGAGACTTTGCTTAGCAATCTTCTTAAAGGAAAAACTAATATCTACTAAAAATTTTACAAAATAATCATAATATTTATTATAACAATAATAACAGCAGTAGCAACTGCTAAATTGTTACCTTTTTAAGTGGCATCTATGACGTCAAGTTCCATGCAGGATTGGGCGCGATTCATGCGGAATATAAGATCGCGTCATCATAATCAAAACAATAAAAGAAGGATGACCTGCGTTAGGATGCAACACCCCAAGCTAAGATGCATGGACTACTAGATCTCTCCTTCAAGTTTGATGAGGGATAAAATTATCATCACGTCAATATTCATGCACACGACAAAAAGGTCGAGATTACCTTTGATTTTTAATCCGCCAGCTATTACATCCGAAAAAGAATAAAGCCGATATGCCTAAGCAAGACCGAGCTATTCTTGTGCCTCGGCAAGACCGAGCTATTCTCGTGCCTCGACAAGACCGAACTGTTCTCGTGCCTCGGCAAAATCGAGCAATTCTTGTGCCTTGGCAAGACCGAGCTATTCTCATGCCTCGGCCAGACCAAGGTACCCCTAAACCTATGCGGAACCAAGTGCGAAAAAATTCAAATCCATAATAATTCAACAAGATTCTAATCACGTGGATCCCCAACTACCTCAAATGGAGGGAAAAAGTCAAACGTGACCTAGAGCCTATGAGTCACCGAATCTCAAAGCACCAGCTAGGCTCTCTGACCATTGATTCTTTAACTAACCATATTCGAAAGCTACCAGCCTCATAACAAACTTGATTCGAATCAGATTCGAATCATGATGGTTTCAAACCCCCGGTGACATGCCCAAGGAGTCAGGTAGTTATCTGCCATCACCTTGGCAACCTATATATATTCTCTATCCTAAAGTCTTCTAGGTATGCTCACTCTTTCACTGAGAAAAAACTCCATTAAAGCTCGAGCAGAGCTCCCCCGGCTCCCAGAGAAGCCATTCTTGAGGGACTCTTCTGCGAGAGCCTTCTCCTCATATCTGCTTGCTATGAATCTCTACTGACTTGAGCGTCAAAGGGTCTTCCGCAGAGGGCCATCCCCGATACTCTGCGCGAGGATTGTCTTGCAGGTTCTGTCTGGGCGAGAGATTGACGTCCAGATCCAGAGTTGGACCGCACCCGAGTTGGAGAACGGATTTTGCAGCAACAGATTGACGCTAGAGGAAGGGCCTCAAGTCCCATAAACTTGTAATCAAGGAGACAAGGCTTGGATCCAGAAGAACAACCCTTCAATGGCTAATCGAAGAAGAGCTACCTCTGATGCATATGATCAGACTGCCTCCCAGAGGCCTAATCCTTCAAACAATGCAACGCCTCCATTACCGCCACCAGCCGAGACTCCCTCACCACTAGCGACCATGGTGGCCCAGAATCAGTTTGTTGTATTGGTACAACAAGTGCAAGCTCTTATACAACTGGTCCAAAGGCTCCATGAGGCTCTTTGTCCGGTCGCCCCTGCCCCGCAACTCCCTGATAGAGCTACTGCCCTCGCTCTACCGATGATCTCTTTTCCAACCAGTCCAAGGTCGCGGGCCATCTTCAGTGACCCAAAGGAACTAAGCCAACACCGCAGAAGGCCAAAAGGAAGAGCCCGCTTAGATCTCGGCGAGTTCTCTCTCTCTCCCATGTGTCATCCCGCCATGACTCGATGCTGTTATCGTATTCTCCTCGGCCAGTCTCCCCTACCACCCAAGATGAGAGGATCCGACGATAGATGCAGAGGATGCATCGAGAGTGGCGCCAGGAGCTAAATGCTGTCAGGCAGGTCCCTCCTCCCGAATCGAAAGCGGAGCAGGGTATCCCCTTCTCCAAGGAGATCATGCAGGAAGTGATCCCTCCTTATGTTAAGCTTCCCATCATTGAACCATACCATGGGTCCACCGATCCCGATGACCATCTAAGCAGCTTTCGATCCATCATGATGTTCCATGGAGTGTCGGATGCGATCCTATGTAGAGCCTTCCCCTCTATACTTGTGGGATCCGCCGAAGTTGGTTCAACAGCCTGAAGCCAAATTCCATCAATTCTTTTGATGAGCTGAGCAGCCTATTCATTAGCCAATTCGTCAACAGCCATCGTCATTGATGGAGATCTATTCTCTCTCCGAGGTCAAGCAGTGGGAGGGGGAATTCCTGAAGAATTACCTCGATCGATTCAACAAGGCCATGCTGAAAGTAGATCACCTTAATCATGAGGTGGCAATGTCTGCCTTAGCAGATGGAGTATCGAAGGAGGGTGACTTCTATCTGGCCCTGGAGGTTAAATATCCGAAGAGCCTCTCCGATATGATGGCCCTGGCGGACAAGTATGCCAGATTTGAGGAGTCGTGGAGGTCAGCTCGGACTAAGCAATTAAGGAGAAAAAAGGCCAAGGGTTCAGAGAAGAATCGACCCCTCCGCCATGCCAGCCCACCTCGCCGTTAGAGAGTTCTTCCGCAACCATCCAGGGATCATACCTGGAGCCCAGCCCAGAGGTTCAATCAGTACACCCCACTCATTGCACCAAGAGTGCAAATCCTAATGAAGATCGAGTGCCAGATCCCTTGGCCGCCACCTCTCCAAGGGAATGGGGTCCGGAGGGATATGGCCAAGTATTATCAATTTCACCAGGACCACGGGCATGACACTGAGGAGTGCTCGCTACTTTGGAATGAGATTGAGCAACTCATCTGATGGGGCAGACTGGACCAGTTTAGAAGAGCTTTCGAGACGAACAATGGAGAAGACCGTCAACCTGAACCTCGCCAACCTCCTCCGTCGAACCCACCGGTTGTTGGTAATGTTAATATGATAGCGACAATCGACTCCTCGTTGACTCAGCCAGATGAAGAAGAAAATCCATCAAAGAAGGCATGGACTGGTGAGCTTTCTTTTTCTGATGAGGACTTTGGGGAGATACAATACCTGCATGATTGCTCTGGTTGTATATCTTAACATGAATGACTATGATGTTCACCGTATTTTGATTGATAGTGGAAGCTCTATTAATATTTTATACTTTGATGCCTTTGTGAGGATGAAATTGCGAGTTAAAAACCTTCAAACCATAGACTCCACCCTAGTGGGTTTTACTGGCGATGCCATTATCCCCGAGAGGGTTATCACCTTGGTGGTACAAGCAGGCACTTGGCCCAGCATAGCCACTGTTCACACGGACTTTCTGGTGACCAAGCTTCGGTCCCCCTATAACGCCATCTTTGGCAGACCAGGACAGATATCCCTCAAAGCTGTTATCTCTATTCCTCATCTCGCCATGAAGTTCTCCACCGAATGGGGAGTGGGAATTGTTCGAGCAAGCTGTGGCATGATACTGCTTCGTTGCGACCTTCAGTCTTGAAAGCCCGAGGTTAACAGGTTGGATGATCGAGAAGACTTTGCCAAGCAACGAGAAGAACTAGCTGAGGAACTTGAGGAGGTACCACTTGATGAAGCTTGGCCCAACCGAACCATAAGGATCGGATCATAACTGAAAGGAAAGCCTTGGCAGGATTTGATCGAATTCCTTCGAAAAAATGCTGACGTCTTCGCTTGGTCTGCTTTAGACATGCCGAGGATCAGCCCAGATGTCCTCGTCCATCACCTCAATGTGGACAAGGCATTTTGGCCAATCAAGCAGAAAAAGAGAATCTTTGCCTTCGAGCGTCAAAAAGCTATTGAAGAGGAGGAAGGTAAGCTCATTAAAGCCAACTTCATTCGAAAAGTGAATTATCCCGACTGGCTAGCGAATGTTGTCATGGTGAAGAAGTCGAATAGCAAATAGAGAATTTATATCGACTTCACAGACCTCAACAAGGCTTGCCCGAAGGATAGTTTTTCTCTGTCTCGGATTGACCTATTTATGGATGATACTTTGGGCCACCAGATGCTGACCTTCATGGATGCCTATTCGGGCTATAATCAAATTCATATGGCACCCGAGAATGAGAAAAAGATCGCCTTCATAACCGACCAAAGTATCTACTGTTACCGAGTCATGCCTTTTGATTTAAAAAATGCAGGCTTAACATACCAGAGGCTGGTTAATAAAGTCTTTAAAGAACAAATTGATCGAAACATGGAGGCTTATGTTGATGACATACTGGTTAAAAGCAAAGAGGCATCCCAGCACATTGATGATCTTACAGAAAGCTTCGCCACACTTTGAAAGTATCAAATAAAGCTTAATCCAACCAAATGTGCCTTCGGAGTCAACTCGAGAAAATTCTTGGGCTTTATGGTCTCTCAACGAGGCATTAAGGAAAATCTACAGAAAATTCAAGCTCTGTAACAAATGGCACATCCAGGGTCAGTCAAGGAGGTGCAGCGCCTTACCGAAAGAATAGCGGCCTTCAACCGCTTTGTTGCTCGGTCAGCTGAGAGATGTTTGCCCTTCTTCCAGGCACTTCGGTCGGCTAAAAATTTTTAGTGGACTTCGGACTACCAAAAATCCTTTGAGGATCTCAAAAGATACCTCGGTTTACCACCTCTTCTAAACAATACGAAGCCTGGAGAGATATTATATTTGTACCTCACGGTTTTTGAAGGCGCCGTTGGGTCTATGCTTATCTGAGAGGAAGCCGATTTATTAAAATGTTCAAACGATATCGTAATAAAGTAGAAAAATAAACTGAAAAGTTTATCAAAACCCTTCGATCAGATCGAGGTGGTGAATATATTTTTAGTGAGTTTCTGACATTATCTTGAGGAGAATGGGATTCTCTCTCAATGGACACCTCCAGGGACACCTCAGTTAAATGGAGTGTCTGAAAGGAGGAATCGAACCTTGTTAGACATGGTTCGATCCATAATGGGCTTTGCTTCTCTACCGATCTTCTTTTGGGGTTATGCTTTAAAGTCAGCATGTTACCTTTTAAATAGGGTTCCAAGTAAGTCCATTAACAAAATACCATATGAGATATGGACTGAGCGTAAGCCGATACTCTCACACCTTCGGGTCTAGGGCTACCCGGCTTATGTTAAACATTTGAAAACAGATAAACTTGGACCTAGGTCTGATCGGTGCCTATTTGTAGGGTATCCAAAAGAGTCTAAGGGGTACTACTTTTACTGGCCTGAAGAATAAAAGTTGTTCATCAGTCTTAGGGCTATCTTTTTAGAAAAGGGGTTTTTTGGTGAGGGAACTAAAGCTACTAAGGTTGAACTTAGTGAAGTTCAACAAGAAGAAAAATCAACACACTTAAAAGATAATATAGAAGCAGATTTGATTAAATCAAACCCAGAGCCCATACAAGAACCATTAAGGAGATCTAGTAGGGCACTACATCAATCGGACAGATAGTACTATTTCTTGGTCCGAGATGACGAACCTATTGAACTCGATGAGAACAATGAGGATCCTATCACCTATATGGATGCAATGCAGAGGTTTGATTCTAAGAAATGGTAAGAAGCCATGAAGTCCAAAATGGAGTCTATGGAAATCATCAATGTATGGACATTGGTTGATCCATCCGAGGGGATAAAACCCATTGGGTGCAAATGGATTTTCAAAAGGAAAAGAGGCGCAGATGGGCAGGTAGAGAGACCTATAAAGCCCATCTGGTTGCCAAGGGGTATTGTCAACGTTATGGTATAAACTACGATGAAACATTTTCTCACTACAAGAAAATACTGAAATAGCGACGCAAATTTAGCGACGCAATTATGCGTCGCTAAATTGCGACCACTTTGCGACGCCTCTGTGACAACAAAATATTGCGATGCAATTAGCGACGCATTAGCGACTCAATAAACCAAAAAATTAAAAAAAAATTAATTTTTTATTTAGCGACGCAAATAATGCGTCGCCATATTTTTAAATTAATTTTTTATAAAATATAAATATCAGAAAAAAATATTGCGACGCAACTCAATGCGTCGTAATATTTTTAAAAGAATTAAATATGTTAAATAGCGATGCATTAGCGACGCAATAAACCAAAAAATTAGAAAAATTATTTTTAATTTAGCGACGCACCAATTGCATCGTAAATAATTTAAATGAAATTAAATTTTATAAAATATAAATATTAGAAAAAAATATTGCGATGCAACTCAGTGCGTCGCAATGTTTTTTAAAAATTAAATATATTAAATAGCGACGCATTAGCGACGCAATAAACCAAAAAATTAAAAAAATTATTTTTAATTTAGCGACGCACCAATTGTCGCAAATAATTTAAATAAAATTAAATTTTATAAATTATAAATATTATAAAAAAATATTATGATACAACTCAGTGTCGCAATGTTTTTAAAAAAATTAAATATATTAAATAGCGACGCATTAGCGATGCAATAAACTAAAAAATTAAAAAATTATTTTTAATTTAGTGACATACCAATTGCGTCGCAAATAATTTAAATAAAATTAAATTTTATAAAGTATAAATATTAGAAAAAAATATTGCGACGCAACTCAGTGCGTTGCAATGTTTAAAAAAAATTAAATATATTAAATAGCGACGCAATAAACCAAAAAATTAGAAAAAATTATTTTAAATAAAATTAATTTTTATAAAGTATAAATATAAGAAAAATAATTGCGATGCAACACAGTGCGTTGCAATGTTTTTATAAAATTAATTATGTTAAATAGCGACGAATTAGCGACGCAATAAACCAACAAATTAGGAAAATTATGTTTTAATTTAGCGACGCACTTGTTGCATCGTAATTATTATAAATAAAATTAATTTTTATATAATATAATTATCATATTAAAAAATTACGACGTAACCCTTTGCGTCGCAATGTTTTTAAAAAAATTAATTATGTTAAATAGCGATCGATCCAAAATCAATCATGACCGATCGGAATAAGGGCTTGGATCGATCGCAACCGTCGGATCATCGCCGATCGGACCGATCGCCATGGTCCGAGATCGGTCGTGGCCGATCGGGATCAGGGCTTGGATCGATCGCAACTGTCGGATCGTCAGCGATCTCGGACCAATCGCATCGGTCTGGGATCGGTCATGGTCGATCGGGATGAGGGCTTGGATCGATCGCAACCGTCGGATCGTCGCCGATCGGACCGATCACTACGGTCCAAGATCGGTGGTTGCCGATCGGGATCACGGCTTGGATCAATCGCAACCATCGGATTGTCGCCTATCGGATCGATCGCGACGGTTCGAGATTGTTCATCGCTGACCGGGATCGATCAGGGCTTGGATCGATGGCAACCGTCGGATCATCGCCGATCGGTGCGATCGCCACGGTCCGAGATCGGTCATGGACGATCGGGATCAGGGCTTGGATCGATCGCAACCATCGGATCATCGCCGATCAGACCTATCGCCACGGTCCGAGATCAGTCGTGGCCGATCGGGATCAGGGCTTGGATCAATCGCAACCGTCGGATCGTCAGCGATCTCGGACCGATCGCAACGGTCCGGGATCGGTCGTGGCCGATCGGGATCAGGGCTTGGATCGATCGCAATCGTCGGATCGATCGCCGTGGTCCGAGATCGGTCATGGTGGATCAGGATCAGGGCTTGGATCGATGGCAACCGTCGGATTGACGCCGATCGGTCCGATCGCCATGGTCCTAGATCGGTCATGGACGATCGGGATCAGGGCTTGGATCGATCATAACCGTCGGATCGCCAGCGATCTTGGACTGATCGCAACGGTCCAGGATCGGTCGTGGCTTGGATCGATCGCAACCGTCGCATACTCTCCGACCGGGATCGATCATGGCTTGGATCGATTGCAACGTCGGATCATCACCGATCCGATCGATCACCATGGTCCGAGATAGGTCATCGCCGACCGGGATCGATCATGGCTTGGATCGATCGCAACTATCGGATCATCGCCGAACGGGATCGATCATGGCTTGGATCGAACGAACCATCAGATTATCGCCGACTGGGATCGATCATGGCTTGGATCGATCGCAATCGTCAGATCGTTGCCGATCTGATCGATCGCGATGGTCCGAGATAGGTCGACACCGATCGGGATCGATCATGGCTTGGATCGATCGCAACCGTCGGATCGTCGCCGATCCGATCGATCGCCACGGTCCGAGATAGGTCATCGCCGACCGGGATCGATCATGGCTTGGATCGATCGCAACCGTCGGATCGTCGCCGACCAGGATCAATCATGGCTTGGATTGATCGCAACCGTCGGATCATCGCCGAACGGGATCGATCATGTATTGGATCGATCGCAACCGTCGGATTATCGCCGACCGGGATCGATCATGGCTTGGATCGATCGCAACCATTGGATCGTCGCCGATCCGATCGATCGCGACGGTCCAAGATAGGTCGACGCCGACTGGGATCGATCATGGCTTGGATCGATCGCAACCATCGGATCATCGCCGATCCGATCAATCTCCACGGTCCGAGATAGGTCATCGCCGACGGGATCGATCATGGCTTGGATCGATCGCAACCGTCGATCGTCGCCGACCGGGATCGATCATGGCTTGGATCGATCGCAACCGTCGGATCATTTATAATTACTCAAAAAAAAGTTATGAAAAAGTTTAAAAAAAATATTAAACAATTATTGCGACACCATAGCGACGCATTTTAGAAGAAAAAATAAACAAATATTGCGACGCAATGTATGCGTCGCAATTATTTTTAGTAAATATAATTTTTATCAGTATTAATAAATAAAAGAAATATAATATTGCGATGCATAATTGCGTCGCAATATTTTTTAAATAAATATATCTAATTAAAAATATTAAAAAAATATTGCGATGCAAAACGACATCGCAATTATCATCATAAATTATAAATATTATCATTTATAAATATTTAAAAAATTTTGCGACGCCATAGCGACACATTTTAGGAAAAAATAAACAAATATTGTGACGCAATGTATGCATCACAATTATTTTTAGTAAGTATAATTTTTTTCAGTATTAATAAATAAAAGAATAATAATATTGCGACGCATAAGTTACGTCGCAATGTTTTTTAAATAAATATATGTAATTAAAAAGTTTATAAAATATATTGCGATGCAATTTTGCATTGCAATTATTAAATTAATTATAAATATTATCATTTATAAATATTAAAAAATTATTGCGACGCCGTAGCGACGCATTTTAGAAAAAAAATAAACAAATATTACGACAAATATATGCGTCGCAATTATTTTAAGTAAATATGATTTTTATCAGTATTAATAAATAAAAGAAATATAATATTGCGATGCATATTTACGTCGCAATATTTTTTAAATAAATATATCTAATTAAAAATATTAAAAAATATTACGACGCAAAATTGCATCGCAATTATTATCATAAATTATAAATATTATCATTTATAAATATTTAAAAATTATTGCGACGCACTGTTTGCGTTACAATTATTGTAATAAATTATTATTTTAATCAATTAAAAATATTAAAAAATATTGCGACGCCTTAGCGATGCAATTCCTAGAAAATAAAAATAATTTTCCCACCGGACATTGGTGCCAAGTTAGCGACGCAATTATTTGCGTCGCTATTTTTTCATAAAATTATAATAAAGCCAAATTAACGATGGATTAGCGACGCATTAATGCGTCGCTAATACATAATAAATTTAAAAAAAATATTGCGACCAATTAGCGACGCAATTTATTGCGTCGCTAATTACTTATATACACCGGCCTTCTCTTCTTCTTCTTCCCCGTCTTGACCTAGCTGCCGCCCTCCCCAAAAAAATTCTGGCTCCCACCGTTCGCTGCTCCGGCTCCCCCCCCTGCTCCGGCTCCGGCTCTCCTCCCTCCCTCCTCTCTAACAAAATTTTTTGGTAATAATTTCCCTCCGGCCACGGCCAAGACCGTGGCCGTCTTCTCCGGCCACGGCCGCTGCCGTGGCCGGCAGTGGCCTGGCCACGGTGGCCAGGCCACTGTAAAAAAAAAAAAACATTTGGTAACAGGGGGGGAAACCCCCCCCCCCCCCTTTTTTTCTTCTCCGGCCACGGCCGTGGCCGCGGTCGGACAAGGCGGCCACGGCCGCTGCCGTGGCCGGCAGTGGCCTGGCCACGGTGGCCAGGCCACTGTGATAAAAAAAATATATTTTTTTAAGGGGGTGGGGAAACCTTCCCCACCACCCCCATTTTGTCTTCTCCGGCCACGGCCGGACGGCCACGGCCGTGCCGTGGTTGCCGTGGTCTTCTCCGGCCACGGCCGCTGCCATGGCCGTCTTCTCCAGCCACGGCCGCTGCCGTGGCCGGCAGTGGCCTGGCCACGGTGGCCAGGCCACTGTCACAAAAAAAAAAAAATTTTGTAACAAGGGGGTGGGGAAACCTTCCCCACCCCCATTTTGTCTTCTCCGGCCACGGCCGCTGCTGTGGCCGGCAGTGGCTTGGCCACGGTGGCCAGGCCACTGTCACAAAAAAAAATTGTAACAAGGGCGGGGGTGGAACCCCCCCCCCATTTTGTCTTCTCCGGCCACGGCCGTGGCCGCGGCCGGACAAGGCGGCCATGGCAGCAGGGGCCTGGCCACGGTGGCCAGGCCACTGTCACAAAAAAAAAAAAAAATTTACAGGGGGGTGGGGAAACCTTCCCCACCCCCATTTTGTCTTCTCCGACCACGGCCGCTGCCGTGGCCGGCAGTGGCCTGGCCACGGTGGCCAGGCCACTGTCACAAAAAAAAAAAATTTGTAACAGGGGGGTGGGGAAACCCCGCCCCCCATTTTGTCTTCTCCGGCCACGGCTGCTGCCGTGGCCGGCAGGGGCCTGGCCACCAGGCCAAAAAAAAAAAAAAATGGTAACAGGCCCCCCCCTTTGTCTTCTCCGGCCACGGCCACGGTGGCCAGGCCGCAGTCCAAAAAAAAAAATAGTTAGGGGGGGCCACGGAGCTCTTTGGATAGACTGATTGTTATGTCTTGATTATGCAATAATATTTGTAATGCTAGATAGAAAGTCTTGTTGTATTATTATTTAATTTGCATAATGTTTATGCAATAATTAATTTAAGTAGAATGTTTATGCAATAATATTTGTGCATTTGTACTTATTTACAATTGTTATGTCTTGATTATTTACATTCTGCTGCAAACTAAATGATGCATTAAATTATGTAATGCTAAATAGAAAGTCTTGTTGTAATATTATTTAATTTCTAGCAACAAATTAGTAGTTTCAATGATTTATATTTTAGTCTTCACAAACATTTGTATTCGACACAATAATCTTAAAAAGTCAGTGATTACATGTATAATTCACAAGAAGTTAAGAATAACAAGCATAAGTTCGATTGTCTTCGGACTTCCATACTATTAATCACAGCACTATAACCTTTAGACCCGTTTGAGAATTTGTAAGCCTTAGTCTTGCAAATTCTCAAATTGTCCTGGTGGACAGTTTGGGAATATTTCTTGCGATATGTTAGTCTGCTATTAATCATCGTTGGGTGAGATTTTGGTTTGTATTTGCTCATACGTTCTCCTAGTGTGGCTTATATACCACACATTTAGGAGAACATATGGGGAAATGCTGCCGAAATTTTAATGTAACCGATCGATGATAATTAATAGCAGAATAACATATCACAAAAAATATTCTTGAATGGGATAGGGCCTTACCTTATAGACATGGAGTGAAGGTAGAATTAATTTAAGACACTTGAATGCTTGTGAAGTCTCATGATTAAACGGACCGCCTTGCGGCCCGACCCGAACTCAAGCCCTACCATTAGCCATGAACCTGTGCCTCGGTCCTTGCTAGCACCCAAGGATCATAGCCATGGCTCGCCCTTGCATGGTAGGGACCTTAGTTGCCTAAAAGAAAATTGGTTTAGTTATAAATGATTTAAATGGTTGTTATTAACCTTAGTTGTGACCAAGAAATAATTTAGTTATATATTTAGTAATACTAATATAGTTTTATTTTGTGGTTTCCTTTAATGATTTACCAGACTTTGTATAAGTCGGTCAAAAATGAGCGGGGCTCGCTCGTGGATGTATGCAAAGATAAAAGATGACTTGCTTAATCCAGATTTTCTGAATGGATTGGAAGAATTTATCGCATTTGCATGTAGCCAACCTGACTAGATGGATGGCCCTAGGATTAGGTGCTTATGCAACTTCCACAGGTGTTAGAATAAAGCCTACAGAGATGTGGAAACTGTTAAGGTGCATTTGTGTAAGAAGGGGTTTGTTCCTGATTACTATGTTTGGTACTGTCATGGTGAACCAGAGGATATTGCAGCAGCAGTTATAGGCCAACAAGAGTCAATTCCCGTAGATGAACCATTTGTGAATTTAAACACATATGAACAAATGGTGATGAATGCATCGG